>CAJQUW010005541.1:0-73436 GCA_907163375.1 Prostheceraeus crozeri | reverse complement strand
AAAAATATAACGTTTGTCAATATGGACAATCTTTAAAATCTAAGTCGCAGCTGAGATCAAAAACTCATACTTTTAGGAAACGGCGGCGCTTTCAGCATGGGAGGATAAGAGGTGCTGGCTAGTAGAACACACAACATATCTCTTCCACATGGACAAATCCTGACAAAATTGGGGAGCAAACATACCACCACCCAAAAGAATTAAACTCACACTACCACATTCAGGAGACGTCTTAGCATAATCATCCTTAACTTAGTATTTTGATGTTGATTTCTGTAGATAAACATTGTTGTTTTATGTATCGCATGAGATTGTTTTTTCCTTGTGAATATGTGTCCACATCTGTACATTCCCCATGTGATGACTTTTCCACTGAAAGACATTTTTCCTATCCCTGTATATTTCCACCCATCACGAAGTAAAAAGACTTTTTGTATATAACAATGTTTATTGAAGTGCGCTCATGTATATATTTTCAGTGGATGTTGTATAAAGTCTATTGCTTCACATTCATGTACATATTTCAATAAATGTTGTATAAAGACTTCACTTTGTTTTCCGAAACACTAACGTTATGAGGGATTTAGTATCTTTCACGTGGATGCACACTTTGTAAACCATTGGTAATTTTGATAGCAATAGAGGGTATAGTTTGTTTGACGACGGGATGATAGAAAATAGATTCAAACATCTTCTCGACTATTCCATATGAAGCGTCTTTATCATGAATGAAATCACGTAAAATGTATTCTTTTTTCTCACCAACAGAAATAGGTAGAATCAAATCACTTTGAATGTAAATGTGCTGTTCATGTTTATCAAGTGTCATTGGTGTTTCTATACCAATCGTATGCGCAGCACCAAACACAGTTTGTAGCATTGAAAAACCAAAGAGTTTTTTCAAATTTTTACTCAATTGACATTGAATGTCATCACCCAGTCTCAGAACAACGCGTTGATTTTCAATTGAAAACGAAATGTGGTGTGTCTTTACATCATATTTACTTTTCATCACATGCTTCAACTTCTGTTGTATATAAGGATTTACTACATGAATGAAGCTTTCAACTGTATGATATAGACGCGGCATTATATTGATAGCAACTTTAGATTCTTCATAAGACTGGTAAATTTTCTTGATGCGATCGCCATAGATGTCCACCCACCATTCATCATTAACTGAATCAGCTTTAGTGTGATATTCATGAGAACCATACACCACACCGCTTCCAATAATAGGTGTATAATGTCTTACAAAATGACGCAAGGTTGGAGAGAAATAAACTGTAAGTTTGTCATTATATTTCTGAATAACCAACTTATTTTTGTTCGCCATAATTTTCTCTCCATACTTCTTACCCACAGTCTCATTCCATCGTTTTACTAACTCAATAAGTGATAAAGGTTGAACGCCACAATGATGCGTTCTTCACATTCTACAACATCTTCATCAAATATTTTAAATCTATAATGAAATTTGTTGATTCGATTTGAATAAACTTTTTTAACATTTGCAGTAGCAATTGATGTCAGATGTAGTCCATGACCAAAAACAAGATGTGGATAGAATTCATTATCCAACCTCAGCGTAAGACCTTTAGTAAAAGAATGAAAGCGGAGGAACTGTCTCCCACTCCAATGATAGATAGTAAACTCATAAGCTTTCTGATTTTTATTCTTCATGATGGAAGTATTACCACTGTTGAATGCCTTAATAATTTTCTCATTCCCAAATGGTTCATAAGAATCTGATTTTATCTGAATACATTCATAGTTCCACTTTCCATCTGATGTTAAATTGTATGGGAACTGAAATGCATTATTCATCGTTATTCCATCATGGGTGCGAGGAGTCAATATCATTTCTTCCAAATCATTCACATTCTGAATATTGCTATCATAGCAAATACTAGAAACACCAACCTCCCATTCACCTTCTAAATGCAGTGGCCGATTTAATTCTACTCGATAGTCTGATGGTTTATTTTTGGGAAATTTATTCATAGAAGCATTACTGGGCAAGTAGATTAGAAACGAGTCCTTATTTTCACTTTCCATATTATTCACATTGGAAAAATATATTAGCATACGTTTGCATTAACTCTTCATTCGGAAATGGAGTGTGATACTTGTTACAGCATCTTTATGAAAAGGAATCAACGCACCAGCATCGTCATAAATGGCAATATCAATTTGTGGGATGTAGTTTGATTTCAGCTTTGTATAATGCACTTTCTTGAAAGTATGCTCAGATAAAATACTGCAGCTTTTTGGCTGGTATGGTATCATTGCTAGCAATGGAGCTTCAACATCTCCCACACGTACATCTTCACCAATATTGGAATATATCTGAAAATAGTTAATACGACGCGATAGTGACATGTCTGCGCTAGCTTTGGTTACAGTACCACTTTTAAAGATATTTTGATCAAAACCCAAAATGTCCATTAGAGTTTTATCCATAATTAGTTCAATACCTTTTCCACTTATTGTGAGAGACAAAGTACCTTCTTTTTCAGAAAATGAAATATGTTGATCATTAATCACTTCATTTAAATAATCTACAACCAATTTAACCGAAGTAATAATGCGAGGCATCAACACTCTTGTTTCATGTAAGATACCACCTAAAGACTCTACACACTTTCTGTATAAAGATACGGACCATTCTGTATCAAATTGATTTGACCTTTCACATGGTAAATGTTGCATATCAGATTTTCCATGAACAGCTGCAGAACGATGTCGCAAGAACTGATGAAAATCTTTTGAACAAACTAATACTAGATCATCATCATTTAATTTGCTTATTGCAATATGATTAGATGATTTAATATAAGTCAATGTTGCCACTTGTTTACCATCAACTCGAAGGAGATAATTAAATTTCTTCAATAATGTTTCAGGAGTCATGTTTGTCTTCCTTGGCTTAATCACAATCTTCTTCACCAACGTCTTCTCATTTCTTGGAATAAGATCTACATAATAAGCTTCCTCTCGATATATTAACTGTTTATGACCACTTATGTGGTAATTAACGTTAAAATTATCATAGCTTGTTAAGGCGCTAGCGAGGTAGCCTAAATCATTTCTTAAACTTGGACTTAAACCAACAATCCAATCTTTCTCAACTACATGATGTACATAATTATAATCATCATTGTGCGGAGTAAATTGGACAATATGTTTACACGCTTTATTCAAGAAATCATATATAAACTTTTTACATGATAAGAGATCTTTCTTTGGCCACTGTGGAATGTATACTCGGCACCCCTTTTCACATTGGTAAGCAGCTGTACGCCTCATATTAATAGTCATCACCTCATGATCAAAAGTATAGACACAGTTGCTATAAACAAGTTGAGTGACACCCACTTCCCAATTTCCATTTAGCTGTTGTGCATGATCAATGGGAGTAGAAAAGAGTGCGGCTCGATTACTAGTAAATCTCTTTGTAGCCGCATTGCTAAGCAAAATATGATAAAACGACATTTTTATATTGCTGATCTGCAACTTTGCATAACATCATGAAGACTTGGATTTTGGACTCTCTACAATATATCAGAGTTGATCGTGATGGAAACGTACATTTCAAAAATTCTCATGGTCATACATCAAGAGGAATTACATTAACATGGCGACAATTTGTCAACCTCAATGATATCATGAGGGATTTGGAATATTTTGAAACATTAAGATTCATCTCCTTGGGTGATCAAGTTTGGCTTCAACATTACAGAAATGAAATTCAAATCTACCATTCTCATTCCGAAAACTGTTTCTCATTTCGCAAATACAATTGGGAGAAGTATAGAAGATATATACATCGCTCCATCATGACATTTATTCGTCGTGAGTTCATCTCCCTACTATGCAAATCTTAATCAGACATGACTACCACACATCATGAGTTGGAAATTAGATTCCCTACAACGTATTGAAACGGATCATGATCGAAACGTCTATTTCAAAGATTCAACTGGAAATGTGAGAAGAGAGTTTGCTTTATCTTATCGTCATTTTCAATCTCTACATCATATCATGAAGGACTTGAAATACTTCTATATGAAAAGACATTCACGTATTGGAAATCGCATCTGGCTGCGCGTCAACAATCGGCGAATTCAACTCTATCATTCCCAACTTCATACTAACTTCACATTTCATCAAGGTAGTTGGGAAAAGTATAAAAGGAAGGTAAATCGCTCAATTTACTCATTCTTTCATCATGAAGCGCCATCGCTACACCATCGTCAACATTCTCCGTCGCTTCAGACTCTACACCAAAATCGATCTCACAACATTACACCAACAGCTTCCAAACAGCAAGTATTACCCGGGCCGTCCTCAAATGTTAGTGGTGAAGATGAACAATTCACGGAATCTTCAACTCTTCCCAAATGGGACTGTACAGATTCTCGGCGCCCTTTCTCATTCATCGGCGCAGTCAATGCGCTTAGAGCTACAAAGACTACTACGTCGGATATGGAAGAGGGAGAGGTGTGTGATGTCGAATTTGACTGTGGACAATATGGTGATCTCTACTCAATTGAGTGACAGTCTATCATTTTTGAAGATTCGTACCAGCAGTTACAGTTTGTGTTATGAACCCGAACTTTTTCCTGCAGCTCTCATTAGTTGTTGGTTACCTGTGCATGTGGCAATCTTTCATAATAGTAAAGTGATCATTACTGGACTAAAATCTCATGTACAAGCAAATATGATCCTAGACTATCTCATTGAGTATGTACGTACCCAGCGGATTGTAAAATAAAAAACAATTTTTCCAACATGATGTTTTCATTTCAAATCATGATAGAACTTACAAATCATTTTTTCATTAGAGGATGGATTACATGAAAAGTTTTGAATAATAGATGCAAATCGAGATACATGTAAACGTTTTAAGATGAAGTACAGTACAAAAGCACCACACGTTGATGAAAGTGGATGTTGTAGTATGCGTTCATTTCGCTGATATTGACGCGTATGTTTTCTCAACCACTGCTGTGTTGGTATATTTGGAGGTTGAGCAAGAGAGTCAAATAGTTCACCACGTCGGTCTTCTCCAATAAAGATCGCTTTCCAATGCTCACCGCCTAAATTCCGCGAATGAGTGTTTAGCACAATAAAGATGGGATAGTGATTTACTGCAGGTGGTAAGGTATCGAGTGAATAGACATTATCGAAAGCTTTCAACGTCGCTTCGTCTGCATTACCCTGCACTTTAGTCTTAATATCGTCAGCAGTCAACCAACTCATTAACGATTATACTGAAGAATCACGTCACGATACTTTGTAATTTCAATATTTGAATCGAAGACTGCATAAATTAATACATTGATCGTCTCAGGTAGTGTTCTTTTGAACGTCAAATCCAAACGAATATTATGAGGCACGTTCGCTTGACGATAGGGTGCACTAATATCGCTGTCAGCAGTCAAATCAAATGCATAAAATAGTATATCCACTCTTAAACTCTTTCATAGTAAGTCCGTTGGTGTCATCCGTATTGTAAAAGCCAAAGACATCCATAAAATCAACATAACTGCGCATAAATTGATCCGAAGCAAAATCTGGTTTGTAGGGTGGACCAGGATGACTCACACCATTTACACGTAAAGCAATTTCACTTAACTGATTGTGTTTAAAATTGAAAGGATTCTTCTTTATATTACCATTAAATGCATCATTTTCAACCATTGCCACCATGAGGAGCTTCGGTGCTTCCGATGGAAAGAGGCCATCTTTCATGAAACTCTTTTGATCTTTCGGAATTGTAAAGGTGAGAAGCTTTGTATGCTGAACGGGGTAAATGGCATTTTGGCGGTTAAGGCCTTCAGCATGCCCTCTAATGACACTTGGATTCGGTACTACTCGACGAATGTAAAGTGCAATATCTTCCACATGAATTCTGAAATTGTCAACTTTAGCAAATGCATTCAGCGCAAATTCAGGCTTATTTAATGTCAGCTTGAGTCGCATGCTGGTATTACAGAGTAAAAACTTTGACTGTCTAAAGAAGTCTAAATTCAGCGGACCATATAGCTGACATACTTTACTATCTTTAATCATAGCAGATCGCTTTACAAAGCCACTGTTTGTTTCAACATCAAATTTTCCTGCTTCATCTCTATACCATCCCATGGCTTCCATATGACCTTTTTGTGCTGCTGGATGAAACTGTGATACATGATTGAAATATGATTTATAGGGATAATCGCTTTGACCACCTTCCACCTGCTGCTCTCCAATCGTTAGAGAAACATCGCGAAGTAATGTAGTCAATGGTAAATTGTTCAGTCCAACTTTATGTGCATCGTCAATAGCAGTTCCATCTGCTTGCTGAATTCTAAACCTCAAATCAAGCATCGCATAACTCAAATCTATGTAGTCATCACTACCACCAGGAATAACAAATTCAATGGGGCCAGCATTCTCAGCTGTTCGAGGATGATAATCTACAATACTTGAACTAAGAATATCTGTCTGTATGGCTTGTTGATCAAACAAACAAAAACCGGAAGTTTTGCACTCCATGATTAGAAGTTATAGCAGCGTCGTCGTTTAGCGCCTGATGAATGATTAGAGCCTCTACGACGTTTGCGTGAATGCCTTTTGACTGAAGATCGCACCTTACCAGCTCCGCGATGTTTCCTCCTTCCTTTATTCATTCGTTTAGATGATTTCTTTCCTTGAGTAACACCAGCAAAGGTCTGCTTCAATGTTTTTAAACCGCGTTCCTTCCACGATTCAACAAACTGCTCTTAAAACTTCTACCTCTGGAAAGAAATATACTTGAAGGATAACCAGTCCATTTAACAAGACACCATTCTTCACCTTGCCGTTTTTTACATCGAATGATTTTCTCTACCAAATATGTTTCACTTTCAGTGACTACCTCAATCTCATCGCGGTAAAAGCTACCCTCAATTTCTTCATTATCGTAATCTTTCAACTTGTAGGTGGTCGGAGAGTCTTTTTGATTAATCCTTGATACTGTAAATACCTCCTCTGTCCAATTCGGAAGGTACCCTTTAGCAAAAACACTTTTCACTTTTGAGATACGAACTTTATCGCCAATTTTCACATCACTTTTCACATGAGTGCGTTTACGTTGGAATGATTCGCGCACTTTATCTACATTGTCAGCATTTACATCTACTGGTCTGAGTCCAATAGAACGATGGATAGAGTGATTGTAGGCATGGAGTGTATCTTGTAGAACCTTTGTCCAATTTTGTGTCAAGTTGGCAGTAAAATGTCGCCACAAGCGATTTTGTAATGTGCGATTAAAACGTTCAACGAGTGCAGCTTTATAAGCACTCTTTACACTAAACAACTCAATGTCATGCCTCTCAAATAATCTTCTCACATGCTGATTTTCAAACTCTTTTCCTTGATCACTCTGAATTCTTTTTGGAATCCGACCTTCTCGAAAAATTGTTTGGAATGCTTTTGCTACTCCTTTCCCTTCTTTACTTTTTAAAGGTTGAGCCACGCATAACGCGAGAAAATATCAATGACGGTTAAAATAAAATTATTACCCGAGTTATGTTTTGAAATGGAGGCGACATCGCACAAATCTGCTTGCCACTGTTCATCGATGTCATGAACAATATAATGGCGGGTGCGGTACTTCTTTTTCGCTTGTTTGTGGAGTGTATAGGTAGCCTGACCCTTTAACCATCGTTTCACTTGTGATTGTGGAAGACCACTCGCTTTTGATAATTTCTTGATAGATGCAAATCCTGCCGGATGTTTTACATCATAATAGATTTACTTCAAACGCTCAGTCGATGACGACTGACTCTTTTTCCTCCTTCTCATCTTTTTGTTTTCTTGCCTTTCTACATTTACAACAACTACAGCATTTAGCTTTAGCGGTTTTGCGATCGTGTTCACATTGCTTAGCGGTTTCATTATGAGAGCTGGCGCAGCAAGTGCAAGTGACAACGACATTCACCTCTGGCGGCTCATTACATGGCAAGCAACACATCTGCTTCATATTAATAGTCTGAGAACATGTATTTCCTGGGAGGAGCTGTTTTACGTTTTCCTTTTACCAGTTTTAGTGACGATGTAGATCTACGTCGAGTTCTTCCTCGTGTTTGCTTAGTGAGTGTGGGAGGGGATGTAGCAGGTGACGACTTAAACCAATTTGTTGGCATTTTCATCGTCTGAAGCATTGGAGCAGTAGCCACTGTTGAATCAAGTTCTTTCAATGTCTCATTATTCAAAGCAAATTTTGGCACATTATGCTTTTTCAATAGTTTAAGAAAGTATGACCAACCAGGTGGAACATAGCCCTGACGGCGCTTTCTACGTGTCGCATACTGAATCAAGTCTTCATAACGTGAAGCATCAATCACTTTATTTTCATCTGTAATGATTTCTCCTCTATCATTTACATTGAGATGGGGCTCAATACTATTGAAAAGAGATATGGCATGTGCGCGAGATGCTAAAGGTGTAGCAGTCGATACAGAGTCACGCATCTTATTCTTCAAGTTTTTCAATTGCTCAACAGTTTCCGATTGTAATAATACAGCACGATGTGGATCTTTGATGTGAACATTTTGCTGATAATCTATTTCTTTCCTATACATTTGATTTGCAAGAGGTTGCTTTACTTGCTGCATGGCAGTCAATTCTACATATTCATCCTGAGGAATAACAATCATGCGAGAATAAGAACTCATAGTTTGTAGATAATCATGGGAGTTTTCAAAATATCACTTCGAAATCTAAATTCTTCCGGACACTCTTGCGTAAAGTCAATGAATAAGTAACCGTATGGTTTTTCAGTAGCTGCTTGAAAAATTTCAATTAAGGCTTTTGATCCTCTGGGTGCAACTTGTCGCGCTAAAATTTCAAATTGACTTTTATCTCGCGGATTCTTGAAAATAGCATAATAGTGTGTATTCAGGTTTCGTGTACGAGCTTCTTTTCCATCAGGAAACAAATTTTGTGTAATATAGATGATAAAACACCTTTTATGGTGTGCTGCGCGAGTGAACATATCTGTAACATCTTTTGAATTCTTACTTTCTTTTAATAAATCATCCAATACAACAACATCATTAGACTGAAGTTTATCCACTGGAATAATTCCTTCATGTCGAATAAAGTTGCGACTTTGCAATTCCTGAAACAGCGACGGTTGATAAATACCATAACACCAAATCACTCGATTGATAGGTTCCTTAAACAACTCCCTTCTTTTATCCAATAAATTCAGCGTGAAAACAGTTTTACCTGCATGAGATGGACCTGATACAGTCAGAACTTTATCACATTGAAGTCTGAAATCCATTTTATTACTTTGAGACTCAACATTTGCATAATTAACGCTTAGAGCCAAAGATATTTCCCAATAGGTTGCCCACGGCAGGAGCTATCATTGGAAGTATTGCTGAAAGGAAACCGCCCTTTTGTGTTAGAGTTTTCCTCTTTCTTTGAAGGGCGACTTTAGGATTGGAGATGAAACGCAATTTCGTAGCATATCGCTTAAGTAACTTTCGTTGTTTTGGCGCTAATTTCTTCGTCCTCAACTTCCTCACATGAGAAATAATTTCACAAATGAATTTATCGTTAGCATGTCGTATAGCATTGTATCGCTGATTTGCTTTCATTCGTCGGAGAGCTTGAATGGCTGAAGAAAACTTTTGACTTTTACGTTTCGTCATCTTACGTTTCGCCATTTTCCGTGTTAGTCTTTGCTAAAACCTATCTTTACCACATTTGCATAGGTACTAACTATTGGGACATAAGTGACACTCGAAATGAGCAATATCACAGTGGTTACATTGGCAAAGTTGAATGCAATTACGTATGAAACAACGTTGACAAAAAGCATGCTTACATCTCTTGAAGATGCGCTTTTCATTTCCATCCTTTCGCTTACATACATCGCAACACATAGTTTCACCGTTACTGATGTCTATAGCAAGTCTTTTTGAAGATATGAATTTGCTAGCCTTTTCTAAATAATAGACGCATGTACAGAAGGAATATACTTCGAGAGTGAGCAGACATAGCTCGAAAACCAGTTGTGCTACAATCAAGTACCACTGCATTTTCAATTTTTCTTTATGGAAAGTTGAATGTGAATATCTGAAATCGCTTCAATCACTAGACTGCTACCATGATGGTTAAATGCGTTAAGACGTTCGGCAATTTTTATCATATGTCTTTTAAAAAATTCTTGGGGTTGATCTACCACTTCCATTGAATAAGAAGCAAAATGGAAAGAGCGACTTTCCACCTCTTCCTTTCCAAAATGACTAAACTTAATTTTCGCAACTAATCGCACCATGATAATGCTATCAGAGAATGTATTCATTAATTCTAGAAAAAGAGTGCTAGCATCATCGACCACTGCTTCGATGTCGGTCTCATCTTTATGAAATTTTATCACATAATCTTGAACAGCTCCTTTTAAACTTTGCCTATGAAAACGTAATGTTCCGCAGTCGTTTGAGAAAGACATGATCGCCCTTTATCTAACCCATCCATTGCATGAAAACAGCAACTCTTCTCATAGTAACATTTATTGAATAACGGTAACAAGCATGCATTATAAATCAATGGTTTGAAAGAGATAAAATAGATACAGCTGATAACTATCATACAGCGAGCAATGATAACCATACAGGACTTTGGCAGTGTTGAGGTAAGGAGGAAAGAAGCATTGGTTATGAACGTAGCTACTACAACGAACAGACAAAATAGGAACACACAAATCCTGAACATCCTGAAGACAGATATGAACAAGCCGCTTCTTTCACTGAATTTGTCTCACTCTTAGCTTTCAAACGAGCTATTGCACGACAAAATCCGTCCACTAGAAGCCAAGATCGAAGCTAGCTGTCCAGAGGGGGGGGAGGTCAGTGAAATTTGATGAAAAATGTTTTGGTGACGGTCCCAGGTCGAAATTCCACACTTTGGAAAATTTTCAAAATTTTACCCATACAAAGCCACTCTGACACTTAGGATTTTTTCAGGTGAGCGAGCTCCGACCTAAAATCTTGTAACCGCTCTAACTTTTGAACGGCTGGTCCGATTGACTCGCAGCAAAAAATGTTGTCGAGCAGCTTTTTCTCCTCTTTCGAATGCAACTCGAACGAACAAAATCCGTTCACTAGAACCAAAGTTAGAAGATTGCTGTCGGGAGGGGGGGTCGAGGTCAGTGAAATTTGATGAAAAATGTTTTGGTGACGGTCCCAGGTCGAAATTCCACACTTTGGAAAATTTTCAAAATTTTACCCATACAAAGCCACTCTGACACTTAGGATTTTTTCAGGTGAGCGAGCTCCGACCTAAAATCTTGTAACCGCTCTAACTTTTGAATGAAGACAGATATGAACAAGCCGTTTCTTTCACTGAATTTGTCTCACTCTTAGCTTTCAAACGAGCTATTGCACGACAAAATCCGTCCACTAGAAGCCAAGATCGAAGCTAGCTGTCCAGAGGGGGGGGGAGGTCAGTGAAATTTGATGAAAAATGTTTTGGTGGCGGTCCCAGGTCGAAATTCCACACTTTGGAAAATTTTTCAAATTTTACCCATACAAAGCCACTCTGACACTTAGGATTTTTTCAGGTGAGCGAGCTCCGACCTAAAATCTTGTAACCGCTCTAACTTTTGAACGGCTGGTCCGATTGACTCGCAGCAAAAAATGTTGTCGAGCAGCTTTTTCTCCTCTTTCGAATGCAACTCGAACGAACAAAATCCGTTCACTAGAACCAAAGTTAGAAGATTGCTGTCGGGAGGGGGGAGGTCAGTGAAATTTGATGAAAAATGTTTTGGTGACGGTCCCAGGTCGAAATTCCACACTTTGGAAAATTTTCAAAATTTTACCCATACAAAGCCACTCTGACACTTAGGATTTTTTCAGGTGAGCGAGCTCCGACCTAAAATCTTGTAACCGCTCTAACTTTTGAATGAAGACAGATATGAACAAGCCGATTCTTTCACTGAATTTGTCTCACTCTTAGCTTTCAAACGAGCTATTGCACGACAAAATCCGTCCACTAGAAGCCAAGATCGAAGCTAGCTGTCCAGAGGGGGGGGGGACGTCAGCCGAAAATTTTTTCTCTCCGATTGACTTGAAACTCACCATAGCGATGCAGAATTTCACGCTGAATCCGAATCTGACCTCCGTTTTCTCATCCGATGCTTCGTTTTGACGCTACACACCAAAACGTCCCAAATTCTAACTCTGTCGTTTTTCGAAAAATGTTGAAAATTTTTTCTCACCGATTGCCTTGAAACTCACCATACCGATGCAGAATTTCACGCTGAATACGAATCCGACCTCCGTTTTCTCATCCGACCACTCCTTCCACTCGAAACAACCCATTTTACAACCCAACATTCAGCAGATTGCACGAAAAAACATCACACACTATAGCCTCAAGACTAATCCTGGCGGTCGCCCAAGTCCACCACGACCGACACTCTATCGTTCCAGGGGGGGGGACGTCAGCGAACAGTTTGTGAACCCACCTGGTCGGCACACCACGACAGACTACAACCTCTGTCGTTCCAGAGGGGGGGGGACTCAGACCCGAAGCACCACGGCGGCCGACCACGACACTCTGCCGTTCCAGAGGGGGGGGGGACGTCAGCGATGGCGGCCATCTTGCGCTATCTGGTGTTCGCCGTTTTCTTACTACTAGCAAATTTGATAATTTGACAATTTGATATTACATCATCAGCATTATCTACGTAAATGAGAAACAACAGCAGGTCCCAACACGCTCCCTTGAGGGACACCAGAAGAGACATCTCTCCAAGATGACACTGACTGTGAAATGGCTACTTTCTGCTTCCTTTGAGACAGAAAACATGAGATCGATTTCAAAAGGTTGCCACGAAAACCATAATACTGCAATTTAACAATAAGTTTATCATAGAGAATTGAAACAAAAGCGCGACTCAGATCAATAAATATAACATCAACAACATGTTTTAAATCAATTTCACGGGTCACATATTCCAAGAATTATAGTAGAGCAGTTATTGATGATCTGCCAGAAAGAAAACCATGTTGAGATGTATGTAAAAGGTCATGCTTGAGTAAATAGTCAACCATTTGATTTTTGATGATTCGTTCAAAAACTATGCACAATACACAAGTCAGAGAAATTGGGTGATAATTACAGCAGTCTGATTTCGAACCTTTCTTGAAAACAGGGGTGACATTTGCCATTTTCCATTCAGATGGGATGCAATCATTAACATAAAGGATGTTAAAAAATTTCACACGCACGTGAATGAAACAAGTACCGCTTTCTCTCACCATTATATGGAATACCTCATCTGGACCCGGAGATGAAAAAGATCGTAGAGATTTCAGGGCATCAGATACATTTTCATAATTGAATGAGATATCACTCAACTGAAAAGGATGAGTAGACGTCATAGACACGTCAATGCTATTATCTTCCTCTATCAACGACGAAACAAAATATGAGTTCAAGGCGTCTGCACTTTCACTATCTGTGGATGACAGTGATTCATCAGACTTAATCACCGAAGACACCCCTTGCTTTGAACCCAAAGTATTTCTCACATAATTCCAGAAGCGTTTTGGGGATGGTTCACAAGACGCAGAGATAAATCGTTCATAAGGCTGCTTTCCACTGACTGCGTACGCGCGTAAGCTGGTGGATGCGACACTATTTCTATGGTTGCAACTGTTTGCAACAGTCACGCGCGTGGTAAGCTACGACGCGCGTGAATGTCAATGCAACCAATGCGACAGACGTTGCAAGCTAATCGTGTGGCTTGGTTTTCACTGCCAACAACTCCTATTCACGATCACATAGTTATCATCAAATTCCCATACAGTGATGGATGACAGCAAGTTGATTGAGCTAGTGCACAGTGTTCCTTTTCTTTATGATACTTCCAATAAAGAATACTGGAATAATACCAAAAGGGAATCGGCCTGGATGGAGATAGGAAAAATTCTATCAAATGGGCACACTTCAATCTATGGACGCGAGGCACAAACTCGATGGAAAGAATTGAGAGACAAATTTAACCGAGAGAACAAGAAGGAGGTCGTGAAAAGCGGATCTGGCACTGAAGAGAAATACACATCGAGATGGCCTCTGATGAAAAATATGGCTTTCATCAGGAAGTTCATTAAGACCAGAGAAACGTCGTCTAATGTGTCCTGCATTTCGATCTCTCAAGAGTTGAGTGAAGATGGAGGTGAACAGGCGGCGGAACTCAAGGAAATGAGTGATGCAGAGAATATTTCTACTAGTCCCGCACCACAAACCCCGAAACGAAGAAGGAACACTCTCCAATCAATTGAGAACGAGTTATTGAAAATCGTGAGGGAACGTCAACCGACAGAGAAGGGCGAGTATGAATTATTTTGCTTAAGTCTTGCACCAGCGTTAAAGTGAATGACAGCTCGCAATAGGTCCAAGGCAAAAATGAAAATTTTGGAAATCATGGACGAGTATGAATTTAACCAGCCAGAGATGCCTATTGCACAAGTATCTCAGGTTCCCAGCTGTAATCCATTTGCTTATGTTCCTTCGACAGGTGTTCCAGCTCATAATTATTCGAACATGTCATTTTCATTCAATCCCATGTGTGATTCAAGTGTCTCCCGAACTGATTGATATTTGATTGAAAAATATTGGTATACTTCATATTCTGCTGTTTTGATCAATTTGAATACAATTGAAGCAAATTATGGTTTTATTATTCAGTCAAAGGGGATAATAGTTCTCGTTCATATGGGCGCATAGTGAATCAACAATTACCATTTATTGATGATGTAGATGACAATGAAAATTAGCCTCATTTTTGCGTGGTCATTTTCCGTTTGATGAGATCTGTGAAACTCATATTATTGATGTAATATCAGCATCAGTGCATGACATGTTTTCTTTAATGTACACTAGACAAATCAAGTGTTTGAATAAAGTCACTGCATCCATTCAGTGAGTTACAGTTGACCTACTTGCTCTTTAAATAATCAGATATATCCGGTCCTTAACTATTAGCAGTCTGTTAATAGATCATATTAATCTATTATTTGGCATCAGTAACGAAATTCATTAGATCATCGTCAGCTTTCTCCCTCAAAGAAATTGCAAAGGACGATCTACAACCACACTGGCGTTTATACATTTTCTTTCTTGAGTTGAATGCCCTCCTTACTTCACCAGCACATGGAATACCATAGACCATCCGTTTTTTCTGTCTTTTGGGAATCGAATGCTCAGCAGCTGTTAACAGAATTGACTTATACCACATTGCATCTACGTCAGTATTCTGTAGAATGTTATCCCATGAAAGCTTGAAATGAAATCACGGTAAAGATCCCAGTTAGCTTATGAGAAATCGAACAAGGTCGGGGCATCCTTTGAAGTAGAAAAGCGGTCGCACACATCTATTGGGATATTACATGGAACAGATTTATGGTCACTACACGGAAAAGGTTCACAAATTTCAGCTTTAATGATAGATGCATCATTGGAAAAAACTAGATCCAGTAAGTTGTTTCCATGAGTAGGTGATGTAACGACTTGCGTGAGAAAATTCATCAAAATACATTCCGTAAATGCTCTTGAGTTATTTGACGAGCATGTGTGTAAGCTGAGCCAGTCAATAGCAGGATAATTAAAATCGACAAAAATAAGTAGGAAATCAAACTGACGTGAACAAACATAATCAAATGAATCTATCAGAATAGCCTCTTGATTGTCAGGATTGATAGGTGGTCAATAAATACATCCCATCAATAATGATCGATTATCATCAACAGGAATGTGACACCATACGGAATCTATTGACGAATTGAGTAGATCGTTTGGTAGATTAAATGATACCGGGTGTAGTTTCTGATGGACCAAGAAAAATATGCCACCACCATATCGATTTTTACGATCTGAACGAAATAAGCAATACTCAGGAGGAGTGATAACTGAATCTAGAAGAGATGGTCGACCCCAAGTCTCAGTAGCAGCAAAGACATCTGGCGAATGAACATCCAAAAAAACTTTAAGCTGAAGGAGTTTGTTGGCAATTGAACGAACATTTGCTAATATGACATTAAAAGACAACTTGTTTAGTCAGTTATTCAATGTGCTAGTTGTACCAGTTTGCTGGACAATTTTACCGTAACGTAGAACATTTTCACCAGCATCTCGGCGACGTTTGAGTTCATCACGTAGAGTCTTCTCTGTTTCCCTCTGTCTTAGAGTAAAATCAGACTTGATATAGACTTTCGGCCATCGATCATTCATGAACTTCAGACGCTTTGCTTCACTCAACAATTTAGACCTCAAGTCGCGGTTTGGTCATGTTACTTTTATCGGCCTTAGACGAGGATTACTTTTCCTACCAAGTCGACAACAGGATTGAACCTCAAAATTTGGGATGTTCAAAGACGAAGCTAAATCTCGGAGCAGTGTACGAGCTCGTAAAAGCATGATCAGCGACTGTGGCGTTATCACTTGAGTCCGACTCCTTTAAACCAAACATGATTACATTGTCTCGTTTTTTCTCAATTTCTTGCAACTCAGTAACTGTCTCAACAACAACATCAGAGATTATGGATTCTACAGACGGCACTTTACGATTGTCATCAATTTTCGATAAAGCATCCGACTTATCTTGTATATATATATATATATATATATATATATATATATATATTCCGATTGCCATTCAAAGAACGAATAAACATATATCTCTCTCTCTCTCTCTCTCTCTCTCTCTCTCTCTCTCTCTTTTATCCTCTAGTATTTGTATACGTCGCAAAAGTATGGAGAAATCACAACGCTTACACATTTTACAAATGAGGATGGCCTGATCAATTCCATTGCAGGCTTTCAGGACATTCGCAGGAATCCCACTGCAATATTTCTTCTTATGATATTTACTCTTGCAAATTGAACATTGAAAGTATTCATTTCTAGGGAATCGAATCCTCCTATTTGCATTTAGGACAATAGATATTGGCATCGCTACATAAGTAAGTAAGTAGGTATATTTGTATAGCGCCAATCTGCTCTTGCGAGCTCGCTAGGCGCGAAAATGTACCAATTCAGTTCATGACAAGACACAAAAAAAGTCATTGCACAATATAAAGTCATTTGATGTTGAAGTAAAAGAAGATCTATAAGTCCTGAAAGTACAGAGATAACTGCTTCTTGAAAGTTAGTGCTGACGGACAGTGTCTTAGTTCACGTGGAATTATATTCCAGACGAGTGGGGCTTGATATCTAAAGGCTCTCATGCCTATAGTCGTCCTGCAGGATGGCTTCTTGAGAACACGCTGGTCATCAATGGATCGTAGGTCTCGCCTCGGTCTGTATACTCGGAAAATGCGGGCAAAATATTGAGGACAGTTACCGGTGAAAAAAGTAAATGTTAAGATCGAAACTTTGCGTTGAATTCTCTTTTTTACTGGGAGCCAAAGAAGAACGTTGCACGAGAGAGAGATAGATGCACGTAGCGGCGTCAAGCAGTGTTGATTGACATAAATCAGCTTCAGAATCGCGCTGAAACATAATAAATGCCGAAATGATGAATCACAGAAAATGTTGTTACACAGACTCGATCCTCGTTTCTTCGGTATACAAATCCGAATTGCTACCGAAGCACCACGCCGACTGCTGACAACTGAAATATTATCTTGCGAATATTCCAAAACCTTTGATATTTCAGCGCAGTAACGCACCGAGAGATGAAATGCTTGCTCGATTGACAAAGCTTTGGCGGATTAAACAGTTATCAGCCAAGGGGAAACACAGCAAGTAAATCACTCCAAAACTGAATGTCCAGCACACCGAAACCAAAACTGATGCCAGAAATGTATTGCCAAGAGCACAAAGAAGTCAACGGTACAATTTTTATCAAGATCCGACAGATATGAACCACTTTATTCCAGCAATTGAAGCTGGGACATTCCCATAACGACGTCTAAATGTTTCATAATTTTAATAAACATATATTTAATAAGACTTAAGGTTTGCCCTTAAGAGGACAGGTGGTGCGTTCCCACCGGCAGACATTAAACGTTCAAGGCGCGTCAAACTTTTGACTATCCTAGGACTACATTTTAGAGCCAAACTTGACGAGATCGGTGTGGAGGACCTTCCCACTAGTCCATTTTTCAATCAGCGCTTCTAAAGCGGGGCTGGATCTTACCCCTAATGGTCATTTGACTTGTGATCCTCGACAAATGCATGAATGCATGGAAGGTCTTTAAGCACAAAGACTTGACGGATCTGATTGCGTGCTGGGTGGACCTTCCCGGGGGTCCATAACATAGCGCTATACGGGCTGGACTTCAAGACCGAATTATCACGCGAGAGACATCATGAACACGACCGTCACGACCGAGGTTTGTGATGTTCGGTGAGCAATTCGTGGTGAGCAACGGTTCTCCTGATATACGCGTTTGAGTCTAGCATTGAATTGAACGGCGGTGACTTGTTCTCACTTGTAATATCTTGCAACAGCGTATTGAACAACGGAATTCCAACTTGGATTTTCGCTGTGTCCCTCGTCGTGTGTGAATTCGTGATTGTGGTGACGTCGGTAACCGAATCAAATACTTGTAACGCTGGTATTGTCAGTGTCTTCTTCTGTCAGCTGATCGATTGCTACTGCCCAAGACCTTTCCTCGCCGACGGATTTTCAAATATTGATTTTTCGCACGTGACTTCTGACGTCATTTAGCATGATTTCTTCTATTTTTGGCCATCTATAGAATACACGACAATCATTGAATTCGACTATTCTATGTTCGTTATTTGCTGTGAAAATGCCTGCAGAAGACAAACGTAACACACGAAGCAATTCGATTGACAATGTATGTCGTAAAGAAATGAAGCAAATGCTTGACGAAGTTAAAACTGAGATAATACTATCATACCAATCAGAAATGATAACGATCACTGATAAATTGACATCTTTAACCAAACGCATTGATACTTTTGAAACAACATTATCAAGAATAACTATAAAACAAAATGCTTATGACGAGGAGTTAGTTAACATCAACCAACAGATATCTTCCTTGAAGACCGGCTTGTCGAATTTCTTAGTGAATGAACTAGAAGAGCGAGTTAAAAGAAAAAAATGTTATAATTCATGGAATATATGAATTGGATGATGGAGAGATCGAAGAACGAAAGAAATATGATCGTATTGAGGTTGAAAAACTTTCGCAAAATTTGGGTTCAGACAAATCGAAAGTCAGCAGCGTTAAAAGGGTTGGGAAAATAAGACCAAAAATATGCCGCTCATTGAAAGTATCCTTTCAAAATGAATCTGTCCGAGACAACGTTCTTCAAAGCGCTAAGAGGCTAGCCCATTGGAATGGTTATAACAAGGTCTTCATAAACCCCGACAGAACACCCTTACAACAGTCCCAATTCAAACTTCTGCGAGAAGAATTGAAGTCAAGAAGGGATAATGGAGAAAACGTTACAATTTTCAGAAATACAATATTAACAAAAGCGGAAAATGCTACAAATAGTCAAAATTTTCATTGAATCTTTTACCTGCCAAATATGTACCTAGCATGCCATCTTTGTTATTAATAAATGCCCGCTCAATACAGCACACATGGATGAGCTGCGCTTGATAGCATCTACCATGCACCCTTCAATTATTGTCATTACAGAGTCGTGGTTAAACGATAAAGTATCCAATGATGAAATTGCGATACAGAACTACTCTTCACCATTGCGTTGTGATCGCAAGTCAACAAAGCGAGGTGGTGGTGTTTGTGTTTATGTGTCTAATTCTCTTCAAGGCATCCAGTTGAGCTTTTCTTCAGGAACCGATTATCATGGATCATTATGGGTTCGTTTGATTCCATGCAAGATTTTCTTGTTGGCTGCCTATATTCCACCAAATCTGATCAAATCTGAAGTAAAAGCTGTCGAAAAAGCACTTATCTCCCAATATGAAATATTTTCAGATTCTTACAGATGTACAAGTGTTGTCATGGCCGGTGATTTCAACAAGTTCCCGACTAGTAATATTGAAAATCAATTCAACCTTACGCAAGTCGTTGACGAAAAAACCCGTGGTGAATCAATACTTGACAAAATATGAATCGGGGAAGATTTGTATGATTCATGCTCTCCTCCTCAAACCGGTCCGAAGCTAGGCAGGTCTGACCACAACTCAGTGTTCATGTTCCCTCGCAAAAACCAAGAAGAAAGACAAGTGGTTTTCCAAAAGCTTTATGATCTCCGCGAAAGTAATATTAACAGATTCAAAACGGTTTTGGCTTCCTTCCCTTGGCATCGTCTATACATGTCGAATATACATCTTGAAAATAAATGCTCTCTCTTCTACGATGCTATTGAAGAATCTCTGGCAAGTATACCAGTCGATTTTATACCGATGAGTGATGACGATAAACCTTGGATAACTCCATTGTTAAAAAGTCTGATTAACAAAAGATACAAAGCATTTCGGATAAGGACTTCAAGCTCTACCATCACTACAAGAGAAGAAAGTAAACCATGAGATTCAGAAAGCAAAAGAAAATTGGATCAGATCAGCCACCCACTCACAGAAAGAGTTATGGAATGTCGTCAATCATATAAGAAACAAGAAGAAAGTAGATCAGCTATCTGGCATAATCAAGAATTTTGAAGATCCTCTTGAGGCTGCTCAGTACATCCATGCGTCATTCGCCAATTACTTTAGTGAAAGGAAGCAGTTTAATGTAGCCAGCGAATTACTTAACTCAAATATCTGTGAGCAATCATGGTCTCCCAGCATATCTACAGACTCAGTCTATCAACAGCTGACCACTATCAAGAAGGGTAAATGTGGAGGAAGCGATGGATTACATCCTCGAAT
Organism: Prostheceraeus crozeri; assembly: GCA_907163375.1. NCBI lineage: Eukaryota > Metazoa > Platyhelminthes > Polycladida > Euryleptidae > Prostheceraeus > Prostheceraeus crozeri. The sequence goes on along the minus strand of CAJQUW010005541.1, from coordinate 52,567 downwards.
CATTATCGCAGCATCTGATATTTTAGCTCCACCCTTGACGCATCTAATTTGCTTGTCCATCGAAAATTGTTACGTACCAATCAAGTGGAAATTAGCGAATATCCGCCCTATTCCAAAGAAGACCTGTCCGTCAGTGGAAGACCTCAGACCGATTTCCCTATTACCAATTTTTGCTAAAATCTTGGAGAAAATCGTTCTGTCCTCAGTTAAAGATAAATTGATAGCTCTGTATGGTTTGCACCAATTCGGCTATCGGGCAAAGTCATCGATACTACATGCCCATATATCCGTACATGAACACATCACTTTTCAACTCGACAAAAAGGAGTCGGAAGGCATTATAATCATTTCCATCGATCTTAAACGCGCGTTCGACTGTGTCTCTCACAAAGACTTAATCATGACGCTTATTCGTGGAAACCGTCCTTTCAATTTCATCAAGTGGTGTAATAGCTATCTATCTGAAAGATACCAACGAGTTGTCATTAGCCAAGCAACAAGTCTTCAAATCAGAGCATCGTCAGGAGTCCCCCAAGGCTCAATTTTGTCCCCATACATTTTTGCAGCTCATATGGGATCACTTCTCCCTCTACATGTAGAGGCTCGCATATTCAAGTATTCGGATGATGTTGTGATCTCAATACCAATAACATCACTATCGAATGTCAGCGATATGGCTGAAAATGAAATGACGCATGCTAACGCGTGGTGTCTGCGAAATGGCTTATTGCTCAACGATGAAAAATCACCGGTGCTTGATCATTCCAAAGAAGAATAAAGTCCATCACCTAACCTTAGATACACGTGCAATTGAAGTATGCTCACAGTTAAAGATATTAGGTATTATTTACAATACAAAGTTGTCTTGGGATGACCACGTCAATCACATGTAAAAAAGCGAATAAGAATCTTTAGGTAGTGCGACAAATGAAGAACTTCTCCGATAAGAAAACACTTTCGCAAGTATATTCAAGCTTGATTCGACCAATCCTCGAGTACTGCTGCCCTCTTTTTATTGGTATGAGTAACAAGCAGACGAAAAAGCTAGAGAAGGTCCGAAAGCAATGCCACTGAATAATCTGTGGCAAAGATTGCAAGTGTGATATCTTTCCATCACTTCAAGATCGACGAAGGATCCAAGCCATCGCATTTTTCGATTCAATGAAGAAGCCTGAACATTTGCTACATGATTTATATCCTGAAGTACTATCTTACTCGTGACGACCTTTGATGCCGATTTGTAGGTCTGATCGTAAGTCCTCATCCTTCATACCACGTTGCACTCAAATCGCGAACTCAATTAGTGTATAGATCAAAGTGAGATATATTTCTTTCATTTCATATAACTTCAATGAGTCAGCTTGTATATTTTTTGATAACTTTGCTATGATTGTTTGAATGTTTGTATTCACCTATACTTATGTAGCCTTGCTATGCTGGAAAACTTGTAATTCTTGATTTCCAATATCTTTGAAATAAACGGTTATTATTATTATTATTATTCCAGCAAGTAAAGCATCTTGATACTCATCTTTCAAACATATTCTGAAACAAAACTGATGGTCAATTGCTCTCTTTTAAGCATGCAGGCGTTTTGTTAATCAAAAGTGCCATTTTGTCAAAGTCCTGAAAGCGATTATTAAATGTTTTTCGTAAATCACTGAGATGTTCAAACAATTCTGTCTTGAAAGTAGAACTGTTTATCCAAGTAGCACAAAATCGGAAATGTATCAAATCAGAATGATCAACTTGTGAGATCATAACGCCCAATTGATCTTTGAAACTATTTAATGCCTCATATAACTCGATCAAGTTTTTGACTTTCCCTTGAATTGATCTATTAAAGTCGATTTAAGTGTACGCTGACATCAGCAAGCATGAAAAGTCTAATCACAAAATCATCATCGTTAAATTGGGAAAATGATTTGCCTAGTTGACAAAGATATTGCCTTGCCTCCGGTAACAAAGCCACAAATCGTTTCAGTAAAACTCCACGCGACAACCATCGAACAGTATTCAGTGAACAGTAATTCAGAGTCACAACATTCGAGAAATGCCTTGAATTGTGCGCTATCACGAATGTAACCCATTACATTAACTATATACATATATGACAAATTACGCGGCCAGTAACTGTTCCCGTCAACAATCGTTCGACAAAAATAATCCTAGCATTTATTCAATCAAAAACAAAATTGAATCATGAATAGGCCGCGGTTCAGTAAATTTCACTAGGCTGGCCACATGTGGCCCGCGGGCCACAGTTTGGGCATCCGTGGTATAGAGCGTTTATGTGAACATCACAATGATATCGCATTCGATCGCCGACTTCAAGATATCGAAAAAATGTTACTTGAGAAAATGATCAAGTCGTCATAATCACACATCAGCTGTCATAGCAATTATGATGAGAAAATAAATATTTCGTCACAGTAACGACCGAAACTCAACTAAAACTTAGAAAAATGATAATTTTTAGTGGGGAATTAATGAGCAATAATGCTGTTGCTATTGATATTGCTGCAATCATAACTCTGACACCTTTATCAAGCTGATGCATATTTCAACGACTAACCGTCATTGTCATCAGGGCATAGATCATAAAAGGGATATCAACTGTTCAACATAATGGGTTTAAAATGTGAAAACTGAGACGCAAAAATGTAGTGGCAGTGGGAATTTCATAGTCATACGATTATACGACAATAGCATGACTGTTTCTATAAAATACAGACATAGAGACGGATTCACCGCCGATCACTGTCATGAGACATAGAGTCGTGGTAAATGGCACCGATTGTAAAAATACATTGATTTAACAAAATAAGGAATCACAGACTTGTAGAACCTTATCATGGGACATAAAAAATCATAAAACAACTTTTTATCACGACAATGAGTAATTATCAATGAGTAACCTCAGAAATTTAGATTTTTCTAAAACCACAATTTCATGCCGAATATTCGGTCGTGCTAATTCTATCCAAGCTATCATATAACTATAGTCGTGTAAAGAATGTTGTTCTAAATGAATGAAAGTCAAACTGTATGATTATCAATGGTCACTGGTTGTGGGAAAAGACAAAATCGTAGGAGAGTAGGAGAAAATCAATGCTTCGTTTCTTCAGAATATACGGATCTAGAGGAATACACAAGCATGCCGAAACATGATAGTTTTGCATAAGAAACCTACTTGTGATGTTAATCTTCTTCCTTATCTCCTGATCACCGTCAACTCCGTTAGCCGCTCTACACGTGACATCATAGCTTCCTGGAGTTGCCTGCAAAGGTATTGCATAAGATATCTCTCCTTTGCCACGTCTCGTATGCTCTTCCTTATTCTTGAGAATTAGTGTGATATCAGGCAGTGGATTCCCGCTGCTGCTGCATGAGATAGTGCTGTTGACCCGAAGTTCCTGCTGATCTTCAATGCTCCACTTTGTCTGATCTGGTCCGTCTGTAATGAAAAGGAACATTCACATCCTCTAATAAGCACGAAAGCATTACATGAAAAGATTACAGACAGCAATCCATCTGAAAACAATATCAACAAAGAAGAAATATTCGATATTTCAGAAGTGAACAGTCTGATTTTCAGTCTTGACAGACGAAAACTCGCATCTCTTCTCTATCAATATTGGAGTGTCAAATAGCACTTGAAATGGAGAGCTGTTACGCGAAGGAGTAGAAATAGTGAATTTGCGGCTTCACGGTCTGCATTGCCTCTCCGTGCAGTGCGATGAAGAACGGCAGCCGCACGTTTGGGAGTGGTGCAGTGGTTGCAGATTGCTTTCAAGGAGCACCCGTCAGCACTCGAGCTCAAAGCTACCTATCATTGCAGTTAGACCGACAGACTGCCGTGTTCATGGCTTCAGATATCTGCTCCCCACCATAGATAACATGATTGCTGTGTTATCAGATTACTATGCAGAACGGGAAGTCATGGGGCATTGTTGTGGTAGTAAGAGTGACAATCAATGGTTGGAAGCAGATGTTTGTAGTTACAAACAATGCAAATGCGGCAGGGCTTTGATGCAATGATAGATAGCTTAGAACTTATGTGATTTCCCATCGGAACACTCCCGACCATGTCGTACTTCTTGGATTCTTCAATACTTTGCATTTTGTCCCTGTTTTGTAGCATGTTTTGTCGGACAGAAACATCATGCAGCCATAACGGCTACAATGAAGCTTCATCCCTCCCAACGCAGTTCATAATACAACATTGTTTACTCGTACATTGGTAATTTTGAGTCTCTTCTGGCCCGAGAAGTTTGTTCATGAGCTGAGACCGTGGTCGCATCCAACTATACTTTCCCATGTACGAAAAAGAACGGCTGGTGAAGATCTTGAATGAGTAAAGTGGAATATTGTATTCTTTCTGCAGAATCAAAAGAACCGGAAGCAAGGTTAAGGCGCATCTGACGACAACAGAGAAGTGAGATGACCAGAAAATGGATCCTTAGACCATACTTTCTTAAATTTAATTTTATGTGAATTTGCAAATCCTCGGCCGGCATAGCAATCGTAAAGCTGCTGTAGGTACGGACATCGTATTGTCGTTCACTCTACTACAAAGATAGTTTTAGCATGAACAGTGAACGCTACGCCAAGACTCAGGACAAGCTCAACGAGCTAGGAAACGTGTAGTTCTGGTTTGGTTTATACAAATGATGACCTCTATCACATGCACACATGCACCAATCATGATGACCGCGCAACACTGAGTTAGAAATTAAGTGACATTTTTTATGACACTTAGAGGGCCTAGGATATGCTATATACAGGGTTGCGAACGCGATGCCACAAAAATCCGAAGGACCCCTTCTTGGGGGGGGCCCATACGTTGCTATTATTTTCTATTTAAATAGCTATTATTTAAATAGCTATGAATCTTTATGCACCTACCTGTACATACTGTATATAGACCCCATGCTGCGACCAAAAATACATTGCACTAAGACCATTAATGCACCAAGGCCACAGAACTCAACCATATTGAGGCAAAGCGCCGCAGACGAAACTTCCAGCCTTTTAAGAATGTAACTAGTAGAATTTTTATGTTTAATAATCGCGTTCATCCGTTTATATTATTATTTCTGATATTTGTGCTAATTTACATGCTATATGATTATATATATTCTCGTCCTCTCCCTCCAGCGAACCTGAAAATACTTTTATAATCTTTCATTTCATGGCATCTTTGTACGTAAGCTGCTATCATTCATTTACACTCATGAAATGTCGTTATTCATCTGTGTTACTTGTTGTACGTATTTTCATATTTTGAAAAATATACGTTTCTGATTTCATAATAATACACCGGTATGCAGAATTTCTACGAGCAAGCTCTAATCGGCCTGCAATTTTAAGTAAGTCCAAACCAGACATCATTCTCCCAGAATGCATGCATAAATCGAACGTTATGAGATTTGGCAACAAACCGTCTTTAATTGGTACGCAGTCAGCCTTTCTCACTTTTCTCATCATGTCTGAAGCATCGGCTAACCAATCCTCCGTTATTCTGAAATTGCCATTCCAATTAGAAAACTTGATGTATATGGAGAAAATAGTCGAGCATTTTGCCATGAAATTTTATGGTGATCGGATGTATAGTATGTATGGTAAAAGTGTAATACATCACAAATTATTGCGATTAAATTTAGAATGCAATGAGAAGTCGTAACGCACATCCCGGGGTTTGAGTCCTATTCAAACATGAAAATAAGATACTGTAGACATTAAATTGAGTAATTAGATTCAATACATTAACTAGTTATTCCTTAACTTGTTTTCTTTTGTTTTGGTGTCGAGGCATAACGTAAGGATTAGTCGTTGCCGGGTTACATAAATAATAGAAGAAATGCAACGTTGGACTCAAATTAACAGATGCTAAATTACATGACAGAATCACGGTCAAACAGTGCGATCAACCATACAAAGGCGATGGACGATATGCGTAATCACCACCAAAATGGTCATCGGAGAGAGCAAAACAATTGTCAACGCTATATCACTGTGGAGATGATATGTCGTGCAGTGGCAAATCGCCATATATGGACCGTAACGATGCAAGTGATCCACGACGACCCACTCTTATTCGACGACAATTTGAAGAAACATTCAGCCATAGTGATGAAGGAGTTATAAAAGGACACGACAAGACCCATCGACAACAACCATCCGATTGAAATTGTGCACGGAACCTAGTGACCTTGTCTCTTATATTTCTGGTGAGTGTCGCCGAGCTTCGAGCTTCGTGCATTACACTCCGGTTTAACGGAGACTTCGTCCTTGTGCAAGATTCTGATGCTTGTCATCATTTCACTCTTTCTTTCTTTCTCTAAGCGTGTAAAGGCAGAAATAGAAATACTCGTTTGCCTCCACAAAGAATTTTTGCAATTATTCAATCTCCCACCAAGCTTGCTACCATGGCAATTAGACAAATTAATTGCACTATTGCTTAAGACGAGTGTACAAAGGCGAGAAGACGGTCGCGAGTTTTTGATGCGAGTAATTGCATGCCCTATTACACTAATGCGACTTTCCGCTGCTCGACACTAGAAGTTGGTGGAGAGATGCATGACATGTTCATCACGTGATCTGCAGGCCGCAACTAGTCCAAGCACAGAATTAAATTGTTTAATCGTATCACTTTGCTAGAAGTGCAAACTGATTCAAACAGGTGGCGCATGCAGGAACTTAATAAGTGGGCAAAAAGAAATTTTTAATACCTTACAGAGATAGGAAAAATAGTCGTGCGTCGCTTGCGGATTGCTCTGAATTCCTTCAAAATGCTCCGATCGCCATGACTCCTTCAGATTCGAAGAATTCAGATCATTGCGCAAAAGTTTTCTCGATAATGTTGGGCCCTGCGATCATTTTAAAAAAAGTTAGCAGGCGCAAGAAAAAACGTTCACAAACTTCTCTGCAGAACTTGACATCGACTGTGTCTCTTTGCTGTGTGATCCGGTTGATAACAGTCACTGAAACTTTGCACAATTTGGCGTGTTTAGTGTTGAACTGGCTGCTCATTGTTCGATTGCTATGGTATTTAGTCAGGAGATTGTGCCATTTCATTTACGTTACATGTTCCAATGCTTCCCTTCTAGTCAAACGGAAGAAGAGACGACCTGTCGAATTCTGTGAGTCCAAGAGAACCAGTGACAGCATGTTCATTATTGCTTGCAAACCCTATTACATTGATTGCATGAGATGTGCGACATCGAAGTAGTGGCGGCAGCAATCGTTGTGGCAATTGCTGCAAAGAAGCGCAGATGTGCAAGGAGGAGAAGATCTTGTTGGGAGCGAAAATGGATTGCAAGAAGAGAGTAATTGGGTGCGTATACAAATGTGTTGAAAGAACAAAACAATCAGCTTTTCAGCATCTTCCGGGCTCCACTCCTTCTTTCCTATCTCTTCTTCGGATGTCATTGTCTTCTCTTCCCTCGCTTGAAGTTGCGTCCAGTTCGACAGCTGAAAACCTCTCGCTCCATTTATAGCTGCTTTGATTGATGACTTCTCTCATGTGGTCTTGATTTGATCACGAGACTCAATCGCACACTGCAGTGTCGAATGCTATTGCATTGTGACAGAAGAAATGGATATATGTCAAGGTCATACGAAAACGTGGTTGTCTTCTCTCAAGCCCTATTTCATTGAATGCAACTGCTTGCATGCAAGAGCTGGCTGAGGGTAGAGCAAAATCTGTCATTTCCTGGAACCTCAAAATAAAGATCGTCTATTGATTGAATCACAACTCGCGTGCAAAAGTCGCCTGTGTACACGCGCCTTTAAATATAAATCAGTATTTTCACTGAATGAGTTCGATCTTGGACTATTTGAAGGAGTTGAACATCAGATACGCACGGAGAGCGATATACCTATCCGCCAGAAAGCTTATAAAATCCCAGAACGCCAAAAACCTATACTGAGTGAACATTTAGATAAAATGTCACAAGCCGACGTTATTGAACCGGCAAACAGTCCTTACGCGTCACCCATTATTTTGGTTAAAAAACGAGATGGATCAGATAGATTTGTAGTGGACTTCAGAAAACTCAATGCAATTACGATCAAGGATAGTTATCCGCTTCCAAATATTGCAGAAATTGCCAATAATTTCACGAATGCAAAATTCTTTTCGACATTAGATCTATTCTCTGGTTATTGGCAACTAAAAATGTCAGAAGAATCCAAACCTATGACATGTTTTCTACGTATTTTGGCACGTATCAGTTCAAAAGGCTACCATTTGGTTTATGCAATGCTCCTTTAACTTTTCAAAGAGCTATGGAAATAATTCTATCTGGTATTTGACATCAGTTATGTTTAGTCTATCTTGACGATATCATCGTTTACTCTTCATCCTTTGAACAACATCTACATGACTTAGAAAAATTACTCATACGATTTAAAATTTGTGGTCTCAAATTTAAACCCAAGAAATGCGAGTTTATGCAAAAATCGGTCCATTACTTAGGACACATCGTATCAACAGATGGAATGAGACCAGATCCCAGAAATACGGAGAAAATTAGAAATCATCCAGTTCCAAGAAATATTAAACAAATTAGACAATTTTTAGGACTTGCCTCATACTACCGGAGATTTATCAAAAATTTTGAAAGCATAGCACAACCATTGACACGACTACAAAAGAAAGATGCCAAATTTACATGGGAAAATGACCAACAGAATGCGTTTTTATGAACTGAAGACAAAATTATGCTCATCACCAGTACTGGCATTCCCAGATTTTCAAATGCAATTTATCCTGCATACAGACGCTAGCGATTTTGCAATAGGAGCAGTATTATCCCAAGGCGAAAAGTCAAATGAACACCCAATAGCATATGCCAAACGTTCTCTCAGTAAAAGTGAAAGAAATTTTTCAATGGTTGAAAAAGAAACTCTTGCCATCGTATATGGAGTTCAACAATTTCGATGTTATTTATGGGGAAAACCATTTGTCGTAGTAACAGATCATGCTCCTTTGAAATGGCTATTTTCTCACAAGATCCTTCTTCACGGCATATTCGATGGGCATTGAAATTACAAGAATTTGATATGGTTATTAAATACAGGCCTGGAAGAGTTAACAATAATGCCGACGCCTTGTCTAGACTTCCTGAGTCCCCAAGTCAAAATTTGGCATGCACTACAGTAACGCGTACAATATCAGATATGAACAACGTCAGAGCTTTACAGAATGAAGACTCCCTGTTCCAAGCCATTAGTAATAAACTCAAGGGAATATCCTCTCCTGTTAGATTATCCAATACAGACAAAGAGTACGTTCGCAAAGAGTTTGACAAATTTCGAATTCGACAAGATACACTATACCATTTAGAGCAAAATGATAAACTGAATTGGTGCTACCAGCTACATATAGACATAATATATTTCTCGAATTTCACGAGGGAATTTTCGGTGGACATCTGGGATTTGACAAAACTTACTCTAGAATTGCAAGATTTTATTTTTGGCCTAACATGCGCGAGGACATTCAAACTTGGCTACAAGACTGTCCGTCATGTAATGCGAAAAATAATCCGCATACAAAAATAAAGATGCCTCTACATTCAATTTCAGTTCCTAATCCATGGACACGCATAGCTTGTGACATAATAGGGCCTCTACCAAAAACGGAAAGAGGTAATAAATACATCATCGTATTTATCGAATATTCCTCTAAGTGGGTTGAAGCTTATGCTATGAAATCTCAATCGGCAGAGACAGTTGCACGAATATTTGTGAATGAAATCGTTTGTTGTTTAGGGTCCCCGCGAGAATTATTAACTGACCGAGGAGCGAACTTCGCAGGCACATTAATGAGGTAAGTATACCGATTAACGATCACGCACAAGATATATACCAGTTCATATCATCCTGCTACAGATGGCTTATGTGAAAAAATGAACGGAGTTCTTATACGGATGCTGTCGCATTACTGCACTGCAGCACAAACAGATTGGGATTTGTACATACCTACAGTGTTATTCGCTTATCGTGCAAGCGTACATGCATCTACAAAAGAAAAACCGTATTATTTAGTATTTGGGAGAGATCCATTGCTTCCCTGTGATTTAGTGCTAAAAGAGGATCAAACTACAAAAATGCCTTTCGATCTGCGAGAATACAAATCTGAATTATCAAACCGTCTAAAACTTGCTTGGTCAGTGGCTTTAGATAATAATAAGGAAGCTCAAGAGCATCAAAAATTGATGTATGATAAAACGTCGACACCATCAGTAAAATTGGCTATTGGCGACCGAATTTATGTTTATACTCCTCAGCCAAAGAAGGGACTATCCCAAAATTACAAAAATTATAGGAAGGACCTTTCCGTATTCTCCAATTAACTGACACAATCTTTGAATGATGTCCGTGTTTCTCGTGTTAACTCTACTTTCATCATTTTCATTTAATCAAGGTTCCATATTCGTCCTATCACTAATGAAGCATCTTTGCCTTATAGAAATGGAATCTGTCAGGACCACGCTAGTGTTTGCAGTCGCTGGAAGCTTCGATCACCAACGAGGAGGAGTTCCAGTTGGCTATACGGGGCTTGTCAAAATAGCGACATTCCTAGTCTCCTCGGCACCAACGTATCGTATCATTACAGAATTTAACTCCCTTATTAAAAACCGTAGGTTCATTCCGGCTCATGATTCCCGACTCTGCCACGGTCTGACCGAGCTCGACCTTTTAGAGGCTCCGTCTGCCGAACAAGTGTGGGAGAGGCTTCGGCTTTTCCTACAACATAATAACGGAGCGGACCGCGTGCTCTGTAATACCGTGTGATTGAAGGGTTTGATGAGACGGATCCCCTGTTTAGTTCCCATCCGGTGGCGGAGGTGGATTTGGGAACATGGGAGGCGTGCCGCACTTACGCTTACAGATCTCGCACCGAGTGCTGTCCCAATCTTCATCAAAGTTTCATTAGAGATCCATCCAACAGGGGGGGGGGGGTGGTTTGGCGTGCGGTGCGCCAGGAAAGTGGCGCACATGATAGTCATGGCGTTGCGGGCTAATCGACCTATAGTACAACGATCACCGGTCACTACGACTGAACACGAGACCTTTAATAACATTCCGATGTGGGACGACGAAGGCTCCAATTCTGAGGATGAGGACCACTTCGTCCTAACCGTCCGCGAGGAAGACGTGGCTTCGTGGTCTAGTCGTAGTCGCTCCCCGGTTCGTCAATTTGAATGGGAAGCAAGCCCTACCCGCCCACCCTCCTATAGGTCTATATCGACTCCTCCTGAATATATCCCACCAACCCTCGTACACAGGCACACTAATACAGACCCAATTGCACATACATGTCCTTGGTCGGCTGCGTATGCGGACCATTACCAGGATTTACAATTATCTCAACAGTTTTACAGATAGCACACCTCCAGTCCTTGACAATGCCCTTTTTGGACCCATATTGCCCGTCCCCTTCTTCGCAACCACATTAATAGATATTGGAACCGAACCCCTTGCACACATGTATCAGCACAAACCACAAATTTGGACCATCATCTTAACAGACATCCAACGAATCATACATTCCAACAATTGGCACATCTATTCCATCACACATAGGACACATCAAGCCACTTCAAATTTTAATTTTTGGACATACACCAACCTCACCATTCGACAACATAGGAAATTTTTCTCACATAACTAAATATCACCAGCTAATAGAACTTTCAAACATGAAACACTTCCGAAGATTTTCACAAGACACAATAATATTCTTACAAAAATTACAGACCAATCCTACACTTCAGGCAGTAGCAATACATTTACCATCTCATCCACAGCCATATTGTCAACAAAATTCAATACTATTCACCACCATTGCCAACATATTTCAAACACAACGCAGATTGGCAATCTTGAACACAAGCTTACACCTCTCATTCACAAAATTATTCAAATTGTCCCAGCCCCCTATCCATTATGATGGCCAGCCCACTATTCCCGATTTTATATCCGCCATATATTTAGCATCCCTTCAATAATTTTTTATACCTAGATAGGATAACCTATTTTTTTAGACATAATTGCACTTAGAAACATCATTTGTCGCGAGGACGCGACTTTTCTCAACGGATAAGGAATGTAATACATCATAAATTATTGCGATTAAATTTAGAATGCAATGAGAAGTCGTAACGCACATCCCGGGGTTTGAGTCCTGTTCAAACATGAAAATAAGATACTGTAGACATTAAATTGAGTAATTAGATTCAATACATTAACTAGTTATTCCTTAACTTGTTTTCTTTTGTTTTGGTGTCGAGGCATAACGTAAGGATTAGTCGTTGCCGGGTTACATAAATAATAGAAGAAATGCAACGTTGGACTCAAATTAACAGATGCTAAATTACATGACAGAATCACGGTCAAACAGTGCGATCAACCATACAAAGGCGATGGACGATATGCGTAATCACCACCAAAATGGTCATCGGAGAGAGCAAAACAATTGTCAACGCTATATCACTGTGGAGATGATATGTCGTGCAGTGGCAAATCGCCATATATGGACCGTAACGATGCAAGTGATCCACGACGACCCACTCTTATTCGACGACAATTTGAAGAAACATTCAGCCATAGTGATGAAGGAGTTACAAAAGGACACGACAAGACTCATCGACAACAACCATCCGATTGAAATTGTGCACGGAACCTAGTGACCTTGTCTCTTATATTTCTGGTGAGTGTCGCCGAGCTTCGAGCTTCGTGCATTACACTCCGGTTTAACGGAGACTTCGTCCTTGTGCAAGATTCTGATGCTTGTCATCATTTCACTCTTTCTTTCTTTCTCTAAGCGTGTAAAGGCAGAAATAGAAATACTCGTTTGTCTATCCAAATTGCTTTATTTGTAAAGAAGTTTGGCGATTAAGTTTCAACCTTCGTAAGACACTTCGGATCGTTATAGGGACCAATAAAATTGAAGTTAATGCTAGCATCGCTCGCTTTCAGACGATTGAGAGCGATCCTAACATTACAAAAGAAAGGGGAACTAGTAAAGAGCCAAAAAGGAAACATAAATCCCGTAGCGGGTATGCAACATAAATAATGAATAGTCTGGTCAAAAAGATGCAACATCTTTAAAAAAGGTCCATGAATCATCAGGGTGGGGCCCGTTTGTCGCCAGAGGGGGCCCATGAGTGGCTAGAGGGGACTTATGGATAATATCATATGTTAGTGATATGCGGAGATTTTTGAGTAGTTTATGAGTAGTACATGTATTTTCGGAATACTAAATCAATAACAAGAGGTGGAAGCAGTATGTATAAGTCTCTTGTCATTTTATTCACAAAATGTCATTGAACTTTAGTCTTATTGCTAAAACAAGCAATTTCGAAGAGCATCAGTAGATTTTTCTTTTATCGAAATTTCTGAGGTTTCACTGCACCGCGAACTGGTGACCCGTTCCCAAATTGGCACTTAAATGTTTTCAAATTACAAAATACTACTTTACTGAAGTCAGAATGTGTAAATAAGCAATGTTGGAAAGTATCAAGGATTTTCTACCATTATTTCTTATACCGGGTTTTCGGGTGTTAAACTACCGTTCGTTCCGATCACCGTTCATCGGCTTCTCAGACATATCGTTCGATAATCCGTTCATCAGGAAAATGAAAAAAGTACCGGCCAATCATTCGCTCAAATGATTATGGGCAATGGTCGGTACTACCCAGGAATTCACTGCCATTGTAAAATATGTTGGAAATACATGAACCCTCCATTGACGCATCACCCATCCATTCATTGAATGAGGAAATGGCCGAGTTCACACAAAGATCCGAAGATCCCTCCATATATTGAGGATTTCATTTGTGGTGGACGCAGCTGAGATTCTCCTCCTTTGTGTGCGCAACAAAAAGCAGTTAGATTGTAGATTCCCAATGAAAGTTTCACATTCCAACAGTCTGTGTGTAAGTGCGTGTTTGTAGCTCCTGCTCTTTACCCATCGTGGGAGCTGCAGTAGATCTTCGCTTCATTTAAAGGTGGATTGTTTTTTTGATTATCATGATTGTCAATGGTTTGTCTATACATTTGCCAAGTACTAGAATATAAATTTACTAAAACTAGATTTAAAATTATCTTATTAAGATAAAAATTTCAAAGCATCAATGATAAAATGAATATTTTCTATGTTCCTTTCTAATTCTTCTTGACTTACACTGTATATCAAGTCGCTTCTGCCTTCCAAATTTTCCCAAACGACAACCAATGGTCATGTTATTCTGCCAAGATTGCGCTGTCCAACTCCACTTCTTCCGGAAATCTCCGCTCAGTCCTGATGATTCTTCCTTGATATTGTCGGTGTTCCACAGCTGTCCATATCCCTGCAGCTGCTGAGATGTCGGCGGAGATCCCTTGTGGTAGATGCAGGTGACAGTGACCCGTTCTCCTGCCTTGGGCTGTTGCGGATGAACACGAATACTTCTGACCATCGGAGAACTCTTCACGTACAAAGTGTCTGAGACGTTCACTTGTCTGCCGGTTGACGCAAAATTGTTCTCATCTTTCATCTGGAAAATATACATTTCTCTTTACACACACAAAGCATACGCAGATCAGGAAAGTTGATATCGAGAACGAGAAATTGCTATTCATGAAATTGGTACCGTAGGATGGGGTAACTCTGCCATAGTTTTTGATCGTATGATGCTCATATTCTTTCCTGTCGCATGCTTATTTTATTTAAGAGTGACGCTTAGACCAATTGCGTCGTCCACTTTGCGAATTAAACACTCATAATTAATTCTGGATAGCTATTCAAGCACATATTTAGGTCATAAAATAGGCTAGTTACTTCTCAGAATATGGGGTAACTCTGCCACTACATTTAAATACTTTATAAAATACAATTAAAAGTCTTTTTACTGATAACTATAATTGATCAATGTCTATGAAGTTTCACAAAGTCCCTTAGAAATGTAAGTTGATGAGTTTTGTTGAAGACGGTTATATTGAATACGGTTATATTTGGTTGAATTGTCTATGTATAATAATGAGACAAAGAAGAACATAGGCCTATTCCAAAGCAATTCTGTATTAGTACAAATTCAATCAAAATAATTGTTCAATTTTCGAGTACAAAAATTCCGCTCTATTTGCAGCTACCGCAAACAAAATAAACGTCATAACTGTAACAATTTCCACAGTACCATTTCAAACATTCAAGACACTGCACCCAATCCGGTCCTTCAAAACATCTCCGCAAAACGAAGCAATGGGCACATGAAGAGCCATCATCATCATCGAATTCGTCATAAGATGAGTCGTGTCGACTAGAAATTGGTTCATCTCGCACTCCGGATGAAGTCGCTCCATCATTTTCTGAAATGGTTGTTGTAATATCCTTACTTGGTTGTATCTTGCTTCCACGCTTGATTTTAGGCTTCTCAGTCGTTCCCCAACCTCGATTTTCTTTCAATAGGTCAAGAACACTTTCTTTGAGCACCTTCACCATTTCACTGGATTCAGTCTGACCAGGAAGTCTGCTCAACACCGCACGTTCATCAAATGGTACGAGACCAGTTGCTCTGAATACTGATTGAAGATTCTTCTGTGCGTTGTTTGTGGGTTGCGACCACAACCTATAGAGAAGTGTAGGAAAATGTTCTTTGGGAATACTGCTGATTCTGCGACTCTCAATGCGCCATTGGTCCAAAATTCGTCGCCAAATTGCTTTGAACGGCCGAAACCATCCCACATCCAAAGGTTGAGTAAGATGCGTACTATTGGGAGGAAGTGAAGCAAAACCACATTATGTTCTTTTGCGAGTTCAATAACCGCGGGCGAAAAATGACAGGCTAAATTGTCGCCTATCGGAACTTTGACTTTTCCATCTAGAGAAGGTCTCTTCTTCACGAATTCTAGGAATCCACATTTGAACCAACGAGCAAATGTCCTTGAATCAAACCAGCCGCATTGCGTGGAATCATACAGGGTATCTGAAGGACATCCGCTGCACCAGTTCTCATAAATATTCGTCGCGCGATAAACGACCATTGGTGGAAGCAACGTTCCATCTCCACAACCACAAACCACTATAGAGACCGATGTATTGGAGTGTTCTTTAACACGCTCTACACGGCGAGTTCCTCTCCTTACGAGTACCTTCTTTGACCCAGGATCATCAGAAAGGTTAGTCTCGTCGTAGTTGAATATCTGACTTGGCATTATGTTCTCCATAACATTAGATAAGTTGGAAAAATACTCTTTGATCTCCTCTGGATCGACTCGAGAGCGGGCTCTTTTGATGTTACTGGCTCTCCGAAACACAATGCTATGACGAGTCATGAATGACCGAACCCAGTCTTTACCTGGTAGATTGTTCTGGAATCTTGATTCCACTCGTCCAGACTTGTCTAAGAAAGATTTGACGATAATTCTCAAGTCGATGACAGATAGGGGATAACCCCAATCAGCGATTTGTTGGATGGTTTCTACCAGCGACTTCTCTTCGACAGCATCTAAAACCGATGGTCGACCCACCTTAGATTGGTGTCTTCCATCTACCCGGGAACCTAATGTTCGCCTCGGAACATTGTTATCTGCTGCGGACTGCTTGATGCTTTTTGAGCCATCTTCTACCTCTTGCATAGCTTTGCTCATTTGTTCGTCACTCCACGGTCGATATGGACGACCACCATCTTTTCGTACGTAGTTACGCGGCATGATCGATTAAATGACTGTTCACAGTTAGGGAACATCATCGATAGCAGACGAGTGAAAGTTGAGAGTTGAACAGCCAATCAGAGATCAGCAGTCAACAACAATAGTGACAGTGTTACCTATTGTTGTTGAGAGTGGCAGTGTTACCCCATTGTGGCAGAGTTACCCCATTTTACGGTAATTTTTCATCTTATAGGTCATCAATTAAATTTCTATTTTCCCATTTTCGTGTAATACATGCATTTTTTATATATTCACCTGTAAATCACCGTTACTTCCAACTTTCGGAGATGATAAACATCGTTATAGAAGCGACATGTGCAACATCACTACATTATTACATATTATATAATATTATACATTACATTGTTATCACATTATCTTCACGTAACTCACATATTAACAATATGCAAAATTCCATTAGCAATAAGGCTTCAATGCTTTTCGTGGACAGGGAAGCGCACGGTATCGCGGTCACAATTGTGAATAAATATTTATTCAGTGATATAATTGCTCAGATATTTGCGCAGATTTGGTATCATCATCTTGAAGGCAGCCTGCAGTAATCGAGTTATGTTTTTATGGTTTATGGTTGTTACAAACCATGGAACAGTCAACAAAAACAAACATATCAAGCATTCGGTTGGACATTATATACACGGTTGAACACGAATACACTTAACCGTCGGCGAACTCAGCACATGCTAACTGTCTGAGACGTACAAATTGCTGCTTGCTGACGCAAAATTGCTCTCGTCTTTCATCCGGAAAATATTAATTTCTTGAAATATTGTTGCAGCGAAGCTGCGGAAAGGAAGAAAGGATAACAACTTTCGTTGTCAATATAAAGCTGTGTTGTACACCAACGTTTTGAATTTACAAGAAATACTTCGTCATCTGACGCAGTGTAAATTAGTACATACAAACTGCGAGGTGGTACCACAACACTCTCGCCAGAACAAAGACAATTTCTGAAGTGACTCGTTCAAATCATGAAAATAGTAATTACAAGTATTTTGTTATCCAGCATTCATTTCCATGTGTTGGTAGATGAAGCTGCAAAGCTGGGCCTCGGCTTTGTTCTCATCTGGAAAATGTTAATTCCTTGAAATATTGTAGTAGCGACGCTTCACAGTTGAAAATAGGATAACAACTTATTTGCGGATAGAACTCTGTGTTGTACATTAACCTTTTGAATTTGGAAATACATCGTCATTTGATGCAATTTAAATTAGCACATACAAGCAACGAGGAGGTACTAAAACACTCCTGCCACAGCAAAGAAAAATTCTGAAAAGACTCAATCAAATAAAAAATATGATTGTTGAAGAGGCCTTGGTTATTCATATTCTTTGTCAGTTTTTGTTGGGAAACCAAGTACACATGATGGTAAACTTTTCTTATACTTTATTAATTTCAGCATCCTCTTAGGCCATCATCAGAAGCAGAGAATTTATACGTGTACGTTGGGCATTATTCAAAAATCAAATTACGTTGTTTCTATGATTCTTGAGTGGACTGAATGCAGGTACTAACCTACCTAGACAGATAAACAATATCAAACATCATGGAATGTCTGCATATCTACAAAAATAGGACATAGTGGTTGAGTGACTTCAGTTACAAAGGGAAAAGTACTAAGAAATTAGTAAAACTTACACATAAAGAAATTCAGAGAAGACATCTTGTTCGTCTTTGTTGTTGATTTTTGGTTTCATTTTCTTGATGCAAAGTGCCTCTCGTAATCTGAGGTTGCAGCTGCCTTTGTCAGATGCAAGAATTTTGACTGAAATATTGGTGGTATTGGAAGAACGCAGATGTTTAAAGACAGAGCTGGAGTTGTTGGTCAAGTGTTCTTTCATTCTTGTGTGAATAAATCTGATCGTGATTCCAATGTAAATATCCTTGTTGACACAGTACGTTATTTGGTAAATTACCTTCTTTCGTAAGCACAAACCGGTATATTTTGGATGCAACTACTTGGAGTACAATCAGTGTGTTTGTTGGATTTGTTGAATGCTGAAGAATTGTAGTGTCTTTTCTTACCAAGCAAACATCGACCGAGCGAAGGAGCAAGCCCTGGATCTATCCTCTTGGTGACTACTGGTGAAGACCACGGCCTCAACGCCTCATAGGCAAGAGATATAGGCAGGCATGCGGAGTAGTGTACACCAATACATTAGTGATAATCCATTTTCGAAACAATACATGGATATTCCAGCTTCTCCTTCGTTTTCTTCCAACCGTCCGCCAATTTCTTTGTCCTGATCCTGCTATCTCCCCTGATAATGGGCTTATCCAATTTGTCATTTTGCGCTGATCTCAATAATAAAATCAAAAATTTGAGAGAAGATGCAGTTTGATTGTAATGAGTAGTATGAATCATGCTTTTACTATCAGAATTGGGAATAAAAAAGTAGTAATTAGGCATTCAAGAAAATCGCTGCGGTATCATTGAAAAGTTTCTTCGAGATCACGCCATCATTTTGTCATCATCATGAGATCAATGTTGTTTATGCCAACTACACCGTTAGTAAATTGGCAGCTTCTTCAACGTGTTTATCAAAATGAACACCTGCTTTGACATATCGATTCCAAATTGTTCTACAGCATGGAAACTGATTTATAGTTCTTTAGAAAGCTTTCATGTCTCATCTAAATCTGATAATCTGCTTATGACAAGTAAATTTACCAACATTTCAATGCATGCGCTCCTCAACATCGTTCAGCTTCAAGGCGAATTCGTATTCAGAGTGGTTTTTGACCACAGTAATTGAGTTCTGAGTACATGCCTTGCCTCAGAAGATTGATGGAACGGAAACCGAGACGGGCCTGAATTATTTGAAACGCGACCGGGTCCCTTGTTCTTAAGATAACCTTGACTTCCTCTCAAACTTGATGTGCCGTATACATGCAAACTGCGTTGATGCATAATCAAGTAAGGTCTGGTAGGTTTGCAATCATGTCCAACATGGCGAACGCTAAGTACTTTAAATGCGGGACAAGATATTGATAATATGTGAATTTCATTTGTGGATGTCTCGATTTATGAACACGCATTTTATGACACCTTTGTCTATCATGAATATCTGAAGAGAAGGACAACTATTAAGTCAACAAAAGACACCAACAACCTTGATTCCCCGACCGCACTCGCCCAACCCAGGAATCGAACCGAAGTCCGCGGTGGAGACGAGTTTGCACATTCTTCACAAGGCCACGCTGACGGTAGAAAAGGAATAAGTATATCATATTCACAAACATTTGATTTCAGTTGCTGACTATGAATATTATGAATGTTATGCAACTGTAGCAATACAACATGAATTCAATAAATTGATGAATATTTTAACTCCAAAACTGGTAAAATCCATCGCGAAGTTTCTCAAAAAAGCAAACGACTTGCGAACGATGACTAAGGAAATCACCAATCAGTAAGTATGAAATCTGTAAATTTATTTTCGTCAATTCTCCTCTCTTTCCTGTTCAGAATATGTTTTTCTAACAACACCGACCGCACGCTGTTTTCTGCCATCAATGTATGTTTTTGTGCAAATTAAGTGAGCGTACATGCTCCTGTTTTCCAATGTTCTTGGAACTAAGCATTTATGACTTTTGACATTCTGACTCTTCAAGCATGAATGCCAATATATTCAAATGGTTACTAGCTTCAAATAAGACGGGCCTGGCCCAGCCGTAATTGCTGAAACTCATGGGTCGGGTCAGGTTCAAAAAATGAAACTCCAATGGAACCGAAAATCCGGGCCACTGAAATTCCCACCTTGCATGTGAGAGCCCTTCCAACCAGGCGGACATCATAGTATGAGAAAGTACTCTTTTTCCCAGCTTTAATGATCTATATAAAAAAGTAAGTGTTTTGGAAGAATTCAGTTGTCTTCAATTATCACAATGATAAAAAGAAGTCGTTTAAATTTAGATTAGTAGCCCAGTATGTAGTGTACTTGCAAAAAAATTTTGTCTTCCGATAATCACTTTTTATTGAAAATAAACAAAAATCTCCTAAAGTCCATGTATCGGCAACTAATCGGTTGATTAGTCGGTACACCTTAGTTGAAACTGAGGGAGGCTCATAATGACTCCACTGGAAGCCTTCTTCAGGCCATACCATTTGATACACCAGTGATGCATTAGCATCGGATTGTACAATGAAAGGGTTTAGCGACTGTTCCTTATCGTCCTTGTGACACAAAAAAATTCCAAATAACACGACCCTGTTCCCAAGGAGAATAAAAGTCCAATCAGGGACTACAGAAAAGTTTCTTCCTTCTTGGGATTTCAACGTACATTTTTTAAAATCTTGTACAACATTCTAACAATGGTGTCGGCGGATCCACTTTCACGAGCTTCGTCTTTTACCGCTTAATGCCGCCATTCCTTGTTCTCTATATTGTTCAATTATTGATTAATCTGTGCAAGTATAATGAAATAATAAACAACAATGTAAACATAATAAAGCAGGGCTGCCACTCTTATCAAAAATAAAAACCGGAAAGTCAAATCGGAATGGGCCCCTAAATTACGTAGTCGTGGCCCCCATCAAAGTAAGAAACTCACGATCATTCGATATCACACAACCCGGTCAGTTTTGAAAGCGCTCAAGCATCGGTTGGGTCTGTTCTAATAGAGATGCTTCTGAATCCTCAAAGTTAGCAAGTAAATGTATAAAATGATTACTGGTGCTTATTCGATCATCAGTTTCAACAAGGTGCACTAGAATACATGACTCGAACAGCTACAATTTTCAGGAGAACCGTTTTCGAAGGATATACAGTATACTACGAAGACCCCTCTACCTACCACCAATGCAAAATCAGCATGAAATAATTGAACGATTGACGATTTCAGCTCGATATAAAGACTGCATATTATCGAATAATCCACATGCAGGCCTATGGATGATTTTACTTAACTGTTTCAAAGACAACTTTCATCATTTCGCTCAAAAATTTTACATTCAAATTTATAATGCACTATTCTCGTGCAGCTTTGTCATTTTCTAATAATCATGCCATGACGTCACACGGTGCAAGATCCCGTCTTTATTGTGAAGAATTTTCATGAAACCACTAGGAAATTGCTGTTCAGCTGTACAGCGCTTGGTAGACTGCTTCAGCAGAGCAGCCTGGTCACAGCAAATATCTTCATACAAAATCCATGGTCAGCGCGGTCTAAATGCTTGGACAGACATTTCTGTAAGCCGTTTTCTTTGGGAGAGCCATTATTCTTTCGAGAAATCGAAAATGTGTGGCAAAATCTTCCTTTCTATGCTATATGAAATATACGGAATGTCATGAAGGATAGGGATATCTCCATACAGGATGGAATACCAGCGCACTACTACAGACCCATCGTAAATTATTTAAACAGCAATTTTCCTAAATCTTGGATTGACCGTCATGGGAGCCTTTGGAATGGCTTCCGATACCACCAGATTCAATGCCCTGTGACTTTTTTCTTTTTGTTTAAGAAATGGTGCATCAGAGTCATTCTATGCATTTGGATGAACTGGAAAACAAAGCTTTGCACCGCTTTCTGCAGATCGACGAGCGATTGCGTAGAGATATGCTCTTGCGCTGTTGACCGAAGAATTAGATTGAGTTCGGGCAAATGGTCAGCAAGTCGAAAATATATGTTATAGTTGTACTAGTGTTCCGAATCATCCGAAATACAGACATCTGCAATAGATGAAATACATGCAGTTCAAATCTCATTCTGTAGAATTCGTTTCCAAAATTTGAAATTTGCAAACACTAATACAAATAGCTAATTCGTGTTTGCACTTCATGCACGAAGGTGAGCTGCCGTATTTCCAAGCACATCCACCTACCGATGGGTCTGTGGAGTGAGTTGCTGATTTACTGCACCGATGGTGGCGAAAAAGTCAAAAACGCTTGCAGTTCAGCCTGAAGAAACTTCATCAGTACTTGTAGCTCCGGCAATGATTCAAATCAAACCTTGCTCTCATCTCTTGTACTTCAAACATAATAAAAAAATACATCTAAGAACAACTTTTGGATTTCAAGAAGATTATGACAGCTATTTGATAAAGGTTGAGCCGCCATGGCATACGTAAACGCAAAATCAACACGAAAAAAATCATTATCACTCCTGCGGTTGCTTGCGAGATTTCAATTTTTCTTCGCCGAAATTTAGCCACTTTTGCAGCAAGTGATCGTACAAAATATTCTTTTGTCACTCCCATGAGTTCCCGAAACTTTTTAGTAGGTTTTTCTTTCATATTTTTCTGGCAGACGCTTCTTGAAAGATACGTTTTGGAGAGCATCATAGCAATCAGAAACAGACTCCATAACAACGCATTAGAACTTTTTCGTAAAGCATTCCCACCTAAATTTATTTCTTATTTCAAAACCTTGATTATTGCGTTTCGTCCAGTTTCTTGGATTGACGAAAGGATCACTGACTTCCTTGTAGAAGAATCTTCTGCTCCAGAGTCAAGCGGATTTATAGAAAGATCTGCTTTGAATTTGATCAACCTAAGAAATTGCAGGGTCTTTAAGGTTCCCCCCAACAATCTGCATAACCCCATTCACAATTTTAAAGAGCCCTACGTCATCTGAAAAGGCCCCACATGCTCTTATCTTTAAGGGTGCCGGTCTCAGTCCTATAGGACCTTTACAATCTCAAGTGGGCTATTCACATCTAAAAAGAGCTCTTCAAAAACTAAAACAGTTGCCGTTCACAAGCTCAAAGGGCTGCTTCACAAAATCTTATGGGTCTCTTCAAAATCTAAATATGACCCCTTCACGATCTTAAAGGGTCCCGTTCACATTCTCAATAGCACCTGTTCACAATCTCAAAAAGGCCCCTCACAATCGTGAAGTGCCACTGAGAAATCTCGAAAGGCCACCCGTGCACAGTGCACAATCTCAAAAGGGCCCCTCGAGATCTTAAAAGTCCCTTTCACAATCTTAAAGGGCCCACTCGCAATATTAAAAGGGGCCCTTCAAAATCTAAATAAGTTCAAAAACCAAATTATTTTTCCTTGGCCAAACATTTTCTCACTACTTAGTTTATTCTAAAAAAAGAAGAGTGGCGGCCCTGATGAAGTGCTAAGAATGAAAGCAAGCCGAAAACTAATCATGATCTGGATTCAGTCAACGACCACATGCTTTCTTGGATCCAATGGAGCAAATGCTGATTGCTTAAAATCTTTTGAGTTATTTATCGACAATAATACAGGTGATTGCGAGTATTTCCAAAACTGTTTGTACAACGTTTTCAATAAGAATGGTAAGCATTTTTGCAATCGGCGACGATTTCATATCATCATTCTACGCTTTACAACACGACATATTCTGCTACCACCGTGTCAGGTATCCTTTCTCTGCTTTCATATCTGGAGAAAAGTCCTAGTTTCATGTTGTCTGAATTGATATTTTCCTCATACAGATTAACTTAGCCATCAAATGGTCTCCTAAACAAAATGATTGTTCCTCACCGTTCTTATAACACAGAAAATTTCCCCTGCAAATGATGGAATTGCTTTGAAACGAAGTCTCAGTTTTGTTGGATTCTTTCTCTCAAGAGTAGTCTGAACACTCGACGCCACAGGATTTACCCTTCCATATTCATAAGCTACCGTGTCACCAGCTTTCCATGTAAAATTCATCCGAGGTCTTCCGAACAGCACTTGGATACTTTCCAATTGATCTCCTGCTGCCGGTCCGCATGAGACAGTCATTGAGGTTCCTTCCTTAACCCAGTAATGCCCGTTATATGTTCCCGTTAACAAAAAAATTATTTTTTCTGGCGATGAACTTATTAATCACCAAGTATTTCAGTATATACCGCGCATTTTCAAAATGATCAATTATTGATCTTTTTCTGATTGGTAGCATATCTGCTACAACGGGTATTTAATGATAATTTATGAGGATACATATTTCAATTAATTTTTATCTCTCTTCTTTCATCTATCAATTCTACATATGTTTTCATCTTGCATGTTCTCTCTCTCTCTCTCTCGACTCTCCCCTTTCTCTCTTCCGATATTTTATAACGTCCGAATGAAAACACAAACATATTTGAATAATTTTTTTGATTTTGAATGGTTATTGATCACAAACATATTTTTGAGCATTCAGTCATGTATCGGTAAATGTTCATTTATGGTGATACAAGTAAAAACAATTCTTTCCCTTCGTGAAACAAAGATACACTTCACATTTTCTACAACGAACGAATGTAAAGACTGTGCGACTCGAACATTGTGCACATCTGCTATCCATGTATTCTGGAAAATGATCATAGAGATCAAACTGTATGTCAGGAGACTTGATTGATACTAGAAGACGCTTTTTTCGTGGTGGCATCAGTTCTTTTAGAAAACTTGGACGCCCAACTGGTTTATTAAATTTCAAGAGACTTTCTGCAACCTGCAGTTGAAACTCTTTCAAAGATAACCGCCCTGCACTTGTTTGTGTCGAATCACGTCGGTAACATAGCCATGAGTTTACCAAGGCAATGTGCGTTAGATGATGCCATATATATAAAGGCCAACGATTACTGCGAAACCTATATGAGTATAGCGACACCATTTTATCGTTAAGATCGATGCCTCCCATGTTGTTGTTGTATTCGTTCACTATTTGAGGACACTGGACTTCGACGTACTTTTTCTCCTTCCTGTCGTAACGTTCAATGGTCATCATTGGCTCTACACCAACGTATGTAGAGACAATAAAAACAAAACGGTTGTCAAACCATTTTACTGCAACTATGTTGTCTTCTTGTTGAACGCAATAATCCACTGAACCTCTTCCTTTTGCCTTCAACTCCTTGTCAGATACGAAGTTTGGCCGCAGTCGTCCGTATCTAAATGTTCCTGTAAAATGAAAGCCTTTGCTTTGTAAATATCGTATCATGGGTAATCCTACAAAATAATTATCCGCACAAATTTTGAAAGGAATTCCTTCGGGTAGGTTTTTCACCAAACGAATGATGTGATCACCACTTACACCAGCTGCACTTGGCTTTTCTCCAGTCGCACCTGTGTAAAGATAAAAGTCATGAATAATGCCGGTAGGGTCCGCCCTGGCAAACACCGTAAAGTGCCATTTCGCAGGTTTTTTTGGGTTGTATTGCCTTGGTCCTTTTTTGCCTCGGTAAGAAATTGATATTTCATCAATACATTGATTTTGATTAGGCCTGATCTTTAAGCAATTTTGTCTCAGAGCCTCCATGAATGGGCGAATTTTCCATGCTTTGTCACTTTTGTCTAAATCGTCATCAGTGTTGTCTACAAAATGCAGGTATCTACAAAGAGTCTCAAAACGAGTTCTAGACATTTGAGAAGCTACAGGCTCATACAAAGTTTCTTTTGCCCAGTAACCACGGACCGAAGGCATTTGCACGACTCCCATTTTAAATAAAATGCCCACAAGGATTTCGATCTCTTTCGGGTTAGTATCGAGTGTTTTAGGTGACTTGTTTTGAAAATAGTATCGATTAGTTTCATCAGCTATCTCATGAAACATCTCGTTTGAAAAAAAAGATTTGAAGTATGATAAAGGAGTCATATCATTCTCACTCGTTTCATCGAAAATAGGGAATGGTTGCACTTCTACTTCAAATTCCTTACGTCTCCATCCTCGACCTTTGTCTTCACTTTCACCAGCGTCACTCAAAGTCACTACATTTGCACATTCGCTTTCGATTATGTCGGTGTCTTCGTCAGATTCCGCGTCGATATTGAGGAGAACGGTTTCTATAGTTTCCATCACAGAGTCATTGATGTCATCGTCACTGTCATTTCCGCTCTCATGACCATCAGCAACAGAGAAGTATTCAAAGGAAGATGTAGGTCTGTTGGTGCGCGAACTATTCTTGTATAATTTTTCGATAGCATCAGATTTGCTTCTTCGAGGTTCATTCTGGAAAGACAGAAAGGTATTCTTGAAATAATTATCAAAAATACTTACGCATGTTTCTAAAAGTATCAATAAAGATAGGCTACACTGCTACAGCAATCACACTATTTTGGATAAACCCTACAAAACAATGATAATGATATACATACATGTAGGCCTACATGTATATATAATTTCAAGTAAGAAGCTATGAGGAGTAATGGGTTATAAGTCCAGTACATTTAATCTTAGTGCAATTAACACCAAATTCATTCAAATCTTGAGTCAGTTTTCATTGATAGTTATAAGATCTTCTCGTGTCTTCCCAATGTGCAAGTGTGCGATAGCGCAGTGGTCAAAGGCTGTATGTGTAACCGTGCACAGCGCCAAAACTGTTTTGAGTTCGAATCCCCACCGGCACATTTTTGGTTTGTTCGTATAAACTTAGGAATAATCATCCTTTTATTAACATACGGTACGCTGCATTAACCAATGAATACACTTAGAAATAGTGAAGCGTCTCATTTCTTAATCACCGATGGTGAAATATATAGTGATCATAGGGCCTAATCGTAGTATATTCGGCTGAATTCGACATAATTTAGCATCTAAGAAGATAAACTGGTATTCTATAACATGTAGCAATGATATATTATGTCTTAATTGATCCAGTATTTTCAATATTTTACTTTTGTCATTAATGGTAGCATATCAGCTACCAACATAATTTACATACGGTAATTCTCGTGGTAGCAGAAATGCACCACTTGATATAATTTATACTAGGCATGTCATCTAACCGGTTATGTGACACTACAGTAATGTACAAGTCCTGAATATTCCATGATAATGATTTAGTCGAAAATATAAATATATTTCTATGCGAATGACGTGAAAGAACTTACCATGTTAACAGCACCTGATGAGAACAATATTCAAATTTGCCGCCCGACTTTGAAATATGACGGATATCGATGAAATTCATTGTAAGAATAGACAATGGGTAGCACTAGTGCTACAATGAGCAACTATGATAGAATTGGAAATTGTATGCATGATTTGTGTCGTTGAAGTTGTGGTAGCATATCTGCTACCCGGGGCATTACTGGGTTAACGGTATTATTCGGAGATATATCAAGAGCAGGTGTGAGAGTTGATGTTGTGTCCACAGCGTCTGCAATTCAAGAAATTACATCAACCAAAACTTATTCGCACAAGACGAACGGTTAGCTTATATTCATCAAGTATCAAAGGAAAATTATGTACACTCATGTTGCTAATAACTTTTCAATCAAGGTTTTGAATATCAAAAGATGATTGTCGAGAAATGGGGAAGGGCAACAACACGTGAACGACAGATTTGTTATCACTTACAATGAGATTTGGCTTCATGCAGAAATTCAAGAAAGTTCCATCAACCTACAATCAGCTTGTGTTAATTCAGAAATGTAACGCTGATGATCACTTTAATCTGCTGTTAACTAATTCACTGTTAATTTGATACTGCAATCAACTTTGATTGTGAAGCACCGGTGGCTTTCTGATTTTTGAAGAAACATTATCACCAGGTTTGTCAGCCAGTTTGATTGAATCAAATGTAGTTCAGAGGAAGATTAGCGAAAAACAGACTATATTTCACTATTCTTATTCGTGCACAAATAGACTAACGTTGCACGTGCAGTCTAACCGAACCACGCTTACAGCAATGGTGAAGGAAACGTACCTACACACCTTTTACCTATATACCTATACATACGGCAAAGAAACTGTTGGATTTGTTTATTTGATCATTTATCATATTCATCACGCCTGCCAGGAAAGAATCGCGCACGAGCAGTCATAATACACACTACTACATTGTCTTCTTAAAAAAACATTATATTAAAGAGTAGAACGGCCGAGAGGAGCTGCCGAGGAGTGAATAATGCAGCCTTTTCAAAGGCCCTCGCAAAGCTTCGGCAGATGACTCTACCCAGCAACGAGATGCAGTAGAAAGTGCTAAAGATGCTTCATCTGGAAGGTGTCAACAGTTCGCCAATTTCGTCACCGCAGCAGCACGCTGCAGGCAAGGCGGAAGCAGACTACTCAATAGAAAACTCTACGCCGTCTGGTCAGACCAAACGACAGTGTGGACAGGCAACGTAGGCTGCTGAGCCAAAAGGGCCATCCTGCCATCCTTTCCGGTGCAGTTGGCAATTTTGTAAGCGGCAACATGAAGAGATAGAAGAGAGCAGCAGTAATTAGGCAAATGGTGGCGGCAGCTCCAGTAGTAGAAGGGAGATGAATCTGCGGCCGAAATGTGATTGCACAATGGGCATGCCAGGACCGTCACACAGCGGCAAGACGCTGCAAATACCTGATCACCGATCTGAACTCTTCGAATGCTCCATCAACCGGGCAGTCTGGTGCTACTGCATCTTCCAGCTTGCTCTCCACCAAGGATTGCAACACCACGGTGTGGTCATTAAAAGCGGACCTCATCCGCATCAGCGAAGTCCAGTCCTACGACTTCGTGGTGCTGGACGATCTGCTGGATGAGAAGCGCGTCTCTGCTGATGTCACCGCTATGTTCACCGAGGCGGTCCACCACAAGCTGTGTTTCATCATCTTTATTACGAAAAACCTCTTCCCCGGGAAAGAATCATGCACGCGCAGTCTGAACACCCACTACTACATCTTCAAGAGCAAAACACATAACGCGGCTATAGCGATCCCGTCAATTGAGTCATCGAAAAAGACTGGTGGAAGAATTTTCGTTGAAAAAACTTGAACTCGTTTTCTTGAGAAGAAACTTCCCCAAGCAGCAACCCTTTCAGGATGCGCTGGTAAAGAAACAGTTGCATGTGGATTAGAGGAGACGCAAACAACACAGTTTCGAGCGAAAACGCAGCCATCCAAATAAGAAGTGAGTTTCACCAGTTCTTCACACACAGTGGAGGAAATCTGAATAGCGTGTCTATTTCTCAATAAAAATGTTCTCGAATTCCAGGCGCATTTCATAATCAGTTTGAATTCGTGAACTCGTTGAATGTGGACGGGGATTCAATCGGCACCAAAATCCTCTTACTGTTGAACAAAGATCGACAATGATAAAATGATATCACTATATTCTGAGGAAAAATAACGTCATTTTATTTTTGAAAAGTGTTATAAAATGATATCATCAAATTTTTTTCCATTATATTTTTTCGTACTTTGGATTTGCTCAGACGATGAGGTCAGGCGAAGCTAGATCAAGCTGCTGACATCGCTGCACTTCACGTTACCGTTACTAAATCAAAAAGCACTTATCCGATTTGCATAAATTTTTGCATGTGAGGAGAAAATGCGCTCAAATACGTGCCTCTGAAGTTTCGAGATGATTGATTCATTTTTACAAATTTTAGACAAATTTGGAAACGTGGGGGAGATAACCGATAAGTACCTAAAGCTTAAATCAAAACTTGCGATGTTTAATGTAAAGGCCATAGGCCCTGCCTAAGTTTTTACATATATGCTTGTATACAAGAAGCTTTGTATGACTAAACTACTTTCTTCGGTCTTCCACGATTTGGAATTTATCAATGTTTGATGCAATCTAATTCTAATTTCATTGCTAAGAGCAGTAAAAGTCGCATGGTAGCAGTGTAAATCAAAAAATTCGTATGATTAGATCTATTTGCGGTGTAGGCCTGCGTATATTTCACTAAAAATGGTATATTTCCGTTATAAAAAAATAAAATGATCTACAGTAAAATGATATCATTTTGCATCATTTTATAAATTTCGTAATATGATATCATTGCAGATTATAGCTCTTGAACGTGTCGATTGACTAATAGCGTGACCGAAGCAGTGGTACATACCTACAACGAAAGGTAATCTTTGAGTTGAGAAAAAGATTCTTCCACCTTCGCAACTGTAGCGTCGGAAAACTTTCTTGAAGCGAAGCTTGAAATCAATGCTTTTCTTGAATCTTCTTCCTGATGGTGCTGAACCAGTAGGACCACAGAGACTATCGAGTGCGCCTGAACAAGCTACTCGATTCATCATGATAATTGTATACATTTTCGGGGAAAAGTGGTTCTAGGCTTTTTCTATGTTCTTGAGTCGCAGATTGTCGACTCCATTCTATTCAGAAAGAACTCCTTGACTTCCTCTCTCCCACTCGGAGACGCAGGCTTCATATCTTTGAACCTTGGATCAAGAAAGAGACAGCTGAAAAGTTGCTGTCTGGTATTAGAGCTTTGATATGTCTCTCAAATGACTGAGCTTATTGACTCTTTGAGTTCTGTAATTTCCAATGAATCGTCCTCGTCAGACACCAAAAGTTTCGAGGATAGCAGATCAAAATAGACCAATTCTTTTCTGTATGGCAAGCAGACGACGATGTTTTTGAATCACTTCTCTTTTTCCGAAGAAATTCCAACTATTGGATTTCAATTTCTTGGTTTTTTACTGCTATTTCTTGAAATAATGAATCTTGAAAGGTGACTTGAGGTCGACGAATCTCAGAATAGTACAGGCATCAAATTGTTGGTCATCAATCGGACTTCCTCTGCTACGACAATGCTGATTGGACACGACATCTATTCATCCGCTCCTTTGTTCTTCCCCAAAACACTTCAGTCAACAATTTCATCAAGAATCGAAGTTCGTGAATTTACACTTCCCTAATGCAACTACCGCAATATTAGCGAACTTTGAAGGAATAGAAATTGACCTGATTTCACTCCACAAATTCAAGAATTTGTATTTCCTTGTCCTTGCGTCTATCAAATAGAGCTGGATTTG
Source organism: Prostheceraeus crozeri (assembly GCA_907163375.1). Classification (NCBI taxonomy): domain Eukaryota; kingdom Metazoa; phylum Platyhelminthes; order Polycladida; family Euryleptidae; genus Prostheceraeus; species Prostheceraeus crozeri. Next base: position 21,200 of record CAJQUW010005541.1, on the reverse strand, counting down.
GACTACTTGCACCAAATAAGCTGCGACATGTTCTTATCATTATATTGTGAAGTGATAACAGGCAATTGACAAACACAGCAAGCGACAGACGTGTTTAATTTGAAGGAGCATACTTTTGAACCAAACGCTTTTTACTTTGATGACACTGAAAACGTACATTACTTTAAATCATTTCGGATTTCGAATTTCATAAAAAAGATTCGGAAATCCGATTCGGACGAAAAAAATTCGAACATTCATCCCAATCCTACTGAAGAACTCACCTGAAGGATCGATGACGTCGTATGTGATGGAGAATCCTGTACTCTCCCTCCAGCCATAACTTGTGAACTGAAGTTTCATTCTCTGTCCACTGGAGTAAATATTAAAAGGTTTCAGATCTCCACAAAGTTTCCTCTTCCTTCCACTGCCATCAGTTCTATCGTAAACAACAAATGTGTCTCCTCCTCGACACTCCTCCAGTGAAAAATGAGAGAAATGAAGACGAACTCTCTTTGATTTCCTTCCTTCAATGATCCATTCACAGCTCTGATCTCTTTGGTATTTATTTCTTCCGTTAAAGTCTTTGTGACTGGTGATGATGCCATTCCGTCCTTTCAACACAGGCGGTCCTCCACACCATGACGAAGCTGCAAGACAACGACAGTAAGTTGAGATGTTGAATAGATTTCGGAAGATGAACTGCTGATGATGTAATGTGCTGTGAAATTATTGAAACTTACAATTGACGCTGACACATTGTCGCATTATCTTTTTATCCAAACTGAATATAAAATCTACAAACAATACATTTTTAAGTCGATCCTTCATCTAAGGAAATGCTCATTGGACAGTCAATGGGAAAGTGCTTTGTTTGGTTAATACATTCAGTGAGGGAAGTGAAGCTTAATATTCTATGCTTAGGAGGAACCAGCTACAATTGTTCATAGGATACTAAATTCCAACAAGATTTGTTGCAAGAATGGCCAATACTATCGATTTCCAGTAAGTTTCGTTGGAATGCAGTTGCTATTAGTTGACAGAGCTGCTATATGATGCAACATTTTTAAACATTTTGTGATGTGAATATAAATGATGAAGCTTCTTCCCACGAATAATATGATTATACTGATAAAGCTGTCATAGTTTTTGTCCATTGCTGCAAAACAATAAAGCGACTGCTGTCCTGATTCCTCCACAAAGGCAATATGGAAGAAAATAAGTAAGAGCGCAAATAATTAATAGTTAATTGACAGGAATAGGACAATTAAAATGATATTCGAATTTGCAGTCAACATCGATAAGAGAACAATTCATAACTAAGATAAAGATATTTGAGCATTTATAGGAGAAACACGAAGAAGTGCAAATGCAATCATGAATGTGGTCATAACTACAATTATAATCATATTTCCATGTTATGAGACACGCAGTTACTAGAGGCACATCAAGGGAATTTTCTCTGGAATTTGTTGAATAGTACTTTAGCATTTCGTATAAGTCAGTGCGACTATAACTGCTAACAAATGTGACTTTTGCAAACACAATGTAAATAGAACAATTAAATACTGAAATGCATCGTCATTTGCAAAATTGGGAACTGACCTGAATAACTACCTTGTCATCTAATGTCAGGAGTCATCAGCAGGCCTAGCTTCTCTCAACATCGACACAACTCCCTATTTAAAGTGGAAGCCAAATACAATATAGTTGTGTATCCCAACTTTTCTGCGGGTATAACCAAACACTTAGGGTATGACTGCATATCAAATGCATAATCGAGTTGATGTTTAGGAATGTGACCTAGGCCTGGTGATGAATTGAAATGACAGGTATTCACGCCGGTTTTCATTTTTAAATGAGGATGCAATTCAATATTTATCACAAATTGCAATAATTGTAGACCGACGCTACCTTTGTGACAGAAATTCGTGTCAATTCAATAAGTGAGGCAGTCGAATGGCAGACTGTCAGAGATCCTCGCAACAAAGTGACTGACGGTAGAAGTCCCCAATATTAGCAGAATAGCAAGCTGTAGGGTTGACTTAAAGGTGTACTCCGCAGGTATATTTCTGTTTTCATTTTATTGTATTTAATCGAAGGTCTGACTCTAACTACTTGACTCAGTCCATTCAAAGACACCAAAACCGCATCGTCAGTGCGTAAAAACGATGCGAAAGTTCCTGATGACGTCATTGGTGATCATCCCAATGAGAGTGAATTAACAATAAGCTTCCTACGACCGCTACGAGTCGCTGACTAAAGCTGCTATGTGAAGAACCGGTAGTTTCAACAATCGTCAATAAGAAGTTATGGAAAGTGATCGAATGTTTTCTCGTGTGAGGGCATGTTTTTCGAGAGAGATGTCAATAAGCACACATAACAATAGCTAGATTCAGCAGACTGCTTTTTGCTATTAGCGAATTTCTTTTTCACACAAGGATTATCGGAAGGTTCTCTTTACAATGGGAGAAATGCTATGAAATTCCGTTGACAATGTCTGGAATCATATTTCTGTTCATTCAAAATTATGATAGACAGTGAATGTGCATGCATTTGCCGGTTGCAAGCACTTATTTGGCAATATTTTTTCTGAAATTAAGATAATGTGAATATTTTGAAGCATCGTAATGATTCTAATTTGCGGCATTTCTTAAGAAAGTTTTGAATATTATTCTTATGCGAAATCATTGAACTGAGATCACTTTGAGACGAGTCATTTTGTGGAAATGTCATAATAATTGGAATCATTTTGAGACATAGGAAGGCGGAACGTCGCAAACGAACTAAAGGCTGATTTATTCGATATTGGTCAGACAACATAGGACAGATTCTTTATCTTATCTACTTAGGCGAATGCACGACTCAGAACATGCACGACTATGTTTATTAGGAGTAAAGTCTCTCCGTCCTATGATTCGACACCATTATGTGAACAAGGAAGCTTTTGTTGGGTATTAGAAGCTAATGTTTTTTACGTTCGGTATTGGTATTGTTGATACATCCGAAGACACAACACTGCACCATTTTACAGCAAACTTGAAATGAATCTCCGGACGAAAATGCATCGATTTGAAATGATGAATTTGCAATTTGATGCCTGTTCGTCACTGAACGTGATAAAAATGCAATCAATTCATCGGTGCGTCTAAAATCTGACACTTGCTTGCACGCTTCCATCCTGCTGCAATTGTCCTCACGCACAGATCATCAATGACGTCATCACGTGTTTCCATTCACCGCCGAGAGTCACGTCGAATGACCTCTCTTCCAACATACACACGATTGAGGTCATGTTCAAAATCATCCGGAGTGCACCTTTAAAACTTGCATTGATTTTGCCTGTCTTGGTTAAGATGCTGCTCGATGGACCTCTAACTTCGCTTCAGAGATGTTGGTGTCTCTATCCTCTTTAAATATTGAATTTCTGTAAATCCGATGTATTGACATTGACAACTTCTACTTACCATATTTTCTCGAATACAACCCTTCGCCACTTGAGATGATTTTTTGCAATTTAAGTGCGGTCTCTATTCGAAGGTGGGTTTTGTGAATAAATGTTCGAGTTTGTGATTTAACTCCATATTTTTCAGTGATTGAATATAGACATTGTGTACATTGATAATGAAGTGAAAAACGGAAGGGAAGAAATGTAAGAGAAAAATAATTGTGACAGTGACGGCGACCTCGAGACGAAAGATTTGCAAGACGAAGAACCAAAAGCTTATGTTGAGTGACGATGCATTGACCACTTTGCTTTATAGATTGTTTTATGTCGATTTTGATACATTTCAGTTGTGTGATTGTCACTTCTATCATTTTGATAAGTGTAAACCATGCTAGAGATATCAATTGATGTAGATTTCTTAAACAAGCAGGTTCAATGATTTTTGAAAGGAGTACCGAGGTCAACTAAGTAATAATGATCCATTTTATGATGATTATTTAGCAATCAAGATCTTATAGCTAAGCTAAACTGTTGAACAATAATAATTATTGACAACCACTGTCAGACAATATAAGACTTAGGCTATTTGTTGTCCACTCCTCGTTTGGAAATAAGATTTCCTGCTTATGACAAAACCCTAATTGTCTTTCTCCATCTATTGTTCTCTTTGAATAGATATCACATTGAGGAACATGTCCAAGAATCCGCCTTTAACAGATTGTTTTTCATCACGCACTTTCTTTCGTCCATCGTCTTCAATGCGATATCCTGACAAACTGATATTCTCTAATCCTCTACAGACCCACATTTTAAATGTGTCCAGTCTCCTGATGTCAGCTTCCTCAACGCTCACATTGCTGATCCACAGAACAGCACACTGCGTATCAAGTCTTCATGTTTAATATTCAAATTATCATCCATCAAGCTACTCAATAATTCCCTTCTGTCACGAAAACCGATTTTGACAATGCTTTGATTTCTCTTTCACAATTTCCCTCAGACGCAAACATGCTTCCCAGATATCGGAGCTGGTAGGCCCTACATCTCTTCTATCATCGTGTACTTGCCATCATGCTAGCAGACCCGCCTGCTCTGTCGAGCTGTACATTTTTTGTGTTACTTCGTGCTACTCCCAATTCCATATTCTTTTGTCTCGTTATTCCATTTTCTTGTCCGTCATTGTCCGCTATCTGTCATCCCATAACAATGACTTGTTCCCTGATCAGCAGTCTGACTCGTCTCCATGTGATCATGAATAAAATTTCTTCGCTGTCCAACACTTACACTTCCTGTTCCACGTGCATTTGAGCAATCCAACATATCTCCCAACAATGCTCTGTTGTCAATTGTATATTTTCCTACCATTCTTGTACGTTTTCTTCATTCCATGTGCGATCTCATGCAATCATTCGTTCACAGTTTATAGTTCATCTTCAGCGAGAAATAGCTCATCGTGATAACACCGGTGCGTGTTTCCTTATAAAGATTTTTCGATATCAACATCGGAAATTTAGATGTACATTTCCACGGCAGCGACTCATCCGCACATAAATACAGGCAAGCATAAAACTGAGACTTTATTATTGAGATTGTAGCACGAACCACCGAAGAGGCCAATCTCCGTTTCAAAGATGCTATCTTGATTCAACGCCTATAGACCTGAAATTAACAGCAGAGAAGAATTGGAAGAGCGTAAATATTTTTAACTGAATACTACTTCATCTCCTCATCTATATCAGCCTTTTATTTTGTCAGGTCAACATTATGTTGCAATCTGTACCACACTGTAAATCGCTCAATACCTATCACATACGAAGGATGCATACCAGAATATTTTTTGGTATATTTCTGTATCTATTTGTATGCTTTTCGTATGTTATTTCAAGTGTGGTATGCTTTACATACGAAAGCCGTACCAGCACAATGTTAAAATAAAGCATTATGTCTAAAGTATGTTGATTTAAGGCCTTTAGGCAATAAAGATCACACTGATGTTACTACTGTTTGGTAAGTAGTGAGATAATGACATTCAAGAGTCATACTTTCAATACTGAATTCGATTTTATTACATGTAATTCTAAGGCATTTCATAAATAATCAATAAGTATTCAACCATCAACAATTATGCAATTTTGAAATTAAGCACATTATCAATCCAAAATAAAAACACATTATAATTCATGAATGCAAAAATGTTTGAGATATACAAGTCAACATGATTTCACGAATAATATTGTGAGAATGAATTAATGTTGATCAACTTGTTTCATAAAGTAGAGCTAGATAAGCGTCCTATTTATGTTACTAGACAAGTTGCAACGACGACATGCTCGTTGAGCCTAAAATTCACAATTAATCTAATCGAGTTAAATATCACACTATCAAAAAGGAATATTCACGAGTGGTATTACTGATCGTTATTAAGTTATTTGACAGTAGTATGTAATATTTTTTTTGCTATGTGACTTAAAGCTCTACATACCAGATGCATACGAATGAAGATGAATTTGCATCGGGTCTCGTATATAAAACATGCCAACAACTCGTACTTCAGTGTAAAGCAGCCAATCACAGATAGAATAGTTCGCATCGCTACATACCAATCACATACGAAAGTAATTGTGAGATTTCGTCTGAAAAACATACCAGATCTCTGTAGGCACACGAGAATCTCGAATCAGATGTTAGTTTCAAATTGTATGTAATTTTCGTATCCAGCGATTTACACCGATCTATCTACTTCTTGTCACTTCCTCCCAGGGATTTTTTTAAAAGCATTTCAACTGGGTAGCCATTCACTCGAGAGGGCATTTTTGGACTATACGCTCAAGATGTATTTCTCTAAGATCACTGTCGCTGAAATTGATGTTAACTTCGATTACCTTTGTCCCACGCATCCCTGGGTGCGTCTCAAATAGCATTTAAGGATTTATGTTAAAAACATCTTTTTTAAAACATAACCCTTAAGCCCAACAGAGTCTAAGAATCTTTGCTTTTCTATTTTTGCACCATTTATATTTGTTGTACTAGTAGTTTTAACTTACATTACTCGTAGATAATTGTGGCCGTCAACTTTATTGTTAACTACAGCCAGCCGTTCATCACAAGTTTTGCCCATCTGCCTTGTGATTGGCCAATTGGGATTGGTCAATCCCTTAACATATAGAGCTGGTCGGTAGTACTGATGGGGCAAAGATAATAGCAGAAAGATATTTTGGAATCCCATGGATATTACAACATAGATGCATAACGGTTGCCAGAAGTTGAAAAAGGATGTGAAAGAATAACTAGCCAGAGGTCATAACAATTTGCAAGTATGACAAGCTGGAAGGCACCAGCCAGTTATGGATTAAGATGCTGAAGAAATTGCGTAGAAGACTTACAGAGTGGTCACAGGCAAGACTGTATGCACTCCTGGCAGATTGACTGTCGTAAAGCATTCGATTACATCCCGCATCTGTGGATAAGAGAAATTATGTTCGATATGTTTTAGGTGAATAAATGCATACTAGGAGTATTCACAGTGTCAAAACTAACAAAAGCGAAGAAATTGGACCAATTCAAATCATGACAGAAATACTCCAAGGAGACTCACTATCACCGTTGCTCTTCTGCTAAGCGATGAACCCACTCAGCGATATCCTAGATCTGATATAAAAGTCAAAAAGTTGACATGTGGATATCAGGCATCAGATCAACTATCTCATCTGCATAGACGACCTGAAGCTATAAGGAAGAGCGGAAAATGAGATCAATTATCTATCAACGTAGTCAAGACTTTCAGCAATTACTTAAGCACGTAGTTTGGTACTCCTTATATGTTGTGGTTGGATAGTACACAAGGATGGATTCGAAACTGATGAAATTCGTATACAGGACGCAAGCAATGAAGGATACAAGTATGTGGGAATTCCTCAACAGCATATCAACGTCCATAACGAAACAAAGACAGGCAACAGCTGAATACTCACACAAGAAGAGACTAAAGAAGATGTCGAAATCAAGGCTGCAGTCAAGGAACAAAATAGAAGCTATAAATACATCTGCTGTATACTTACACATGGCACGAACTATTTTAACCTGTATGGGCAATAACAGGAAACCCTCGAAGACTGGAAAAATTAGGAGGTGGAAGATCGGTGTCAAAGGTGGCAAACGAGATACAACATGGTCAATATGCAAGACAGATGGAATAGATTACATCACAGAAGGCATGCTGCAGTTGGTTAAAAACTCAACATTGAAGAAGATGAAGTGGAAGATAAAAAGATTAGATAAACAGGAGCCGGTCCGGGCTCGGATTGCCCCCCCCCTTCGAGCTAGATTTTAAGACCCCCGGAGCATGACGGACACGGACGGGCCTTGATTTGAATGATGTCTGTGATTGCATGTTGTGACATTTCATATTACATCGACTTAATTTGATAATGGCCAAATTTTTGAGAATTGATGATATTTGAATTAGAAGTAGTATTTTCAGGAACATGGAAGTTCAATGCAATCTTGCATTTAATAGTTCAATTGTTTCATTAATTTCTAATTGCATTGTCATCAACAGTAATTTTACACATCATAAGTGTTGCACTATTTGCACGTGGTCTCTTGCACATTAGTAGGATCTTGACATGCATTTGCCGACAGCTGAGAAGCGCTTATATTAAATTCATGCTTCTGAATGTTTCTACGATTCACTGTCTGAAGCTTGTTGTTTCAAGCGACCAGCTATGAAACTGAAGTGGTACGTGACTTCTGAAATATAATTGACATTTTCTCAATTACTCCAAACTTTTGAATTATAAATGAAGATATCTCAATTTGAAGTAACCGATTCTTTAACATAAACTACAAATCTGAAAGATAAATTACGAAAAAAAATATAAATCATCTTTTCTAAAATTCTGAAATATAAATGACTGAAAATGAATTATAAATGATAATTTCAGAAATATAAAGTAAATTTTCTTGATCAAAAAGAGACACTATCTGAAATATAAGTGTTGCATTTCCAAATATTAATAAACACACAGAAAAAAATCTCTGAAAGTGTTGATATCAAAAATATAAATACTTTAATCTGAAAAATAAATTTAGAATATTGAAATAGGTCTGTTGAATTCTTGAATATAAATGTAGAGTTCTAGAATTAAAATGGAAAGGGTGCATATTCTAAAAAATACTCACAGCGCAGCGTCTGCGGCTGCCAAGGAATTGTTGTGCGTAAATTGTTCAAGTCTGAGAACATCTTTCTATTCATTATCAAGGCGAACTGGCGCTCTGCAACCTTTATGATTATTCGCCGCACGGCAAAGCCAGGATAAACAAACACAGCCTGCTGTGCAGTCCTTCAGCTTGTTCAGTCATTCTAGACATTTTAAGCTAGTTCGGGCCATTCCGACCCCTTGTACAGCGAAACGCAGCGTCTACAGCTGCCAAGGAAAATGCTTTTTCTGCCTTGACAAGCCTTTAAAGCGGTAGAAATCGATCAGCAATGATTTTTTGTTGACAATTTTCTTGTGGCTTCATTTATTTATCTATTTATATATGAGAAAACATGTTGGTCTGTCCAATGAGGAATTTCGAAAATTATTGTGCTAACTGACTCTGTAATACTGACGTGAGATAGCTTTACATCAGTATGATTATTTATGGATAAAATTCATCACACATCATCTTAGAAAGTAAGCCTCTGTAGGAAACTTCATCAAAACCTTCTGCAAGGTCGATAGTAAGACGATGACAAGCAGTGATGCTCCTATCTTGAGGTTTTTCGGAAATGAAATTATCCAGCTTCAGTAAGGCATATGTTGATGAGCATCCTTTTCTGTATCCAAATTGAATAATTCTCTTCCAAGAAGAGGAAGTACTGATCTGATGTTCGAAGGCTCAGCTGGTTAAGCTTTCGGCAACGGCACGATATCGGCGCTGTCCCAGTGTTGGGACAGTGGGTTGGCGCAAAGTTGCAGTAAGCAGACTCATGAAAAATATAATAGATAATAATAAATTATAATTATTAATAATAATCATTAGGGCGCTTGGTACTATGGCGTGAATAGAAGCGATTTGTACCAAGCGCCCTCCAATGGAAGTCGCTGTTGTTGCATGTAGCGCCTTCCCATCTTCATTTGATATCTGTGATGAATTGAAACTCCATATTACTTGCACATGTAGGGCTAGTTGTTCTTTATCTATAACTACAATATGGATTGATTATCTGTGCTACGGTGTTATATCGACATGATTGAACAAAAAATGTTATAATAAAATTATAGGGCGCGCTGTACACTTTCAATGAAATATAAAAAAGTTAACTCTAGAAAAGTTTCTCGCCTATCCCGACTAACTATTCGCATTAAACCAAATTCATTTTTGCAAGATTTGTCGCATTGGAAATTTTCTGTGCTAGCAGCAATGATATTGGTTAATGGTGCCATCATACAAAATAGTAATGACTCGGCATGATGACAATGATTTCATCAAGGTGGAGCAATGCATACTGGCAACCGTGACAGCTAGTAGCAACTAATTGAAGCCAATGAGGAGCAATGCACCAAACCGATGCTATTAAAGGCGTATTCCTAGAATTCGTAGGCTCATTTCGCGATGTCACATCACCAGTTCAGCGACTGGGACGAATTCGCGTCTCAAATTGACACATTAGATGAAGCAATTTTTTGATTCTTCTGCTACGAATGCTTGATTTAATTGTGTATTAGACGTTTGTCAGACCTACACATGTGACATGTCTTTTCTTTGACAATCTCATCGTTTGACTCATGAGAAACATATAAAGTGTAAGATGAAATATACACATTGTATTGATCATTTTAGAAATGCTGCATATAGTTCAAGATCATCGACATAACAAGTAAACTTAATATTTCATCACGTGATGCATTATCATTAATAGATAAATCAAGAGTAGATACATTATTGGATTTAACTAAACAAAATCAAACTTAGCTGTAATTACAAAAAACACGGTCTAAGACAAACATTGATATTTTACTTTCAAAGGGCTTGCAGCTTTGGTTATAGGCCCAATTATTTTTTTCTTCAACACTTGCTGCAAAATAAGATTTGAGTTACCCTTATGAGATACAAGAATCGATACAAGAATTATAGAACATTACAAGACAGAATATTTTATATATTGTTGCTGTTTTAATCATTTTATCTAATTAAGGCGCTTGGTACCCCTACGGTAATTCATTGCATGCGTTTTAGTGCTATCACATACCTGCTCATTACGAAATAAATGAGTATGTAACTAGAACAGAAAATATTTTCGATAAGGGCGCTTGTACTAAGCGGCCTTATTGGAAATTCAAAGTTCGAGAATTTAAAATTTCTGTTTCATGCGCTCTGGTTCTGTTATATAGATGTTACTAATATATAAATGAATTTGTAATCAGAGCAAAAAATATTTTGTACCAAACGCCCTATTTTCTTGAATTCTGTACAGAGCGCCCTTTTTGTACAGAGAGCCCTGATCATTGTGATAATGTGCGAAGCGCCCAAATTTCTGATAATCGCGTGTACGAAGCGCTCCAATCATTATAATAATAATATATATGCATGTACAGTATATATATATGCCGCTGACTGTCAAATTAAAGGCACTTGTTATAAGTCGGGAGTTGTTGACTGAGTTGATTATTCAAATACTGAAGAATATACAGCAGTTGATCTGGGGAAGCATTGAGACAAGCAGTAATACTGACTATTCGCAACAGTGCTGAAAAGATTCCAAATTGTTCGTGAAGATGAGATATATGAGAGATGAAATGATAGAGACAGAGAAAGATGAGATAGATCGACAAAAGGGCATACGAAAATAGGAAGAGCACCTCAGTTTACCGGGGATGTATCTACGTAGAGCATGACAGCTGTTTGAAGCAACTTTTTTGAAAAGCTTCTTACTCAAACTTCCTCTTCTGAGGGCATCGAGTATTTCTGCAAGCTCTAAAGCAGCCTGGACTAGGATCGGTTGCAAATCTGATCAGCTTTGCCAGTACAAGTACATAAGCAGTAATCCATGATTTAGTCTAAGCACTACATGTTGGAAAAACAAACTAGTTATTTCATGTTCGTTAACGTTGTCAGGAAGTAATGGCAGCAAATCCTAATATTGACATTCTGTTACTTATTTACTTCACTTTTTCGTTTTTCGTCGCTTCTTCCCGATTCCACCACGGTTGGACGTTGCTTTCTTAATTTCTGACTTTCTTACACGCACTCCGATCCGGAGCAGTGTCTTCCTTGACCTCCAGGTATTCTAGATCTTCTTCGACACCGGCATACCACGTCTTCTTCAGTCTTCCAGGTGCACGGCGACCGTCAACCGATAGATGACATACCTCATCGATGACGTTGTCGGTTGCTTTCTGTACATGCCCGAACCACCGCAAGCGCTTCTGGCGTAGGCGAATATGTAGTTCGGGTAGGCCACATAGTCTTGTGTTAAACATTCATTATATTAAACACACTGTGTGCTAAATTAAATATGAAAAAGTTGGCTTAAACCGCGAAAGCAGCTTGAGTAAGCGCAAGTTTGTGCAGTTAAGTTCTTCATATTTACCCAAAAATTGCTATGTAGGCGGAACTGCAATCTACTCTGTGTTTTATGCTTTTAGTGTCCGGCGTATAAAAGTATAAAAGTAGGATTTTAGTGCTGGAAGGAGAATAAAAGTAGGATTTCAGTGCTGGAAGTAGGATGAAAGTAGGATTTTAGTGCTGGAAGTAGGATAAAAGTAGGATTTTAGTGCTGGAAGTAGAATAAAAGTAGGATTTTAGTGCTGGAAGTAGAATAAAAGTAGGATTTTAGTGCTGGAAGTAGGATAAAAGTAGCATTTTAGTGCTGGAAGTAGGATAAAAGTAGGACTTTAGTGCTGGAAGTAGGATAAAAGTAGGATTTTAGTGCTCGAAGTAGAATAAAAGTAGGATTTTAGTGCTGGAAGTAGGATAAAAGTAGGATTTTAGTGCTGGAAGTAGGATAAAAGTAGGATTTTAGTGCTCGAAGTAGAATAAAAGTAGGATTTTAGTGCTGGAAGTAGGATAAAAGTAGGATTTTAGTGCTGGAAGTAGGATAAAAGTAGGATTTTAGTGCTGGAACTAGGATGAAAGTAGGATTTTAGTGCTGGAAGTAGGATAAAAGTAGGATTTTAGTGCTGGAAGTAGGATGAAAGTAGGATTTCAGTGCTGGAAGTAGGATGAAAGTAGGATTTCAGTGCTGGAAGTAGGATGAAAGTAGGATTTTAGTGCTGGAAGTAGAATAAAAGTAGGATTTTAGTGCTGGAAGTAGGATAAAAGTAGGATTTTAGTGCTGGAAGTAGGATAAAAGTAGGATTTCAGTGCTGGAAGTAGAATAAAAGTAGGATTTTAGTGCTGGAAGTAGGATAAAAGTAGGATTTTAGTGCTGGAAGTAGGATAAAAGTAGGATTTTAGTGCTGGAAGTAGGATAAAAGTAGGATTTTAGTGCTGGAAGTAGGATAAAAGTAGGATTTTAGTGCTGGAAGTAGGATGAAAGTAGGATTTCAGTGCTGGAAGTAGGATGAAAGTAGGATTTTAGTGCTGGAAGTAGGATGAAAGTAGGATTTTAGTGCTGGAAGTAGGATAAAAGTAGGATTTTAGTGCTGGAAGTAGGATAAAAGTAGGATTTTAGTCCTGGAAGTAGAATAAAAGTAGGATTTTAGTGCTGGAAGTAGGATAAAAGTAGGATTTTAGAACTGAACGAAGGATAAAAGTAGGATTTTAGTGCTGGAAGTAGGATAAAAGTAGGATTTTAGTGCTGGAAGTAGGATGAAAGTAGGATTTTAGTGCTGGAAGTAGGATGAAAGTAGGATTTTAGTGCTGGAAGTAGGATAAAAGTAGGATTTTAGTGCTGGAAGTAGAATAAAAGTATGATTTTAGTGCTGGAAGTAGGATAAAAGTAGGATTTTAGTGCTGGAAGTAGAATAAAAGTAGGATTTTAGTGCTGGAAGTAGAATAAAAGTAGGATTTTAGTGCTGGAAGTAGAATAAAAGTAGGATTTTAGTGCTGGAAGTAGGATAAAAGTAGGATTTTAGTGCTGGAAGTAGAATAAAAGTAGGATTTTAGTGCTGGAAGTAGGATAAAAGTAGGATTTTAGTGCTGGAAGTAGGATAAAAGTAGGATTTCAGTGCTGGAAGTAGGATAAAAGTAGGATTTTAGTGCTGGAAGTAGGATAAAAGTAGGATTTTAGTGCTGGAAGTAGGATAAAAGTAGGATTTTAGATAATGTCAATCATTACTTACGATAAAAATTGTTGAAAATTGAATCTAATACGCAGATTTCGAGTGTAAGTTTTGAGAAAATGTACTAGTATAGCAAATTTTACTGTTGTTCTCGTATAAAAATGTAAATATAAATGTAAGCACTATCATTTGAAATTGCTGAAAAAAGAGAAACGCTGACATCAAAACATCATCCCCATTTTCGTGCATTGATACATTTATCCAGAACTTTTCATTGTTTCGCCTTAATTTCTTGCATCTCTTCATGCCTTTTCTCCAACGTCTCCCAGCTGATGACATTTTCTTCTTGGCTGCTTCCATCAGTCCCTTTACAACACAAATTTCCGAAAAGTCCTTCGATTTGATGGCTTCATGCAGGCGCTCTTCCTCTTCGTTATACAGATTCTCTGATGAACGCAGATGTGCCTCAGTTTGTGTGGCAACTGCACCGGCTTCTCTGCTATCCAGTGTTCTTTTTCTGATCTCCAAAGCTTCCAGCGTCCGTCGTTTCTCTAAATATTCTCTTTTCTTTTGCTCTTCAAACTTTTTCTCCGCTAATTCTTTCTTTTCTGAGGCGATCCGAGTAGAATAGGCGCGATAAGCAACTTTATGAGATCGTAATAATTCCACCGATATTGGAATGAGGTGCACACTTCCCCGGCCTATGACAGCGGTGGGCAACGCGTGGCCCACGGGCTACTTGGTGGCCCGCCGCAACATATTAGCTGGCTCGCCACCGCTTCTCTTATCTATAGTGGCCCGCGAACATTGTTTGGATCTTTTCCGTTATACACCCTCCAAATATTAAGCCCCCTCCACTGTCATTCCTCTCAAACTTATACTCACCTCACTGTGAATCATTCGGAGAACTTTGTTGATCCGGTATCGGGTGCGCATACACAAACAATTGAGTCAAGGTGGCACTTGGCCAAAATGCGAAACAAGAAACAGTGCGGCACCCATCGCAGCATGATTGACAGTTACTTATGCGAGTTTATGTGGCGTCGACGAATGTTAGCCAGTAATGAAAACTGTTTTCAGCATATTTTGGGAGACATCATCTCCTTCTGTCCTCCTTCATAGAGGTAAGGTATATAAAAGATAATTTGGATTAAAATTTCGTGTTTTTTGAGTGGAGGGGGCTTAATATTTTGATTTCAAGGAAATGCATTAGTGGAGGGAGTATAACGGAAAAGATCCCATTGTTTGAATCGATGATGTGACAATGACTCACTCAGACTTCGACCTTAGGGAGGTGCATCTAAGTGAGGGATTTATTGCTAATATTATTGGTAGTATGATAATATAACTCTATTCCATCGAAAAATGACGGTTTTTTACTACGTTAGTAATCTAAATGACCATCTATATTACATACATGTATATTCACCTACATGCCGCACAATGTTAAATAACCCATGAAAAGTGGCTGAACTAAATGCACTTAAGTATACATGGTCTTGCGTCACCCAAACATAACTATGCTTTAGAAAACCACGTCTCTCTGTGTTTCCTCTCCGCCGTGCCACTCTTTCATCGATCCGCCTGCTACATTGCTCTGTCATGACCAGCCTCACCGCCCGCGCTTATCTCCTATATGTGTTTCGTCTCAATGCCAACCTGTGCTCTCTACTGCCTTGCCTGCACGACCACATCTCGCCATCACTCGAGGAAACTGTATCTCCCAAATCTCTCCATCGGAAGACTCCATTCGGCCACCTGTTTCCACGACAGTGCATGTATCGCCTCTACCATTGTTTTCTAAGTTCCCTATACCAGTGCGCATTACACGTCGCCACCATGGTGATGGGATTTCCCATTACCACAGATGGAATTCCGCTTGCTCTCGCCCACCCTATTTTGCTAATAATAGCAATTATGTTTATCCTGTTGAGATTCCGTCAGTCCCATGTGTACACAGGTGTGCCGCTACTCCAACGCCAACTCGAACTCGCTTTCTTCGACCACTGAGTAATCTAAACCAGCTACCTATGCCACAATGTCATAATTTCCCACCAAATATTCTTTATTGCAATGCGAGATCTTTGAGGTATAAAACCAATGAATTATCTGCTTGTGCAATCTCCAATGCTACCGACATAATTGGTGTAGCAGAAACCTGGTTCGACAACTCCATTGACGACGAGTACATTTCCATCCCTGGCTACAGCGTCATCAGATGTGATAGACCGAACCGGATGGGTGGTGGCTGCTGTCTCTACATTCATAACAACATAATTTACAAAGAATTGAGTGAATTCAAGACCAATACCATATCTATCTTAACAATCATGATCCAATATCCATCGAAAGATTTAGTACTTTCGATCGTCTATCATACACCAAATGCTGACGACAGATCGACTCTAGATTATTTCAATAATACACTGACTGATTCACTCCGATCCGTTCCGAACGCATACGTTGCGATTATTGGTGACTTTAATAGAATGAAATACGAAGAGCTTCAGGAAACGTATGGTTTGTCACAAATTATAAACTTCCCTACTAGAGGAAAGGCTTGTATTGACCTCATGTTTTGCAACATAACTCCGATACCATGGATTGTCTCCAAACTGAGCCCCTGGGACTTGGTGATCACGCTTGTTTTTGTGCGACTGCAATACACGACCGAAAACTCTATCGGCCACCCGAACCTCGGAAGAAAATCAACAAAAGCTTAGCACTTAATTTACTCGCATCGTGTGACTGGAACAACGTACTAAATGAGACGAATGTTGAGATGCAGGTTGCCATGATGAATCAAACACTATCAAGTATTCTCGAACAATCAAATGTGATCATGAAATCGAAGCCAAAGCGTCATCCGCCATGGATTGATGAAACCATCCTGAAATGGAGGCGCGCGAAAACAAGGTTTTATCGCCAAGGAAAGTTGAAAAAAGTCAAATTTTTCAACTCAATTATTGAAGCACGGATAACTGAGAGGAAGTCTAATTTTGTGAACTCTAAACTCAACATGGATTTGAATCCAAGGCAATGGTGGAGTCACGTCAATATTCTTCTAAATCGGAAGCCGAAGAGTGATCCAAAAGTGTCGCCATCAAAACAAACACATCTTGACGGCAAGTGGGTTAATGATATTGAAGCAGCAGAGAAGCTGTGCGCGTACTTTGCTTCAATAACAGATGAAACAACTATTAACGAACCCAGCATTGACATTCCACTTGGTAACAGTGTCAAACCTCCCACTACATACGAGGTCCTCAGGAATCTGTCAAATACCAATGAGCACAAAAGTTCAGGAATATCAAACATCCCAGCATGGTTACTCAAGAACGGCAGTGGCTTCATAATTCAACCTCTGATGAGTATAATTGACAACATATTTTCCGAGCGCCACTTTCCTGACATATGGAAGTGTGCCAAAGTGCGTCCAATTCCAAAGAAAAAGTCTCCGTCAACATGTGCGGATTTTCGCCCTATATCCCTTCTCGAGATTCTATCAAAAATCGTCGAAAAAACTATCTGTGACAGGTACCAACACAGTCTCTCTTTGCCGAACCAACATGCATATGTTGAAAACGGTGGTACAACAAATGCGCTAATATCGATTTTTGACAAGTGGACCGAAGCTCTAGACGCTGGCTCACCCTTCGTAAGAGCCATCATGATTGACATGACACGTGCATTTGACAGAATGCGACCTGCGCTCCTTCTGCCTAAGCAGCTGCACAACCACATTGACCCTGGTCTCATCGCCTTGACACAAAGCTATCTCGCAAGTCGCAAGCAAGTAGTCGTCTTTCAAGGCGCGACCTCGCGAGAAGCGGAAGTATCAGGTGGAGTGCCTCAGGGATCAGTCTTGGGGCCTTGGCTGTGGCTCACCTATCGGCTATCACATATATTTTCTATGCGGATGACGTAACAGTGAGCATTTCCTCTTCGAAAAACAAGCAAGATCTTCACAACAAAGCTCAGAACTCAATCAAAGCTATCCAACAATGGTGCATAGAAAACAATATGTCCGTGAGTGCAACCAAAACTGTTGAACTCATCGTCAGTGCAAAAAAGGAGTACCAAGTCGATCACATTTCCGTTGGAGACAGCTACATACGACAGATGGACTGTGTGAAGCTTCTCGGCGTAACTGTTGATAAACATTTAACTTTCAAGAATCACGTCGAACTCTGTAGAAAAAAGGCCATGCAGAGAATATTCTGGCTACGAACACTAAAACGTTATGGTGGCAGTAGTCAAGGACTAACTCGCCTCTATCACACGTGCATTCGGAGCATTTTTGAGTACGCATCCCCAGCGTGGTTCCCATTTACGACGAAGATGCTACAGCAGGTCATCGAGAGAGTCGAAAAATGTGCTCTAAAAGTCATTCATCCTGCTTTGTCCTACGATGAGGCTCTTGAACTGACCAAAACACCTCAAATTATCACGCATTTGAACAAAAATGGTCCTCACTCAATTTATGAAAATGAAGAAGACTCATCATCCTCTCCACCATCTTATCCCTGTCAGACAGGAAGACATTAGTCGGCGAGACACGAGAGGGTCGAACAGACTGCGAATTCCACGTCATCGTTTGATACGTCGAAGGAAATCCTTTGTGGTGTATGCCACATAACTTTATAATTCAAACAGTGTTGTGTAGCTCTTTATTTTTTATGTGATCAGTAACTGTCTGTAACTACAAATGATTGAATTCATTTGAGAATAAAAATCTCTCTCTCATAGGCTCCCTTAACGATGATCACGCGACAATGCCATTCTAGTACAAAATTGGTGCAGTATACAAATAAAATCCAGAAAGAGGACTTGAAAGAAAAGTTGGTTTTTAAAAACCACATATCTTCATGCGTAGCCTACTTTATGTATTTACAGGCTAATTGCAACGTTATTCATTACGTGACACCATTATCAGCCGGCATCGATACACCATGTGAGTTAGCATTCGCACGCAGTTGATGGCGATGTCCATTCATACTGAGAAGATATTCATTGCGAACGGTAGCATGGTTGAGCATTCGAATGAAAATGTTTGTGCCATCATATTGCTCAATAAAATTCATTAGTCAATGTTTTAATTGCAAAATTCTAAATGAGATAAACCTAAGCTTTTAAATACTTTTCATAAAGGTCTTAGTCGGAGCGGGCCACATTTTCACATCACCGATTCGAAGTATGTCGATGGCACACTTCAGATACATCCAAAGTGTGAAGAAAAACATATCCATCACAAATTGTTCATCTTCCTCTCCGAACTCCTTCACTCCTTCCAGAAAGGCATTGTGAATATACGAGATGCAGGGGTATGAATGTGCAAGACTTAAGAACCAATCTCTTTATTATGCTACTTGACCTTGTTTCAATGGATTTGTGGACGTTTGCACCATCTGCGACCTAAACTGAGATGAGTGCTTTAGAATTAGTTCAAGTCCTTCTTCACTCAAAGTCTGGATTAATGGCTTTTGAAATCTGGTCACACAAAAGAACTGTATTTTTTGAATTTTGACCAATATTTGGACAGCAAAAATCACATTGCATTCCGGTTTTGCGAATTTTCGGTTTTGTCAAAACCATCAATGTGAATGCAAACTCCAGATTCGCGTATAATTTGCACAATTCTCGTCGGAAAGTGGAAAATAAAAGAGTCCCGAACAGCACGCTAAAGCAGAATAATCTTTCAAACGGACTAACTTTGAAATGTTGTAAATATAGATTGTTCACTATTATCATTACGTATTGGTCTTGCATCACTTCGTACCTCGTTGGAAAGTTTATGCTGATTAAAATTGGAATATAAATGGGATTGTGGGTGATTTGGTTATGTGTCCTTTGATGATGGTGGGACGCTCTGATATTTTTGTTATTTTTGCCTTTTGTTTTTTTAAGTGCTTTTTAGTTATTCGTTTAATTCATTATCAAAATTGCTACTAATTAAAGAATATCCAGAATGTAGGTAAAAGTACGTATTTCGAGGAAAAGTAGGAAAAAGGAGGATAAAGATGGAAAAGTGGATACACTTGAAAGCCTGTATAACATTTTCAAAATACGACTGATGAAATATTGAATCAATAGGTTGTTGTGATTCATTAGTTTAGAATTTTATATTCAATTTCAGCCTCTTTCATGGATATGAGTAAAGATAGTGTCAATCATGATTTAGTCTTAAACATACCATGTTGTGAAAAAACAAACTAGTTATTTCATGTTCGTTAACGTTGTCAGGAAGTAATGGCAGCAAATCCTAATATTGACATTCTAGTAGTAAGCACATTCCAAATTCAAGCCCAAAATGTGAAATGCTGAGTCATCAGGCTGACTCAGCCCCCCCTCTGGAAGGAAGTGTGAGGGAGAGGGCCAAGGATGTGTTGGGAGGAATGGGTCCGAAAGGAGGAAACTGTTCCCCCCCTTTGGAAGGAAGGAAGGAGTTTTCCAGCAAGGGGTGGCAAGGAAGGTGATGTGTGAGGAATAGAGTTGGAAAAGGCTGGTGTTGGTGGTTTTGGGATCAGAAAGGCTGGAATTCGGCGTGAAGGAGGTCTCGGATGAGAAAATGGAGTGCAGATTCGGACTCTACGCGAAATTTTGGGTTAGGAAGGATGTTTCCAGCGACATTGGAGAGAAAAAGTTCTGAAGACCTCCCCCCCCCTTCCTACCAAACTTCCAACTTTGGTGTTAGACATCGTAGAAAGTCGTGCCATAGCTCATTTGAAAGCTAAGAGTGAGAAAAATGCCGTGGAAAGCTCAGTTTGGACTCATTTTCTTGGGTTAAGGGAGGAAAATGGCAAGAAACCGTCAGACTTGGAAAAGGCAGTTGTTGGAGGTTTTGGGATGAGAAAGTCCATTTTTCGACATGAAAGAGACCTCGGATAGGAAAATGGAGTGCAAATTCGGACTATACGCGATATTTTGGGTTAGGAAGGATATTTCCAGTGACATTGGAGAGAAAAAAGTTCAGACCTCCCCCCCCTCGGGAGAGCTAGCTTCGATCTTGGCTTCCAGTGGACGGATTTTGTCGTGCTATAGCTCGTTTGAAAGCTAAAAGTGAGAAAAAGGCAGTGAAAAGCTCAGTTTGGGTTAATTTTCTTAGGTTCAGGGAGGAAAATGGCAGGAAACTGTCAGAGTTGGAAAAAGTCAGGTTTTGGAGGTTTTGGGATGAGAAAAGTCGTTTTTCGGGCAGAAGGAGTGCTCGGATGGGAAAATGGAGTGCAGATTCGGACTCTACGTGAAATTTTGGGTTAGGAAGGATGTTTCCAGCGACATCGGAGAGAAAAAGTTTTGAAGACCTCCCCCCCTCTGGAGAGCTACCTTCGATCTTGGCTTCTAGTGGACGGATTTTGTCGTGCCATAGATTGTTTGAAAGCAAAGAGTGAGACAAATTCATTGAAAGAAACGACTTGTTCATATCTGTCATCGTTTGGATGTGAGACGCCATTTAAGATTTTGGGACATTGGCGAAAAACGACAGAGTTAGAATTTGGGACGTTTTGGGCTGTAGCTTCAAAACGAAGCATCGGATGGGAAAACGGATTTCAGATTTGGAATCA
>CAJQUW010005540.1:0-55733 GCA_907163375.1 Prostheceraeus crozeri | reverse complement strand
AAAAATTCTAACTCTGTCGTTTTTTCGAAAAATGTTGAAAATTTTTTCTCTCCGATTGACTTGAAACTCACCATACAGATAAGGAATTTCACGCTGATTCCAAATCTGAAATCCGTTTTCCCATCCGATGCTTCGTTTTGAAGCTAGAGCCCAAAACGTCCCAAATTCTAACTCTGTCGTTTTTCGCCAATGTCCCAAAATCTTAAATGGCGTCTCACATCTAAACGAAGACAGATAGGAACAAGCCGATTCTTTCAGTGAATTTGTCTCACTCTTAGCTTTCAAACGAGCTATCGCACGACAAAATCCGTCCACTGGAAGCCAAGATCGAAGCAAGCTGTCCAGAGGGGGGGGGGACGTCAGTGAAATTTCAAAATTTGATGAAAAATGTTTTGGTGACGGTCCCAGGTCGAAATTCCACACTTTGGAAAATTTTCAAAATTTTACCCATACAAAGTCACTCTGACACTTAGGATTTTTTCAGGTGAGCGAGCTCCGACCTAAAATCTTGTAACCGCTCTAACTTTTGAACGAAGACAGATAGGAACAAGCCGATTCTTTCAGTGAATTTGTCTCACTCTTAGCTTTCAAACGAGCTATCGCACGACAAAATCCGTCCACTGGAAGCCAAAATCGAAGCAAGCTGTCCAGAGGGGGGGGGACGTCAGTGAAAATTTTTTCTCTCCGATTGAGCTGGAAATACACCATTTCCATGTAGAATTTGACGCTGAATCCGAATCTGGCCTCCGTTTTCCCATCCGATGCTTCGTTTTGGCTCTACAGTAGGCAGCCATCGCAAAAAATTCTAACTCTGTCGTTTTTTCGAAAAATGTTGAAAATTTTTTCTCTCCGATTGACTTGAAACTCACCATACAGATAAAGAATTTCACGCTGATTCCAAATCTGAAATCCGTTTTCCCATCCGATGCTTCGTTTTGAAGCTAGAGCCCAAAACGTCCCAAATTCTAACTCTGTCGTTTTTCGCCAATGTCCCAAAATCTTAAATGGCGTCTCACATCTAACGAAGACAGATAGGAACAAGCCGATTCTTTCACTGAATTTGTCTCACTCTTAGCTTTCAAACGAGCTATCGCACGACAAAATCCGTCCACTGGAAGCCAAGATCGAAGCGAGCTGTCCAGAGGGGGGGGAGGTCAGTGAAATTTGATGAAAAATGTTTTGGTGACGGTCCCAGGTCGAAATTCCACACTTTGGAAAATTTTCAAAATTTTACCCATACAAAGTCACTCTGACACTTAGGATTTTTTCAGGTGAGCGAGCTCCGACCTAAAATCTTGTAACCGCTCTAACTTTTGAACGAAGACAGATAGGAACAAGCCGATTCTTTCACTGAATTTGTCTCACTCTTAGCTTTCAAACGAGCTATCGCACGACAAAATCCGTCCACTGGAAGCCAAAATCGAAGCAAGCTGTCCAGAGGGTGGGAGGTCAGTGAAATTTGATGAAAAATGTTTTGGTGACGGTCCCAGGTCGAAATTCCACACTTTGGAAAATTTTCAAAATTTTACCCATACAAAGCCACTCTGACACTTAGGATTTTTTCAGGTGAGCGAGCTCCGACCTAAAATCTTGTAACCGCTCTAACTTTTGAACGAAGACAGATAGGAACAAGCCGATTCTTTCACTGAATTTGTCTCACTCTTAGCTTTCAAACGAGCTATCGCACGAAAAAAATCCGTCCACTGGAAGCCAAAATCGAAGCAAGCTGTCCAGAGGGGGGGGGAGGTCAGTGAAATTTGATGAAAAATGTTTTGGTGACGGTCCCAGGTCGAAATTCCACACTTTGGAAAATTTTCAAAATTTTACCCATACAAAGTCACTCTGACACTTAGGATTTTTTCAGGTAAGCGAGCTCCGACCTAAAATCTTGTAACCGCTCTAACTTTTGAACGAAGACAGATAGGAACAAGCCGATTCTTTCAGTGAATTTGTCTCACTCTTAGCTTTCAAACGAGCTATCGCACGACAAAATCCGTCCACTGGAAGCCAAAATCGAAGCAAGCTGTCCAGAGGGGGGGGGACGTCAGTGAAAATTTTTTCTCTCCGATTGAGCTGGAAATACACCATTTCCATGTAGAATTTGACGCTGAATCCGAATCTGGCCTCCGTTTTCCCATCCGATGCTTCGTTTTGGCTCTACAGTAGGCAGCCATCGCAAAAATTCTAACTCTGTCGTTTTTTCGAAAAATGTTGAAAATTTTTTCTCGCCGATTGACTTGAAACTCACCATACAGATAAAGAATTTCACGCTGATTCCAAATCTGAAATCCGTTTTCCCATCCGATGCTTCGTTTTGAAGCTAGAGCCCAAAACGTCCCAAATTCTAACTCTGTCGTTTTTCGCCAATGTCCCAAAATCTTAAATGGCGTCTCACATCTAAACGAAGACAGATAGGAACAAGCCGATTCTTTCAGTGAATTTGTCTCACTCTTAGCTTTCAAACGAGCTATCGCACGACAAAATCCGTCCACTGGAAGCCAAAATCGAAGCGAGCTGTCCAGAGGGGGGGGGACGTCAGCGAAAATTTTTCTCTCCGATTGACTTGAAACTCACCATACCGATGCAGAATTTCACGCTGAATCCGAATCTGGCCTCCGTTTTCTCATCCGATGCTTCGTTTGGGCGCTACACACCAAAACGTCCCAAATTCTAACTCTGTTAAAATTTTGAAGAAAAATTTTTTCACGCCGATTGCCTTGAAACTCACCCTACCGATGCAGAATTTTACGCTGAATCCGAATCTGGCAGCCATTTCACCATCCACGACAACCTAGACGGTCGCCCACGTCAACCTAGACGGTCGCCCACGTCAACCTGGACGGTCGCCCACGTCAACCAGGCGGTCGGACCAACTCACCCGAGTCTCACACTCTGTCGTTGCAGAGGGGGGGGGGGAGTCAGCGAACATGTTGTGAACGTGAACCAACCTGGCCGGCACACCACGACAGACCACAACCTCTGTCGTTCCAGAGGGGGGGGGGACTCAGACCCGAAGCACCACGGCGGCCGACCACGACACTCTGCCGTTCCAGAGGGGGGGGGACTCAGACCCGAAGCACCACGGCGGCCGACCACGACACTCTGCCGTTCCAGAGGGGGGGGAGTCAGCGATGGCGGCCATCTTGCGCTATCTGGTGTTTGTCACTTCCTTACTACTTCCCTCAGATGTGCCGCGACCTTGAATCAATTTCCATTCTAGTCAACTTCAGATAAACAATCTATTTCTATGCTTGTAAGTTTGTGACTCTGACAGATTACTTACCTAAGTCTCCCTTTATGAAGGGCCTACAGAGAAACATATTGGCAACTCAATGTCATTATAAGAAACGAGTCCAGACAGAGATTCAAAAGGTTGGGTAAAACGGCAATAAATTTCCCCGAAACATATGGAATGTCGTAAATGAGATTTGTGGTCGTTCGCAACCGAATGAAATTGAAAATCTATATCCGTGAGTTTGGGAACGTAGAGTCTTTAGCCCGGTCTATGCAGGTTGAATTATTGAAGAACATGAACGATAATGATGTATTACTTTTTCATACAAGACGAAGTTTGGCCGCCCAATTTTGCTGCTTCTGAAGCGATCTATGAATTGTCTCATTTGGTGATAAAATCCAGTGGTATTGACGGTGTTCCTACTCGACTTTTACGTGAGGGCGCATTGTGGTTGGCGTTGCATTTTCATTACATTTTCACGTTGTATATCACAAATCGGAAATTATCCCAAATATGAATAGAAAAATATACTTCGGCATACCATTGCGCATTATGAAAGCCCTATACCTGCTTAATTTATCCTTTTCTATAAGGATCATAGTTTGAGATCAGTTTGTCTCCAATTCGGCAATGTCAGTTACGATTTCTCCCAACCAGCGACTTGTCATGTTGTGCTTCCAGTTCAGTCAGAAAGAGGGCACTGACGATTCCAACTGAAACAGTAAAACAAATACGTGGAATTTTATGAACCAAGATGTGAATCTCTATGCAGCATCTTCAATTGGTTCCTAAATACCAGCATTTTGTACACAGATGACCTAATATGCTTCATCCACATCTATATTACTTTTTTTTTGGAATTTAACATTGTAGACCTACTCTCTGGAAGCTCAGCGAATATTTTGCAGAAAATGTTATATAACAAAAGTTATGAAGAATGCGAGGTCTGTCTTTGTAGTTGCTTTCATCGCTTCAAATCTCATAGAAAGGATATGTTAGCAAAACTCACTTTTCGAATGGAATCTTATATCCACTACGACTTTCTATAATTCATGTCGTTTCAGATAAAATCCGATTGATGCTTGCATCAATTATTCAACAATACTTGCATCGTGTTTGTGCTCTTGTTATAGTAGCGTCAAATGTTATGCAATGCTGGAATTTTGTACCCATCTTCTAATAGCGTTCATTACATACATGTATATGTAAATGCAACGGATCCTAAGAGACCCAAAATAAAAATGTGACGTAATATTCGCGCAGACTTGCGGAATTGAAAAATAAATAATTATGTAGAACTAGAATTTAGGTCGACAGTGTCCACTAAAGCGAGCAGTATTATCAACAGCCATGCTGTTCGGCAGTAGTGTTATTTAAATTGTTGTATTTCACCTGCCTGTCATATGTTATATCAATATTGATATTCAGAGCTTCTTCTGATTCTCTGATTCTGAACCATCAAGGATCAAATGATTAGGTAAAGTATTTCTCACAGGATAACTTCATTGGACATTTATGATCCTTGATTTTCGTACATGTAGATCAATATACATGCAATACTGATAACGATAAACTATTAGCAGGCTTGCCGTGGGAATTGATTTTGAATTCCCATTCCCACGGGATTTTTTAGTGTTTCACATCAGAATTCCCATGGCTCATTACTCTTCCTGTATGCGGTTTATGGTTCTCTTCTTTCGGACTACAAGTCGATTAAC
Organism: Prostheceraeus crozeri; assembly: GCA_907163375.1. Classification (NCBI taxonomy): domain Eukaryota; kingdom Metazoa; phylum Platyhelminthes; order Polycladida; family Euryleptidae; genus Prostheceraeus; species Prostheceraeus crozeri. The sequence goes on along the minus strand of CAJQUW010005540.1, from coordinate 50,780 downwards.
GGATTTTCGTAATTGAACTGATGAGATTAAGCGCTTTTAGTTAACCTATCTTTTGGATGAAAAAGTATTGGCATATCAATCTATCTTATTTTGTAATTTCCAAAAATTGCAAGTTTTTACTAATTATCAAAAATATCTATCAGTTTGTTTCAGGGATTAGTCAATAAAGACGACTTCATCGAAATAGTCTTCGATTACATATAGGCCTATCCATACACATATTCGCATGTCTATTCACTCTGATTCACTTCATGCGGTGCCGTACTTGTGATGAACATGGCAAACTTCTACCTCATCGCAATATCATATTTAAGTTTACAATACAAGTACAGTGCCTGTATACAAGCAATGAAGTCAATACTTCGCCTACGCATATTTCTATGACTTATCAACAGAAAACAACTACTGATTTATGAATATGTGATAATACGCTCGCTCGCATCCCATGTATTTAGGTACGGTGTAATTCCAATTCTATGTAACTTTGATGATAAAGCCACAAATGCAAAAAGACAAATTTATATTCGAGAAACAAACGTTCATTAAAAATTTGTCCAAGGATTGACAAACGTTGCTGCTAAAAAGGCATCAAACATTAAAAAATATCAATGGATTGATGAAAGCTACATATTATAAAACTCTCCAATGCAGGCCCTATTATGTATAAAGGCCTGCGAATGACAGTACTACAATCTAAGAATAGCAGATCTTCAATAAATTATCAATGGACTAACAACCGTTACTTTGAGACTCGCGTGATGCCGAATGAAGACCATCGATGGATTAACAAGCGTCACTTTGAAAACCATCAAGGCAAAAGCAAATACTGAAGAAAATATCAATGGATTAACAAACAAAATGCGGGTATAAAAACAATCATGAGAATAGCAGATACTGAAGTAAAATATCAATGGATTAACAAACGCAAAACGCTACCATGCGGCAGTGAAGGCTATCAAGAGAATAGCTGATGCTCTAGAAAAATATCAATGGACTAACAAACGTTTCTACGGGTATGAAAATCTAGAGAATAGCCGATGCACTAGAAAAATGTCAATGGATTAACAAACGTTGTTATGAAATATATCAAATGAATAACAAATGTTGATGCAAACCTAGGAACTGAATTATAATACAGTCTCTAACTTACAAGCATAGTTTGTGTAAATCATAGCGCTGAGCTTGTCAGGCTTGAGCCTTTTTCGAAGCTTTGATAAGAGAATTCCCGCCTCGCTGAATAGTCTTTCTACAGAAGCCGATGACACTGGGGTGGAAAAAAGAATTTTTGCACACTTTGACAAAAGTCTCATTTGTGGTCCTTTCTCTTTCCAAAAATCCTTGGTCGGATGTCTGGAGGCCACACGAATGGTCTCAAAAAGCAACATTTCTGTTTCAAGTTGTTCATGAAGCGAAGTCTTCATGCGCTTTGGGCGTGGAGCAAACAATGTCTCAAACGGATTGCTGGATGTCGAGGGCTCACGTTCCTGGTTATCACTGACTTTGTCCGTGGGGATATCAGATATATGCATTGAATCAAGCAGCTGATTCAAATAGTTCACAACACTGAATTTGAATCCTTGCATCTCCTGCTCCCATTCATTCATGAACACCTGCAATTCTCAGGTCTTTTTGCTGGAATATCTAAGAGTTTTCACCATATCCAAAGCCAAGACATCAATGCCTGACAAATAACAAGCCGCTTTTGCAAATGATGAACCACAATATGGCTACAGCTTCTTTCTCATCTGGTTTCGTAGAACGCATCAAGTCTCCCGAGCGATGGCAGGCACTTCTTCACTAATCTGAATTTGGAACAAGTGAATATCCAAAGTAAGATAGTTCAGGTAAGATAGATGAGAAGTTGGCTCATCAACCTCAACTCTGTCAAAGAAGCACCTGACGGCTTCCATAATATCCAACAGATTTCAGTGAAGGTAAAGGTGGCAAATTGTCAGATACATGACAGTCTTCTTCTGACAGAAATACAGTGTAGTTGTCCACCGCAGATCGAAGTCGAGAATGTTGAAAGCGCCATGGGCGAGTCGTGCTTTTATCAGGAATAGCACGCCTCAGTCGCTTCGCATTTTGGTCGCGTACATTATAGAAAGATTCCACAGAAGTCAGATTAGACAGCATGCCACTTAGTAATTCTGGTGGAGACTTTTCGAAAACGTCTTTGACACAAGTCGACAAGGCATGTTCGGTACAACCAATTCTACCACCCAAGTTCAGCGTCGTTGGATAACGGCCGTCGAACGCTGCGACCATTTTTGGTTCGTTGTCACTAACTATAAAGATGGGTTGAGAGAGCTCACCCTGTTTTTCATCATCCGGTGACATAATGCATTCTTCGAGAATTTTGAAAGTTAACGAAGCGTCGTGTGGTACATCATCCAAATCACAAATCTTAAGTGGATAACTGAACCAACGCCAATCTTTATCGAGTACACAAGCAACAATAGCAAAATAAGAAAGTCGATGTTAATGTCTTCCAGACCAAAAATCAATCATGCATGATACACCAGCATCCGGATCGTTGAGACTGTTTCTAAAATGATGTTGCAACTTCGCATGGGATTGCTCTCCCTCAGTCATTAACCCCGATGAAATGTAAGTTCGTCCGATGGAATAGTCATTGATCTTGTTGTTTCTGTGCGTTACCGAAGAAGCGAAGTTTGCGCAAGAAGATGTTATTTGAGCCATGGCGTTGATGGACACAGTCGGATGGGCACAAACAAGCTTCACTACATGCTGCTGCCATTGTTCTTTTGCTTCTTTCGGAAGAGGAGGCTTGCTTGTTGATGGAGCACACTGAAAACTTCGGTGAATGGTGAGTTGATTGGACGTCGACGTCGCCGGTGCGCAGTTTTTCTCGAGATGGCGCTTTATTGCACTGACCCCACTCTGGTTGACCCACTGTACTCTTGTCTTCTTAAACCAAAGAAACAATTTCTTACAGGCATCACAATAAAGGAAAGGGGCCAACAATGGTTTCTTGTCGTCTCCTGAGCTATCGGCAACCGGTGATATGTCCACTTGCACGGCCTTTATCCTCGAATCAAGATTGGCACTACCACTGGTTAATGACTTCGGTGGCGGAACAAAAGATACACGAGCAGCAGAAATGTGCTGCTGCAGAGTTTTTTTGTCTACTTCGAAGAACTTGTTCGAAGACATCGCAGCGACGACCTGCCTCAGAGTGGGAACTGAAGTTGCAGACGATTATAATTACATCATATAGCTCGGTTCCTCTTCGGTCTGCAGCCTAATGAATCATCGCCAAGCGTCAATCAGGGGAAAAAATGTTTTGCGAGCTCACATTCCCTCACTTGAATTGTCAAAAGTTGCGTAAGTGAAATTGATCATGCAGCGCACGGGGCGAGAGAATCGGTCGGTCACTGACATGGATACTGATTCTCCTCCCGTCGGTTGACGATGCGAATTGACAGGCAGTCTCAACAGATAATTGCATAATCCAGGTTCTCTCTCTCTCTCTCTCATTCAAGACCGATATCAGTCTTCTTATAAGATTGATAAGCCAAGAAAAGAATTGTTATGATAATGGTTACCGACCCATGTTTCGTCACCCTGACAGAATCATGCTTTTTTCAGACAAGGACAGCCTGCTTACTGTAGACACACCTGTACAATGTACATGTATAAATGTTGTATTTTCACTTCAATCTGTGCGTCATTCATGATCGGCTTCGCCTAGTCATCCAGTAAGATGAGTGCAACTACAGCCTGCATTCTCGCTTTCTCACAACCTTCGCAAACCAAAAAAGAGTTGATACTTTCAAATAAGATTTAAATTTATCTTATTTTGGTGATCAAAATTTTCATTTAATTCCCATGGGATTCCCATGACCTGAAACAAGATTCCCATCTAATGGGAATTCCCACGACAAGCCTGACTATTAGAGTATGTTTCTCTGGTATTAATTTATTTTAGTGTGTTATGAAGTGCACAATTATTCTTCATTTCCGCTCACCAGGCCCATCTAGTTAGTGGGGGCATGTAATTTATCCTATACAAATTACGAAAGATAGCGGCTTAACTTGTGTGTAGTACCATGCTGCCCATTTTCAGGTACATCAATTATCAGATGAAAAGCTAGCTGAACGCCAAGTTACTTATATCGATCTCACCGATAAATCATTATACAATAAAAACGACAAGCATGATGTGACTGTGAAATTTTCTGATAAAACATCACGTGGACCTTTGTCGACTAAATGCTGGTGGAAATCTTCAGATTGCAATTGTCCTATAATGTGTGCTTACAAGTTAATCACCGTTGAATTCAAGTGGTTTGGACTTCAAAGTACTGTGGAGTCTTTTATACACAATGTGAGTAAAGTTACTTGTTTTAAGACAAAATATTTTCGAATTATCAGGCACTGTTAATCAAATGCACAATTTTGTATCGAGTTAAACACTTGAATTCAATAATGGTTCCTCCATGAGAATTTCAATGTTTCGACTATGTCTCCCTTTTATGATGAACTCAGCTGGTATAAAATATTCCATATTATACCGCGAATGGTCAAAACAGCTTATCAACCTTATCTGACAGGGAATCGAGGAAGTTGGGGTGGGGGCGGATATCTCCTGCATCTATAATTCATCTCTAATTCCAACTAAGGGGACATGCAACGATTGCGTAAACGTCGGGGGTTGGGGGGATTCAAAAGGCGACTACCGGACTGATTTCTAGGAGGTATGAGGTTATTAGCGAAAACGACTATGTAATCGAATTAAATTGAAAGGAGTGCTATAATCCCTTGCGATTATCGTGATTATCAATAATTTCATTGAAATTGTGACCGCTAGGTGACGTTTGGGGGTCCTTCAGATGCGCCTCTTGAAGAATTTGATTTTACTGAAGACAATTTCTTAATCTTTAAAGTTTATGTAAAAGTATTTGTCTGTTTTGATGTGATATAGGCGAATTACTTACATGCACTCTCCGTGATTATAGAGCACTGGCTGTTTAGCTGGCGTTTGAGGTTCCCAGAGGATCCGGTTTCACCCCACTTCGCGGAAACCACCTAGCAGAAACCTACATGGGAGAAAGCCCATCAATCTTGACGTTGTTTGTCGTAAATAGCCTGTAAATAATTTTTTTCTTTTCTTTTTTGCGAAAAATGCCTCAAAACAGGTATCAAGTTTTTAATTGCACGACGTTTCGGAAGAATTGGTGACGTACAAATGAACCAAATCAGGCTTGCAAATATCAAAGAGCATAATATACAAAATTTAAATGTAAATAATGTAAAGTTTACAGATATTTATCACTGCAATATAATCTTTCTGTGAGGAAGGAGGAAATACTTAGAGAATCAAGAAATCTTGTTTAACCTAGCATCTAAAAGCACATTGATAAAAGCAAATTATAATATTGCACATATATCTGTAAATTTTACATTATTTGTCTTCAAATTTTGTATATTATGCTCTTTGATGGTTGCAAAGCTTGATTTGGGTCATTTGTACGTCATCAAGACCTCCGAAACGTTGTGCGATTAAAAATTTGATACCTATTTTGATGCGTTTTTTGCAAAGAGGAAAAGAAAAAAATGATAGAATAAAAGGTATGGCCAAGTATCTAAAACAGATGTATATGATTTGTTGTGTTCTCAAAAATGTTGTTTTAGAGGATTGGGAACCATTTGTTTTTGTAAATATGGTGACCTGACAAATAAAGTCGCATTTCATGACTGTTTATCGCTACTTTATTTTGAAAACTATACAGGAATAAGAATGCGGTAACGGGGCCTCAGTGGAAATTCAGACAGTAAGGGGTCCCAAATATAAAGCAACATAGAATGCATAGAATAACAGGTCGACTTATTTGGGCCAGCGGATCCATGGAAAGTGCTCATCTCTGAATATATTATTCTAGCATGAGGAGTCACTTGTCTTCATGCCTTGCAGGATAGAAACAGGGATATCTATGATTAATATCTATGGTATTCATAGATTTTAAATTAGAATACCATAGATATTAGTCATAGATATCCCTGATAGAAATATAGACGTTTGCGTGCGTCTCACCCATAGACTTCTAAAATTCTGTGGACAGATAGGTTGAAATTGGCATCATACATGATCAGGCCAGCAATCCTGAATTAGAATACTGCAAATAGACTACTGTCATCAAGCGCTATCAAATTTTAGAGAACGTATTGTCAGAACAATGCAGGTAGAGCACAGTATGTGTCTATATTTATGTACATTGGGAGTAAGGACGCATGAGAATGCATGGTTATGCGTTAAATTCATGCGCTAGACCTCCGCGTTTTTATCTCATTTTTGCAATTTATCTTCTAATAAGTCTGACAAATGAGGCATCTCAGATGTCATGAATAAATTTCTTGCACATGCTATTGAAATATTTCATTGAAATTTCGGAAATCTGATTCATGTACGTGCGTACAGCAAGATTTTGTGAAGAAGTAATCGGAGAAGTCACCAAGAGAAATTATATATAGCTATTCTGAGCACCATTCTTTCATTTTTTTAAAGCAGGAAGCTATTTTCTTAGACAACTATTCAGTTTGATCTCATAGAATAGCCTCCAGCAAAGAATGCATGGCTGAAGCACAGCTGAGTTTGGACCCCCAATGATGAATTTTATTCAAAAGTTTTGCAGCTTCAGGGGTGTCGAGATTCGAGAATTGCCAACTTAACATTTCTGACAGTGCATTCACAACAGGAATCACATTTTTTACATTTCAGAAGTGAAAGGCAACTAGCACCACTGGTATCATCTCTATTATTAGGATTCATATTGAAATCAGTCCTTGCATGCAAGCATGTCCCTTACCATGTTCAATGATACGGGTGGATCTAGGGTAGTCTTCTGTCCGTAGACTTCGACTTGACCAGCAACTTTGTCAGCCTTTCCCAAGTATTACATAATTGAATCCGATTTCGAATTTCTATTAGTGGCTGGTCATCCAGATATTATAGAAAAGTCATCAGATTGATAACTTTGGAAAACTTTTGATACATGATATGTGCTTGTTGGAATGGATTTCTCTCTACGTGATGGATGCAAATATTCGCAGAATTTTCGACAGTCAATGATGCGACAACGCTGAAGGGAAGATTTCAACTTATGTTCGCCATTTTTAGTCCATGATCGCTTTGAGATGTCACAGACCGACATTTCCTTGTGGATTTTAGACAAAATCTTCATACCAAAGAATCTTCCAAATGTACTTCCATTGCCAGGACATGTACTTAAAAACGTGGCCATACCGAATCGTAGAATTGTAGTTGTTTGGAGAAGAATTTAGATAGATTTTCATGTCTAGATTTGGTTTGGAGAAGGAATTTTGATGTCACTCCTTTAGATTGCGCTTTTTCATTTTTTCAGTTTTTCCTCCTTGCACTTTCATTTTTTCACTTTCTTCAAGTGATAATGATCTATGTACTTCGTGGTTGTATTGTCGTCAGGTTCGTGGAAGTGAAGGTTGGGATATAATACTTTCTACTAACTCGATGCAACTACAGATTCAAATTTCCTTGTTATGCAGAGGAATGCATTGGTGTTACACTATCATTGCATTTAGGTTGACAACCAGCAGCGGCATATTTGTTTGGTATTTTACATTAATTTGAATCGCACAAGAGACACATCAAATAGTCATCCATCCCTTCGATTAGCTACAAGATTCGATCTTCTGTAACAGAAATGTTGGCTGGCCTGAACATGTAGAAAATCATTTCAAATTTTGCTCACCTATCTGTCCAGAGAAATTTAGAAGTCTATGGTCTCACCCGGTGTCCCGGGCGAAAGTTCTGCATGGGTCTAAATACGAAATAGAATTTCGTATTTTCAGTTGTTTTGTGCTAATTTAACATCTATGGCAAAATGGGAGATTGTCCCATTTCTTCAGATACATTAACTTTGAATATCCAATTAATTATTCTGCAAATAAGCATTTTTTAGTGACAAACATAAAACTTGATTTCTTTGCCTGAACACCTGTCCTCTCAGATCACCTATTTTTATCTAAATACTTTCTTCAAAATATTTTGTGTGATTCATGCTATGACTTTATCAACTCGCAATTTCTTCTTGACTCTGCACATACTTACAGCAAAAATTTAAATAATAACTAACCTGAGCTACCCTTAACTACCTTCTTCGGTTGACAGTGTCATAAGACCACACCATGCGGTGCAGATTGCTCCTTCTCCAGTAAAGGGTATTCAACTTAGGAGATTAGTGGGATGAGGGATAAAAACCAAAGAACCGAAATCGACTCTGATTTTGCACCATCAACCTATCACAGTTGACATAATTGACGTGACTTCTAGAAAACCAGGGAAAATGATAACGATTTTGCCACAGCCCTGCGTTTGACATCCTGCAGATATTTTGCTAAATATTTTATAAGGCGCTCGAGGAAATTTGCAAGGTGCTCCGCAAACTAAGATGGCCTCAAAAATTCCTGAGATGAATAGGTATGTAGTTAGAGGTTCCTCCACGTACCCGGGCGAAATCGTCAGAAAAGTCAAAATAGTCTTCTGCAGGTACTTCCATTTATTTATTACGAGCCAGAATCTTCGCCTTACGGCTTTGTCAATGGCAGATATAATGAAAATCAGGAGGTCATTCCATGTGTTGAGCATTATGAACATGATTCAGTTAAACTGAAGGTGAATGAATAAAAAGGAATCTAAAAACCAAAAAGACTAGCAATTGCATGCTACTGGTATACATCTAAACGGTAGTACTGATAAAAGTAATAAAGGAAAAGATCACAAAATTGGATATAGACTGCGCATCTGGAAGATTGTCATATTGTACTCAAAGAATAACCTTGGCAACCATTCATGAGATGCTGATGGGAGATCTTCCTGATGTATAAGGCTTCCATTGTTTTCCGTTTGCCTGTGTTTACGAGACCAGTATGAAGTAGCTCCCATCTGAAATCGATCTGTCCGTTGTGGTCAGAATCTGCATGCATCACTACGTGGCTGGATTTGTTATTAGGATTAAGATGCTCTTGGATTCTTGTTTTCGCCATGCGTCCTGATTCCCCTATGTAAACTTTACCACACATATTACATATGATTTGGTACACAACTCCTTTAACTTGGCAAACATTTGAGTGCACGGAGATTCTGCAGCACTTACAGGAGGCATCACATTCAAGCCTATCCTTGGGAGGGCGAAAATAGTGATTCATAGATTTATTTGCGAAGCGAACATAAACCCTATCTTTCAAACCAGTTCGTTTGATGGTGTTCAAAAGCTTCCGGTTAGTTTCTTCTGAAATAAAGGGGCATTTGATGAATATTCGACCAGATTTGTCTCCATCTTGCTTAGGATACTTTTCCCTGCGTCTATAATCTCGCAAAACACTGTTCAGGAATGTCGACGGATAGCCATTGTCCTTAAATCTGGATAGTACTTTGGTAATGGAATACTCCAAGAATTCAGATGTTGATCGAAAAGATGCTCTACGCAGTTCACCAAAAACAATAGCTCTTTTCAAAGATTTAGGAGTATGAGAATTCCAAGGATGCATAACACCACTGTGGCATTCTTTGAAATAAATCCTTGATATGAAACTTGAACCTTGCAACTTGACTTCACAATCTAGGTATGGCAGGAAATTATCTGAATTGTATGTAGGTGTCTCCATTGTGAATTGTATACTCTTGTGCATGCGATTCGCTGTTTGAAGAATATCATAATTGTTCATATCTGAAGGATAAATAACGAAAATATCGTCTATGTACCGCCTCCAATAAATGTTTCGGTTAGAAAATTCAGATAACACTTTCTGTTCCACATAGTGCATAAAGATAATGGCTGCTTGTGGTGCAACAGGATTTCCCATTGATAAGCCAACACACTGGGAGTAGACAGAATTTCCATGTAGAATTGTGTCCGATGTCAAACACAAGCGAAACAACTCCATGAAATCACCAATGAAAAGTTCCTGAAAAAATTCGCTAGCGTCTTGAAATTCCTCATAGAAGCATTTCATGGCTGAAAAAGTCCTTGCTCACCATTTGTATCCTCATAAGGAATAGAGCCATAGAGGTTGGTAACATCCAAAGACATAATCGAAAAATTTCCATCCAGGGACAATGACTCCAACCATTTTATGAAAGAATCCCCATCCTTCAAATGTCAGGGAACGCATCGGAGAAGACTGTTCAAATGATACGACATTAATCGTGATAACTTAGAGGACGGACTGTCAACTGCTGCGACAATAGGAAAGGGCCGTCCTATTACATAGGGGAATCAGGACGCATGGCGAAAACAAGAATCCAAGAGCATCTTAATCCTAATAACAAATCCAGCCACGTAGTGATGCATGCAGATTCTGACCACAACGGACAGATCGATTTCAGATGGGAGCTACTTCATACTGGTCTCGTAAACACAGGCAAACGGAAAACAATGGAAGCCTTATACATCAGGAAGATCTCCCATCAGCATCTCATGAATGGTTGCCAAGGTTATTCTTTGAGTACAATATGACAATCTTCCAGATGCGCAGTCTATATCCAATTTTGTGATCTTTTCCTTTATTACTTTTATCAGTACTACCGTTTAGATGTATACCAGTAGCATGCAATTGCTAGTCTTTTTGGTTTTTAGATTCCTTTTTATTCATTCACCTTCAGTTTAACTGAATCATGTTCATAATGCTCAACACATGGAATGACCTCCTGATTTTCATTATATCTGCCATTGACAAAGCCGTAAGGCGAAGATTCTGGCTCGTAATAAATAAATGGAAGTACCTGCAGAAGACTATTTTGACTTTTCTGTCAAAAATTCCTGATTACATTTGCTCCATCACATGAATCTTCCAAGAATTTAGCTATTGTCATGAAACCAAATAATAGGCTACATGGGCGATTGGATGCAGTCTGCAATGCTAGGCTAAACCTTGCAGTTTTCATGTTGCGAGTAGGGACCTGCAAATCGGTAAATTTTGAGTCGAATCGAATCCCGAATCGAATCAGGCCGTGATTCGCGAGTCGAAGCAAATATCGAAGTTTTATAGGTTCCTCTTGTTGCGAGATGTAATACGTATATCGATGCCGCTCATTAGTGACATAGAAAGCTGAGTTATTCATAGCTAGTTCGTGCGGAAAAAGGATGTATAATTGAAAATTGTCCGGAAACATCAGCTTCCTAGTGTCGATGGTTCAATAAGCAATTTTTAGTTTAATTTCTGCAAAATGTTGCCCTAGTAGATGCAACGGCGAGGGTTAGACGAATGCACGATGTTAAGCGGCATGTTCTTCTAATCTCCTAAATGCCTTGTAGGTTTAGTCATCAATAAGATCAAATATGGATCGTAGCATTAACCCAGACAAATATTATTTGTTTTTCTAAAACTGTATATTTTCTTAAGAGTGTTACTTCTCGTGAGAAAAGTCGGCACTTTTTACCTGAATTTTGATGTAATCCCTGAAAATTTTATTGTTTTGTAAATGCTCATGCCAGTTTCTAGAGAATCACCGTCAGAGGCCTCAGGCATATTTGAATAATGAACACAGACAGTCAGTAAGTATCGCTCGTTTTCAACAGTCCACTGCCTGAAGTATCGTCTCCAGTTATTTCTGCCTGGCTGATTCGACCTCCAAGGATTGAATACTGATGCATTCATTATAATATTTATGTCAAACAAGTCCCTCAGTATAGGTAGAAATGTCAAATGCTGGTCAAAGACTCATAAGTCGTTCTTTAGAACTAAATTTCGATCTTAAAGATGTTCTAAAAAAGTTTTTGTATAGTGGGTCGCTTGACAGGGGTGAACTGCTCAATTTTGCAACACTGACATGTAGCGTATTAGTCTTTTGAGACATCTTATTTTTGTGGTAGTGCAATTTTTTCTCTATATTCTTTCCTCCATTCTGCAAATTGAGTTGCAGCTTCTCTATTTTTATAGCAAGAACCAGGAATTCTACAAGGTTTTCAAAGACGTGTTGTGTGCTGGGTGGACGAATGGCTAGATATGAAGATGGATGATATTCGACGACTAGAAACCGAATTCAAAGAAAAATTAGACAAAGTAAGTACCGAAATTTGAGTATTCATGTCCAAGTATTGTCGCAATTTTCTGTGCGATGTTTCATCTGTAGGAATGTAGGAAACTAAACAGAGTTCAAATAACAGAACCTTAGCTTCAGATGGCAAAAGCGGAAGATGGAACCGAAATATTGTCAGGCAGTAGCAATTTTTGTAAAATATATAATGTTCTACATGGCCATTGCTTTGTGGCACTAACTTTGAGCATTCTGTCGAAGGATTACACCTGAAGGTCATAAAATGAAAGAGGGGTACAAATTACGCATGAGGAATATAAAAGTCGATGAGAGAGGTTTATCTAAGCAGAAAATCAATTTAATTCAGTAAAATCAAGCAAAATTCAGAAAATAAAAGCTTCGGTTTTTAAACTATACTTTCCTTAACTGAGAATAAAATGAACAGGAATGTGATTCTTTCGGTTTTTGCTAGAATTCCGATGCCACCCCCTGCTAATGCAATTTCTATTTTCCACGAAGGTGCTCTCCCTATATTTATTCATTTCAGACAGTGCCCCATCGTCTAAATCGCATCATTGTACTTTCTTAATGAGCAATTTTGCAAAGCTACTCAGTGACAGGCTTAAACCGTGGCTCAAGATCCAAGTGAATCTAACCATGAACTTTTAGAAAATAGAGTTCAGGACGGGAACTCTGTACAATTGGAGGTCGATTTTATCGGTTAACAAAGGCACGACGGCTACGATAAATGTATTTTGCATGTACTTCTTCCTCGTGTAGACGTGCATCTTCCAGAAGCAAAAGCTATGTGTACGCTTTTGCAGAACTGTCAAAGGGCAATCTTCATTTGTGCCTCTTTCCATTTGTTTTTGAATAAATAACTTTATTGTCGTATCTTTTAACATTTATAGCCATGAAAAGTTTCTCAACCCATTCTGTAATTGATTGATTTACAATTGAAAGAAATAAAACACTACTACTACTGGTCATAACGGATATTCAAGCTCAACAAAAGCAGTTGCCCTTATACGTGGTGTGTCCAATAGGTTTACGGACAAATATTGAAAATCTGCTAATCTTACAATTCTTACATGTTGGATCATTAATTTGGCATATGTAGGTTAGCATGGTATGCCAAGATTTAAAAAGTTTTCGCTTTTTGTTAGTCTGTAGGCCCACTTTAAAAAATATGTGAAATTTTTGTTATTTTGATGAATTTAAAATAAAATAAAGATCTGCTTTTCTATTTTATGCATAGGAAATTCGCTGATGGTTGTGTTGTTCAACATTATTTTATCAACAACTGTCGTAATATGACCAGATAAAAACAACTGGTCTTAAAATTCTTAAACACACTTCAAACACCTGACCCTATGGTCGCAAACGCTTCTTGAAAAATGAAGTTTACCGAGGAATTCCCGCTTGGATTCGTCCAGATCAGAGCTGCATTCAATTGATCGTCCACTACGCAAACATTATTTCAGATTTCTGTGCAACCAGAAATCGGATGGAGAAAAGCCCTGGCTGCATGAAGATGGGTAACAAACGTTAACCAGCATCTGTGATAGCATGCTGCACGATACTGGATGTGTGACCAGGAGCACTGTCATGGAGAAAGCAATGAGGTAATAAGCGGGGCTTCCGGGTAGCTGTTCGAGCTTTTTGAATGGGAACTGTTAGTAATGAGCGCATGTAACGGTGGATAATTCTTCCAAAAAATAATCAATAAGCACAGTCTCTGTTGCGTTGAAAGAAAGAAACATTTAAAGGCATTGACGATGATTAGTATTCGATCGCGCCCTCCAAGGTTTCCCCTCGGCAGCTATTCTCCAATCGAATGATTCCCGTTTGGAAGGTAGATTGTGCAGAGACAAAGGAGCTTCATCGACAGTAAGAAAGCACCACGAATAAAACGTTCCCTAAACTCTTTAGTAATGCCCAAATTCGCAAGAGCCTCTGGTTGTCTTCGACGCATGTCAGATGTAAGAAATCGGGAGCTGCAAGGAAAAGAAAACTGCTATTTTTTCGACACCCATTTTCCATGAAGGTCTCCAACACTTCCAATGGATACATTCAGCTCCTCATCAAGAGTGGTAATCGTAATGCATCGATCCCTGTTCAAAGGCTTTTCCATCGGCTCGCACTTCGTGGTTGTCACAGCCTCGGCAGGCCTACTTTCAGTTGGATCATCATTTCAAACTCTGCTGCCCAAAATACGATAGTCGACCGTGAAGGACATTCGTCACTGCACAGCTGCCATTTTATCCTATATTTCGTAATTCTGATTGCTAAGAAGACACAAAGACGAATTGCACTCTAGCATTCAATCTTTTCAACGCGAAACTCAGTTGAAGACATTGTTGCACAGATGTGATTGATTTCACATCGAACTTCATTCGAGAATGGACGGCTGCGTTGTGAATACAGCCAGCTGACAAAACTGAATCTTCCATTCTTATGCACCTGAATATTGTGTATTAACTTTCCAACATAGCAGTTTCTATTTGATGCATTGTCTTCTTCTGTATCAATCGATAACCCTAACATTTCATCAAAATAACAAAAATTTCGCATATTTTTTAAAGTGGGCCTACAAACTAAGAAAAGACGAAAACGTTTAAAATCTTGACATACCATGCTAACCTACATGTGCCAAATTAATGATCTATCATGTCAGAATTGAAAGATTTGCAGTTTTTCTACATTTGTCCGTAAACTTATTGGACGCACCACGTATAGTGGTTAATTCACAAGCAATAGCAGAAATCTTCAATTCAGCAACGGCAATGCTATTGGATAAGCGGTATATTCAGATTACAGAGGATTGATTTTTCAGTTCAACAACGATAATTTTAATTTATTTAAGTAGACGAGATGCTAAATTTCATTTTAGGGAATTGATTCAACTGAAATCCATCCCTTTTGAAATACATGTTTTCGTATTTTATAGTTGTATAATTATTTTGCATATACCTCGATGCCATTTAATAGATTTGTATCAAGATAAACACATTGCATTATTTTTTTTCTCGATAATTTGATTTATACAAGTTGAACAGAATATGATAGCCGTCTTCAATTATATTTCCTATATATTTTCATTTCTTCAGCGTTATAATGAATGATAAAATGTACATGTCGCTTGCATGTTATATTTTTCAGGAGAGAGAACATGCTGCAAAGAAACAAGGAACATACAAGTACGATCCGTGATATAAATTGGAATGGAAGGTCACATCACGAATATCTTTTGCACCCTGCCAGATTGTTCGTTTTTTTCCTTAACTTATTATTTAAGTTCCTCGACTTCCACGTCTATGGCAATAGTGATTTTTGAGGAATGTGTATTGATGGTGCAACAAAATACATTTTTTTAGAAATATATTCATATTGACGAAACATTAATTGGGTAGTTTTTCCATCAAAGTGCTGATTGGTAACTCACGGCTCATTGCGCAATTTGCTCAATGAGGAAATTGAATAGAAATGATGTCTTTCAGAGGGCATATGTCCACAAAACCACAAAAGTGAAGGTCAAACAGTCCTTTCCATGTGTACTAAGTCGGTACTGGCAATCGCAAGCGAATCATAGATTAAGCGAATTAAGCTTTTGAAACACCGTCTGATTAGCATATTCATTAGCCCAAAATTTTGCAAATAATCGAAAAGTAGCCAATTCAAATGTAATGTTGCTAAATCATTTTTTACTAAAGAGTGTTGGGTTTACCAAGCAAGGAAGGGGTGCATGCTTTAACAGCATGATTGTACCACTCTCGTTAGTTCGGCTGATCAAAAAGAATGCCATTTAGCTTCCATAAACGCTTGGCAAGACATTTGTACAGAATCAATCGTTGCACAATCTGATTCATATCTTAAACATCTATAATTGTCGATATACAGGGTGAGCTTTAATTGCGCAAGATTTAAAATAATTTTTTTTCTATCTAGTCGACATGATCGAAAATGAACTTATGAAGTATTGTACATTTCTGAACACCTGAAACTGGGGCATTTATGAATATCAATGCGTTAAGAGCAGTGTCCCTGGCCAGAGCGTAAATTTGCGCACCGGCGTAAATTTCACATTTTGCGCTTAAATGCGTAAATTGAGAAGTGTGGGCGTAAATGTATGACTTAATAAGGCGTAAATTTATCATTTATAAATCAGTTATTTGCAATCTATGATTTGTGGAGTACGTAGAGGAGAGCGGTGTGTTATGGGCCACCCCCTTCCTCTGAGTCATATTTTCCTACCTGAAACTTAATTTTCGAGTATATGTGGACGAAAACATGGACGTTGTAAATAAAAACATTTGGTGTCTCTTAGTGCGCAATTAGTTTTTTAAAATTTTTGTACCCCAAATTAGGTTTTTGCGAAAATTTGATCGCTCTTTTTCTAAATGTATTTTTTTTCTTCTGAGCAAGTCATGCTTTGAGCACCAATGGAGATTTTGGCTGTGGGGATGCAGCATGCTTCGAGAAAACAAAGACAGTTGGCTGAACACACTTTCTACTGACAGTTGATTTTGCAAGCATACTTAAAGTGGGGTTTATGGTCCACCCCACAATTCACCGCAATACCTCAGTCACCAGAAACTTATTTTCACTCATTCTACTCAAGCGCAAACATAGCTAACAGGAAAATGCGTTGCAGTACT
Source organism: Prostheceraeus crozeri (assembly GCA_907163375.1). NCBI lineage: Eukaryota > Metazoa > Platyhelminthes > Polycladida > Euryleptidae > Prostheceraeus > Prostheceraeus crozeri. The sequence goes on along the minus strand of CAJQUW010005540.1, from coordinate 34,085 downwards.
TTGTTGTAAAAAGTCATCGAAAGTTGAAGCGATGTAAGCAACAAGAAGCCTAGGTAGTCGAGTCATTGAGTGAAAAAGAGTGATAGGAGTAATAGGCCTAGTTTGTATCTGCAGAGGGCTGTGCCTACGGTTTGTTATCTCACGTAATTACTTGGATTGCCATCTCGAGCGGCAATATTGTCAATCATCAAGTTGTTTCATGTCAGTGTTTTTATAGCACATTTACATCTAATGTGCTGAAAACTAATGTTCAGAAATTTGGGCAGATAGCCAGCTATAGCCATTGTAATTTGGTTTCAAGCAGTTTGCTGACTTCTTTTGGAATTAATCAATCTCCATCAGTGTAAATTTACAAATCTCACGCTGATTATTCTCAATGATAGCTTTGATTATCATGCCTTCGCATAGCAAGGTTTAATTATTCGTCAAAATTTAGGTTATTCCGGTTATCCACAGGTTGACTGGTCAATCAAATAAGTTAATCGCTCTTATGTGTTGGGAGCATCGTAAATTTGGGTTGTGTAGCATTTAATTAATGTCGCTTTTTTAACAAACATTAATGGGTGGTCCATAACACCCCGACAGGTGGCCCATAACACCCGCGAACTTTTGAAAATATCAAAATCTTGTCTATTCAGGAAAGTTCCTCTACAACATAGTGAAACGGGTAGTGTGGGAAAATAACATGCGGAACCCTGCGTCTGTGTCCATAGCAATTGATTAGGCGAAGAAAGTTGATCCTAGAACGGAATTGGTTGTCTATGTAACCCATTACCCAGGCTACCGCTCAGGTTAAAAAAACTCAGGTTACCCATTACCGCGCTCTTCCCTATTCTATGGCTCAGAATGAATGTTCAGCATCTAAATCATCAACCTGAAAATGTATCAATAACGTAAATAGGCATTATAGAATATAGGGCATCCATAAACCCGAACACCATCAATAGCAAAATCAAAACACGTCATGAAAGCGCTCTACATTGTTGTTCAAGAAAAAATTTTTGAGAAAGAGTGCGCTTATAAAATCCTTTTTTGCTAATTGTGACATGTTTTTTAGGTATTTAAGACATATTTTCAGCACTGATCACCTGTTGAACCTTTTTTCTTAACTTGTCTGTGAAGCTGCGCTACGTATTTGGTCATTGTTGCAAATATTGCCAATATGCTGACGCACTGAATTGAACCACAAACTTATGATAAAAGACTCGGAATGCAATGATAAACTGAGGTAGGTAATCAGCAGACATGTGCGCATATATTTTCACGTCGGGTTATAATACAGATAGTGAAAAACTGCTCTTGAGGAATATCTCTTCAGCTTCCATGCTGCAAGCAATGTCATCAACAATTATGTGATTTTTTCATGAAATGTGCAGAGGAAACTTTGATCGAAAGAGGACCACCAAATTGTTTTTGGCAATTATAAAAACGCCAGTGTGAATAACGCTAAAATAAGAAAAAGCTTCTTGTGCATGTTTTTGGTACAGGACTCATATTTACCATTGTTTTTGTACTTTTATAAATTGATTTTTAATGTAGTTCATGCGTCATTTAGCAATTTAATACCAAAACTGAGTTGTTTGTCTGGGATCTATCACGAACTTGTGAATGGAAGGAGGTCGCACGAGAAACCCCGATTTATTTCCAATAGATAAATCACGACATTTTGGTTATAGACCCGATTCCATTGAGTTGTTTACTATACTGTACAGATAAAAGTTGAAGAGGTATTTCCTTGATATGATTTGTATATTCGAAAGCATCTGCAGGTCATGCTCTCACACGAGTGGACTTTCGAACTACAGGTGAACGAACAATGGACGAAGTACAAGAGCATATGCAGATGTAGTCATATATTGTCCGGAACAGAATTTTTTTAAATTTATGCAGGGATGTGATTGCCGTTTAAAGGGTAGTACCGAAAGGAAAGTTGAAAGAAACGCCAAAGTAGGCCAGATTTCTATGAAAGGGGCGCCAATTTCACCGTGATGTGCAGATCATGAATTTATTTTGATTCAATCAATTCATGATCCGTGTTTCAGGTGTATCGAGATTCTTGATCGTCATCAACAACTTATCTTATCGCATTTTGTTTCTAAATCTACTTTTTTGTAATACTGGAGGAATGTGTCAGCTTGACATTTTGCAATTTGTTAATGATGTTTCTTCAATCGTTTTCACACGACATGATTGGCTATCAGTAGAGAGAAATCATTCACAATGAAGAATATAAGTGGATTTACTGGCAAATTTCAATTATTTACAGTGGGCGTAAATTTTGGGGTGGGCGTAAATTTGATGAAAATCCCTGGCCGGGACACTGGTTAAGAGTATAGGCCTACTACATGATCTCCAATTTTTAAGAATTTTTATATTTCATCTTTTAATTTCATTATCATTTTCGCACTTAATTTCATTGAACTTCCTTTAAATACAGCCATAGAAATCTATTAAATATAGAATTACCACATAGAACCCCCTCTCCAGTAACTCGTTTCAAAGCTACCGGTTCTGTTCACGATTTGTCAGGAAAAGGACGCAAAACTTTAAGAGAAGAGCATGAATAAGAAATGGAAAAACTTTCTAAATAACGAATAACCGCGGCATTCCTTGCTGTTCCACGCGCGAGATTTCCGAGGCGACGGGATTTCCCAATCTAATATGTGGAAAGTTCTTTGCAGGCAGTTGAAATGATATCCATATCGCACAAGTGTCCATCAAGAAACAACGGAAGGGGATAAGGTCCATCGACCTAAATTTGCTAGCTGATTGTTTGCAGATGAAGTATCGTGCGGATTCTATGGGGCGACGAGGCAAATTTTGCGCTTGATGTCATTTGGAGCCGTAGCCCATTCAATGTTTTGGTTTCTAAAGGGCTTCATCCTGAAAAAGTGAATGTCTGGTGTGGCAAATCGTGCAGATTCATTCTATAGCCTTATTTCTTTGATTCCACAATCACTGTAACCAACTACCTAGGAATATTTATGAGCAGCAGATCATCCACAACTGGATGAGAAGGGATTGAACCAAAAATTCCACTTTCTTCCAGCAAGATGGAGTACCGCAAGATTTTCATCGTGAAGTGACATTATTCCTAAAGGCAAATTTTCCTAATGATCGATTCATTGCACGAGAGCATTCGATAAGATGACCAGCCAGATCTGATTTGTCACCTCTCGATTTTTGGTTTTGGGGCACGTCTTCCCAAGGGTCGAGTCTTCCACCACAGTCGTCCTTCCACAATTAATGAACTAATGAACAATAAACAAGTGAAATTCAAAATGCCATCTGGAACCTTTCCCTACGACTGCACCTTGCTGTAGAAACGAAGGTGACGTGATTGAACTTTTATTGTCAAGTTTCTGATGATTTAATGCATATGGAACATAAAAAAATCCCCAGTTTCAGGTGTTCAGAAATGTATAATTCTTCATTTTTCATGTTGACTAAGTTGAGATAAAAACTATTTTAAATCTTGTGCCAATTGAGACTCACCCTGTAGGCCTATTATCTACAGCATTAGCAGCATAGCCTACCCGTAGTCTTTCAGAAGTGCAGGGTGCTACGGTTCAGGATTATCAGCAATCATGCATTTATGATTTCACACTCAAAATACCACTGCTTTTACTGACGCTCATATAATCATAGAGTTACATGTATGGGCAAAAACAGACCGTGTAGAAAAATGCCTGAATTATCCCATTTGAAAAATCCTGACAATTCGCATAAAATGGATTCAATTGACAGTAAGATAGTAGCAGGCCCTTACAGGATAATACTTGAATTTATCAGCACATCTCTCACCTTCAACTGCGACTTTATGCGTCGGAAACGAAGTTTATTAGCAATAAAATGACAAAGAGATGCTGTAAGCTTTCGAGGAGTAACGGAAGTATGATGCGAATTTCATGGTCTGAGAGAAAAACCAATGAAGCACGGTTTCTGCAGAACGTGAGGTGGTCAAATGCATCAGGAAGAATCAGTTCCATGGGATGCGACAGACAAAATTAGCTGCGAGCCGCCTCGCAAAAGCTCGGGTGCACACACGTGTTTTTACCTACAACGTCATTTAGTAATGAACTTTACACTTTACCAGCTAAAGTTTGAATTGTGGAGAAGACACGACATTTACGACATGAAAGCCAACAACCTCCTAAAATACATCTTGAAAAACCAACTCAGGAAATGTTGCTTTTTAGTGACGGTGTCTTCAAGTTGGAAAATAGCAGCAATATATATCGAACTCCAATGGACTCGAGTCAATAGAAATCGACATAATTTTCGACATTTTTGAGCGAAAGGACAACCTTTTTAGACAAAAAATTACAAGTACGACAAAAGAACGGCTTGGCGTTAATTTATTTCTTCGAATATCAGCTATTTTAAAAAACCTTTGTTTTTGGATCGGTTTACTTGAGGGCGGCTGATACGAAAAAGTTCCATTCAGCTCATGGCAATTTTGTTAAATATATCATTACTTTTACGAAATTGTACGTCTTGTGCATGTGTCATGTGGCACCTACAACATGGCACGTAGGCTATTAGTTTAAAATTTGTCATTTGACATAAAATTATGCTGATCAATTAAAATCATCAATTCATCCGAGTGATACAACACCAAAACCAAGAAAATTCAGCCTAACAATTTTGACTGCTCATATGCTCTCTAGCAGTGGTGGGCAACCAAGTTGGGATAGTGGGCCATAAGGAGTGGCCCGCGAAGAAGTTCGCCGGCTACCAATTTTAAAAGGCAGTAGTGTAGGCTTAATATTCTTTTACTCCGTACTTTTAAGTGCACATATGGACTGCTGCACCGTACATGGGAAATTCTCATTTAACACGCGCCATTTTTGGTCCAGAAGTTCAAGTCATTAATTTTTGATGGTGGCTTCTCTAATGGGATAATTTTAGGTGTAGATTAGGAATTTCTATATGACAACCACACCATTGTTCAATTTCATTGATTTTCGCTAGTTTGACCGTCGGTCTGATTACAACTGCGGTCGGTCTGATTACAATGCCGTCGGTCTGTACATCACCATACTTTTGTATATCATTGAATTGTTTTCTTATGTCATCAAAAGTAATTATTTGATCAGACCTTCAACAATTTATGCATTTTTCGCAAAAGTAACAAACATGATATTATGATCATATTATATTCAATAGACTGACAGAACAAGGTGATGACTAACATACAGATTATTAAACATGAACAGGTGCACTCAACGCCCAACACAAATTGATTAATTTACTGTATTCAGTAAATCGCTGTTACATGCATAGCATCCTCTTGAATCAACACTCGTGAGAACATCTGAAGCATCATAGAGCATTTCATCGCGTCTTGGAGGTCATCTGTATTGTCTGCAGCCAGCAGGATGTAAGCAGTTTTCTTTAATAGAATTGACCTGTGCGTCCATTACAATCCTCGGATAGTTTTTCCGCCACATCTTGCGACCACGTTCGAATGAGTTGGAAGTAAACGCAAAAAAAATCAAAAATATTGAAATTGAAATATAACTCATCAGATATGTGATTGTAGACAATATTATTAACCCTAAATCTACCAGAATGCCAGACGACTTTGAATTCATTGAGGCAAAAAAAAGCAAAAAGACAGCTCCCTCCAATAGGCCGAATGTTTAAAACGTTTGGCCCACTAGATGGAGCTGTCTTTTTGCTTTATTTTGCCTCAATAATGAACCTCTCATGTAAAGCCATCAACTATGATTTTGAATTCGACAGTCCAGTAATAATCAACAGTATGTATTAATCAACATGCATGGCATATTTTATAGTCTAAATGGGAAAGTGACATTTTACTGATATTTCACTAACAGAAATACATGTAGGCCTTATTTGAATAAAATCAGTGCATTTAAATCTAGAAACTCTGACTTGATTGATGCCATGTCTGAGACACAGCTGATGAGCAATCAATTCCGCTATCGTTATGATGAATAAAGATTGTTCGACGGACGATAAATGACGCTCAATTTGCAATGAATATTATCAAGAATTTATCGCTACATATTAGCTGTCAAAGGTTCTTTGCACTGCTATTGTATGCCATGTGTTCGTTGTATGCAAATGCATATTTCAGGACATAGAAATAGAACAATTGACGTTTACAATATTTAAGCATAGAGTTATTCTGAAGTTTGGGTTGTTTCCCGGGATTTCTCGAAACCGAGATTTCCCGGGAAATCAGCTAATTTCGAAAAATCGATTTCCCGGGAAAATATTTCGGGATCCGGGGAAATACATAATATTTGTGATTTAGTTACAGCAATGATTTTAATAGGGTAGATATGTCGCTCTTTTGTATTATGTGTAATTTCGGATTCAACAAACTGTAATTGGAAGACTTCGATTTTCTATTGTCTTAACGACCAATAGAAAACGCATTGTAAAATTCTTGTCTAAATTGGCTGGAAAAAAGAACAAAATTATATTTAAATAAATAAGAAAATAATATAAAACGGCTTTTTAAATACATTCAGAAAAGATCTAAAAACTAATAAAATTATTTTTTAATCTATTCTGAATGTATTTAAGCAATCATTTTGCATTAATTCCATATTTATATGCAAATTTTATTATATTTTAAAACATTTTGCCAACCAATTTAGACAAGAAATCATAGAAATTAACAGGAATTTACTAAGTATGAAATCTACAGTTAACCCGGTGGAAAATGAGTGAGGGATTCTAGCTAGAATTTTTAATGTTACCATAACCATGTGTAATAAGATATTTGTCATTCACTGAATTTAAAGTGATCGAAGTTAACGGAAATGTTTACCGAAGTAATCTTAACCTCGGTAACATCAGGCTCGAATATCTTATCAAGTAATCTTATCAAGTTACTTCTGCTAAAAGAAGAGGGGTCAAACTAGATTGCTGTTCAATAAATGGGACACCTAAATTTTTTAATAATTTATTACGTCTTGTCGGGAGCTCTGTCCAGAGCATGTTTTTATGAATACCCAAGTTTTATAGCTCGTTAGAATCTTTGAAAGTTAGCTTTTAAATGATGTATGCCTTCTTGCTGTACAATAAATATATAAGGCAGGAGAAGCGATTGAAATTGATGAAAATGTCGCTGTCCCATTTTTTTATCATCACTGTTATGTATTTACATGTTATATTACCCTCGAGTTATTCTAAAATATTGTTGATAATCTATCATCAATGTATTCGGCTTATAAACCTTACTAATTTATTTCCCGGGATCCCGGGAAATGATTGAATGATTTCCCGATTTCCCGTGATAAGATTTTTCGGGATATATAACAACCCTATTCTGAACCACTTACCAAATATTTTGATAAACAGTCATGTGATTGCGCTAGCTAAGGTAGCGTTTAATACAAGAACTATTTTCTAATGGAGCGATGGGTAAGCCAGTGCGCTGCATTGCTATTTGTAGCCATGAAAATAGAATAATTATTATCAATTTATGGTTTACGCTTTAAGGGCGTTAGCTTAGCGTTCCATCAGCAGCTCCGATTCAGAATGAATGGCAGTGTTGACAAGATTTGTACTCGTAGATAGAACCGTTCTATGTAGCTAATTTTCTAAATGGCTGATTAAAGTGTCAAAGTATGACAGCGTGCTGAAATCGTGCAAATCCTCGACTTCGTTCTCAACGAATCCTAGAGTGCAACAATTATCATTTGTGTTAAACTAGAACGTTATGAAAGATTTCATGAAGGAAATGAGAAGTTCTTAGACAAGGACGTTGAAGAAAATCTTCATTTACGCAAAGCTACTGCAAAAACAAAATACCATGTAGGCCGTCCTGCACCGAAAAATATCTAAGTCTGTATTTTTGAACATCTGATAATGTGAAGCGACTTACCTCATTCTTTTTTTGACAGACAAGTATGCTGGAATCCATGCAGAATTGGTTGATCCGTCAATTGGAGTTGGTCAGATTTTGCTTCTGTAGCGTTGTTCACGCTGATCTCTTTTCAGAATATCTTCATGCATAATTGTTGATGCAAACGTAACACACGTAGATTGTCGAATGAAATGTTGATAGCTGCCTCGACACGTGAAATAAATCAATTCTCTTAGCAAACCTTGGTAACTGCAATGTCCAGACAACACAGATATCTTACGCCTACAACAATTAACTGTTTGCAATGAATTATGGTCCGAATGATCAACAGTGTCACAGCAGCGATCTGGCACGCATTCATCGATCATGGAGCCGCTATGATCGTGTTATTTGTTATAAAGATTGTGCAATAGATCTGGTCATATATCTCAGAAAATATGTATAAAAATTATGAGTTATGTAATCAGACCGACGTTTTGTCATCAGACCGACGTCGGTCTGTTTACCCGTCGTCTAACTACAGGTTGTGGTATATCGAAGAATTATGAATAAGTGAAGCTATTTGACAAATGACAATTTATACCTTTGTGAACACAATCATTTGTTGCTTAATTACCTTGAATTATAGCTCTTGTAAGTGACAAGAATTCAGACAAACCTCTGCGAAGCATCGTAGGTCTAATTACGATTTTTGATCAGAACAAAAGTTTTTTTTAATAGAAAAAAATTTTTGATTTGTTGGGAAAAATTAAAGCTCCCATGTTCCTCAAATATCCTTTAAAGATCACCTTACATCATTTCTACACAAAAGTGTTCCGAAATATTCGCGCAACATTGCTTAAAAACATCTGTGCAAACCGTCGGTCTGATTACGATATTTTCCCAGGACAAACCTAGTTATAATTCGATGTTCTGCATTATGCACATCAAAGTCATTTGACACAGCATTTTATATAAAAGACAACGCTATCCCACAAATGACATAGAGGTTATAGTTCAATTCCTTCATCAATGATGCAAAATTTCATATCAAAGTAACTTTATCGTGGACATGAAGAAATATGCCATTTGTTATAAGACCGACGTCAATCTAAATAATGAGGATTCGACAAAGAACGAAAATTTCATGTGTCCCACATACTAGAGGTGTAGTATTACTGATCTGTACAGAAAAATCGTACTGATCTTGCTTTTATTTGGATTTCACAAAAAAAGACATATTTTTCATATTTGGCTTGTCTTAAACGAGAATTGCCCACATGCATATATAGTGGTCGTATTACAGGATTATAATTTTGCATGCAAATGTATACAGCAGTATTGCACACAAATAATTTGTTTAATATTAAGGAATCATTATATTTCTACAATTCATGTGCGTATTGAAGAGCGGACAGGCCTATAACAAATCATGGAAGCTTTTCTTGCGTAATTAAGCGGTAGTTTGACTTTTTGACCGACATTACCTTATTTCAGCGAAAAGCAGCAAGTGCAGTGCAACTATCCGCCTGAAAGCCGCACAAGATAAAATTGATTTTTGTACAATTATTGATCTTACTACCTGTGCATGCGCGCACAGATGTCACCCAAACAAATGCGGCTTTCAAAGACCGCGCATTGGTTCCATAAATGGTAGTCGTGTGCTAGAGTCGAATATACAAAATAGTGTAGGCCCTAGTAGTATACAAATGAAATTCAATGAGAATATTTGAAAAAAATGTTGGCCTGTCAAAATCTTGCGGTTGGATTCCTCCACTCGTAGTCAAAGTATGATAAATACAGCCTCTTTCTAAGTTCATTGAGGCGTGGTTTATTACATAGATAAACATGTTCAGCAAGGCATCGAATACTATGTGACTTTAGCATAAACTCACGCAAGTGATGATTATTTTGCGCTTATAGGAGAAGATCTTCATTATGCGAAATGAGCATGGTTGGATAATTCGAATGTGAATTTTTGCTTTTTGTGCCATCATATTGCTCATTTACTTGCTAATTAATAGTTTTGTATATTCTCAAGAGGATCCCGCACCCTTAGATGCACCCCCCCAAAGGTCGAAGTCGGAGTGAATCATTTTCACATAATCGATTCAAATAATGTCCGCGGGCCACTTCAAATATGAGAAGCGGTGGCGGGCCACCCAATATATCCCGGCGGGCCATGCGTTGCCCACCACTGCTCTATAGATGGAATGCAAAATGGATACATGGGGTAACACGGGATACTGAGTGATATGACCTACACAGCCTACGTTGTCAAGCAGTCTACATCCTCGGCTTTGAATAATGGCCGCGCCGTAACTATTCTGGACGTCTGCTGCAAAAGTTCTGTGCAGAGGTGTGCCGTCTAATATCATTTCACATCCTTAACTGATCCTCAAGTATTCCCGCAACTAAATTATCACACCAACTATCAAAAATCGACAAGCGGGCCCATCGCATCATTTTTCATGACAGTGTGAAGACCTGTCATTGCTCAAGCAACGAGACTACCATTCGACGACATGAACTCAGCAGGCGTCTCTTTTTGAAGGCAGCAAGTGAAAATGGTCACTGTCTACGAGATCTGATACCAAAAGTCCCCACAAATTCAGGAATGTTCCTTATTCCACTTTGCCGCACTCAAAGAAAGGAGAATGCATTTATCCCATTTGTGACATCTCTACTGAATAACACTTAATGTTTGTCACATATTAATTTGTATCTTATTGCATATTCACTTTATGAATTTTTATACATGCGTGTGAGCTTTCCATATTCAACTGGAAATTGAATTGTAAATTTGTGATTACCAGTGGCGTCGCGTGCACCCAGACCATAGACCTTCGCTCGGCATTGGAATGCTATTGATATACCAGACATTTTTTGTGTTACAACATTAATTTTCACAAAAGTTGAATTTTTAATTAAAATTTCCCAAACATTTTTTATGGCCAAGTGAATGTGTACATGAAAAGTGATTGCTCATGTCTCTTAAGCGCCTTTCTCAAGGAAATGATTACTATATCCCCTCTCTGTCCAGACCACATTTTCTCGAGAAAAAAGGAGGCAAGGTCAACAGTTTCTTGCGTTTCTCATGGCCGGTCAGCCGCTCACATATTTGAAATTCTGAGGCATTAAAATGTCGTGTATATATTTTTTCTTTCTCTGTGAGTACTTTCAATTTTAATATCAGGTGTTGGCCTACCTTGCTTGACGACTGTCATCTTTTCAGTATATTCCCTTCGGACGAAAGGCGTGGAAATGATCTCATCTGCAGTACTAAACATAGCATCACATCAATCACGTAAAAACAAATTATGGAATTCTACCGAATCTGGGTGTTCGAGTCAGATGCATTACTCTGCATTTATTGAAGAACGCTCATCATCTGATCGCAGTCTTGTCTGAACGCCAGCCATCTGCTACTGTTAGTGGACGTAGTGGCCTCTCTGACATAAAGCGAATCCAGGAACAATTGGGTTGCGCTTCCCTTACTATATTTAGATACCGCGCCTCGATCAAGAATCGCGTAGAATTTCATTGCAAAAATTGGAGAAGGCAAGGCATCATGTCTATCGGAAAATCCAACATTTGCGCGGACGCGTGCGCTTGCTGCCTCACACATAGAAATTGACAACAATAAAACCTCTAGAATGGAAATTAAGCTTCATGCAATGCACAATAACGGCACATAAATCGCACGCATTTTCACTTAGATGCACCTGCCAACGTCTGTATCATTGGGTTAGAATCAGTCACATGAGTAAATCGAAGCTTTTAATTGGTTCTTCATGCCCCAACTTAGTTCCCCCGGATGTGCCGCGACCTTGAGTCAATTTCCATTCTAGCGAACTTCAGATAAACAGTTTATTTCTATGGCCTCACACGAACACAACTTTCTTTCGCTCTGTCTGAACATCAATTCTTTTGAACACACGACCAACTTGTGTGTCTAATTGTTCGAAGAAAACAGCTGTGATTCGAGCACGTGCTGCAAAACTGTTCAATGAGGTTGAGCGTCTGACTTAAGGACGGAAAGCTGTGCACAGCTGTCACGAGAAGCTATCGAATATAAACGAATGATGACACTTTTCATTTTTATAATTGTTGGAAAATAATTTTTGAGGATGCGCTGAAGGCCTCGCTCTTTGTATGATCCAACAACATACTATTAGAGTATCTATCTAACAATAGATAGGCCGCCAATTTTATTACTCAGATGTTCACTTATAGCCATAAGTTCTTGAATTTTGAATAATAAAAACATAACATACATGCAGATCATGGGTCTATATGCAGAAGATTTTTCAATGTGGATACATCATGATGATAATATAGAATGCTGCTTGTTTAGGATCTCTTTTCGTCATCTTAATAGGGTATTACAATTTTCATCGCTATGATTACAAATGAAAAAATCGGTAGCAGCTCGACTAATACTTATAGAATTCGATACAAAACGATAAATAGAGGTAAAGTGGTCACTGCTGCTTTATGCAGTATTTTATCTCAAGATAGGTTTTCGTTTCACTCATTGTAAATCTTGTATCTCGAGCTCCTCGTCACTGTTTCTCTTCTCTTAGATGCTTTTCTTCGATTTCTTACTTTTCATATTCCGTCACATCAGAAATGTACATAATTTCTGCATTTAGTAACTGATATATCGGGAGGAAAATTGCAAACTCAGAAACCTGTTCATACAATCCGCCCTCAAATAGAACTCAGACCGCACCTTGTGAAAGAAGTTTCACACAATTGTAATAATAATCAGAATTGTAAAAGAAGATCATACAGCTAGACCCAAAGATATTTAATATTATAAAGGGCTAGACAGGAAATAGACGTGTTTTTACCTTGTGCGTAACGAAACCAGTGAAAATCAGCTGATATTGCATGAATTTGAAAATATTTGTAAGCGATCAACAAATATTCCTTTTCATTGCCTGTTTTTTGTAATTGTAGAACCAAAACTCATTTTGATAATAAATCAAGAAATTTTTAAATGTCTAAAACCAACGTCCGAATTGCAACAAATAGGGCATCAGAATACAACATTCTACTTTTTCAGATGCCTTGCAAAAACGTCTTCAGATGGAAATAAGAGCACTGCTGATACAATTCTTTCAATTAGACTTAATCGCATTATTTTATGGCAGTTGATTCTTAAATCTGAATAGCGCATGTTATATAGGAATAATACAAATGAAAACCAATTGTTTAATTTTTAGATGAAAGTAGAGTAAAGTTCACCTGCAATTCTCCGGATACATGACTAAATGACTTCTCTGAACAGAATAATGACCCACGTCTTTACTTGTGATCATGCAGCCAGATTGCTTGTGTTAAGTCCGGTACCTGGCTATGGTTGTGCACGCATATCGTTCCTGTGCCTATGTGCACCGGCCCCGGCCACGCCAGACGCGATTGCCAAGCTTGGCAATAACATAACGTGTATGTATAATTTTGTGTTAGGAAATTACATGATACAACAGAAAAAATAAATATGAACTATCAGATAATTTGATATAAAATTTGCTTGAACAAATAAAAACAAACAACATATACCAATATGTATGTAATACGATGCACATTGTCACGATCTTTGACATCGACAGATATTCAATGATCGATTCCAGTTGTCCCTAAAATGCTCTCTGTTAATTGTCTGCAATAGATCCATTTTGTATGTTTCAGCTTGGTAAATAACTTGAAGAGCGTTGTTGACATGGGTGAGCCCTATTAATAGCCAATTCCTCAATGTGATATTCGGATTCTCACCGAAATTGTTTATGTCATGAATTCTACAGAGGTAGTTTAGTGTTTATCAAGTTATACCGCATCAGTCTTCATCTGAATATTTTTTCTTCCAAATTGACAGTACTGCGTTAAATTGCTGTATTACCGGTCTCATCTTTAACAAATTTTTTCAGAGAAACTACTGAACGAATATTCTTGAAACTTATCTTGTAATATCAGCGAATTATGCTTTACATCATGTGCCATTTCCAAGCCTTTTTGTCGCATTGCACACCGCACAGCCGACAAAACAGCAATTTCGCTCCATTGCCGTAATGCTTTTTTTTGCCACGATAAGGACCGTACTAAAATGGGTTCAAATTTAGGCATCTATTTCTCATCTAGCCCTTTTAAGCAATTAAATATCTTTGGCTAGACCCGAAATATAAAACAAACAAATTATTTATCCTCGTGCATATAGTTGTCACTGTTTTGATGTCAACTTTCTCCGTCAAACAAAAGTACACAGACAGCAGTGCATGCAAAATTTGTAGCAGTTGACAGAATGAACCGTGATAGTGAAAAAGGATTGTCGCTTCAATCGGTGATTTAGTAGAGATGACAAGCCTTCTGAGCCTCGATCACACACATGCACCAAAGGTCACATCGGAGACCAAAACAAGATATTAAACATTACCTCTTACCCTAACGTCAATCGTGTGTGATGGCTCCTTAGTTCGGCAGCCAGAACGAGTTTCTGCAGGGAGCGAGGCCGAAAGTGAGACTTTCACAGAATGATGTACACCCTATGCCTACTACGAATCGGCACGTCTGCCGAGTTCTAGTGAGTTCCTCTTCTTGTCCGACAAAATCAAAGAAAAACACATGTAAATCCAATGGAACGCATAATGCAGCTTTTAGCTAAAATGAAATTTTCTATGTTTTCTCTGATTAAACGAAAGGTACTAAGCCCAGAGTCATAATTTTTGACATGGAATATCTTCAAGTCATTTCCTATGATGTGCATGTGCTATCATCATGCATCTGATCGACAATGTATGTGAGAATGGTTGAATGTGGATAAAGTTGCTCAAAATGTTTGTGTTTGCCAAATTTAAGAGGCTCGCCAAATCTAAGTGTGTTTAGCTTTGTAGGTAGGAGTGCATGAAGATGAAAGGAAATGAACTGAAGACATTCCATGTAAAAAATTATGACTCTGGGCTTGGTACCTTTCGTTTAATCAGAGAAAACATAGAAAATTTCATTTTAGCTAAAAACTGCATTCTGCGTTCCATTGGATTTACATGTGTTTTTCTTTGATTTTGTCTGACAAGAAGAGGAACTCACTAGAACTCGGCAGACGTGCCGATTCGTAGTAGGCATAGAGTGTACATCATTCTGTGAAAGTCTCACTTTCGGCCTCGTTCGTTGCAGAAACCCGTTCTGGCTGCAGGACTGCCTCCAAAGCGCATATTAAAATCGAAAGTGTACTCATTTTTTGAAAAAGAATGGGGATTTTCCTGCCTGGTAGAGACTGGAGAAAAACCGTGTGAAGCACACGCTAACAAGTGATGTGCAAAGTTGGTAAACTTTCATAGAAAATGATTGTATGTATTTGGTTATTGAGATTAAGCAACCGCATCCAATGTTCATAGTGCAGTACAGCTTAATTCCTTTGGTATGCTTGAAATATGCCATCACAAATGAAGCTATATTTCACCTATATTTGCAGCGCACTTTATTCTAGTTTATACTGTAGGCCTAATTTCCAGAATTAAACCTAATTAAGTGCAATTGCTAGAATACAGTGACAAACCGTTCAGTATAAAACCGCGCCTTTTGTATATTGATTCAATACATCACTTTTAACCCTCTTCCTTAAATTGATCCCACGAAACTTCAATAGTAGATCATAATGTCAAATAATACCTATCTTATGGCCTGCCTGATAAATAGCTTTCCCTGCAACAAATTTAGCACAAAAAGTTTGCTCTGTATACATTTGATTGAAAAGGAAAGGCACAGTCTGAGGTTTCAGATGATACAACGTATTTCGTCAACCTGGGGTCAACTCGGTTGTCTGTGTTCTGCATGAAATTGTATGACAGAGGCAATAGATATCTGGAATAACCGATCTATTGAATTGATTTGTTAGCTGATAGTTGGATATCTTGCCATAGAAGTCACTGCCGTAAGTACTTTTGTGCAAGATAACAGAAGTGTTAGCGTTCGATGCATTATTCATTCCAACGTAGGCCCATAGAGATAGGATTATCAGCAGTTTGCACTGACTGTGTTTGCACAGCTATCGTTGCATAGAGAGGTCAATTGTGATTTGCGTCATATGCTAACAATGGCACCAAAAGAATGTAGCCCGAAAAGAATGAAGCATTATCGGGGCGCTGAGTAGTAATCCACGCTTGTGTCCGCTGATGGATATAAATCAAATGTCTGATGCACGCGCTTTGTAATTTACAATGGCTCGCAAAATGTACACAACGAAGGACGTAGCACGACAAATAATGGATCGCAAAAGTGGATCTGATGTTTCTGATATTGAATTGACTGAGGATGAATCAACTGATACCAGTGATGTCAACGATAACGACAATCAAGTAACTGATTCCAATGACGAATCCAATGACTCCTCCGATGACAGCGAAGACTCTGATAACGATCACTCTCCGCCTTTACATCAACTAGTCAACATACCACATCAGCTACGAAGCAAAAATGGGCGAATATGGAGTACAAATCCGGAAAGGCCGACACAAGCTCGTGCTTCAAATGTACTTCGGCAAAAAAGTGGGCTCAGTAGTGCGAGCGTCAGATCAGTTTATACTATCTTTGATAGTTTCAAATTATTCTTCACAAATGATATGATACTTCTAATTGCTCGAGAGACAAACCGTACAGGGCAATCTACAGCACGAAAATGGAATCAAACACATGAGAGAACCCATGGTTGGCGTGAGACTGATTCGTCTGAAATAGAGGCTATGATCGGTCTTCTGATTTTGGCAGGTATGTGGCGATCTTCAGGGGAATCTCCAGACGAACTATGGTCAGCGAAAGATGGTAGACCCGTATTCAGGGCCACAATGTCTCTTACGCGTTTCAAAGAGTTGTTGAGGTACCGTCGATTCGACAATCAGGCAACTAGAGAGCAACGTATTTCACAAGACAAATTGGCGCCTATCCGTGACTTCTGGGTAATGTTTTTTGCCAATCTACAACCCGTTTATAAGCCAGGCAGTGACATAACAGTCGACGAACAATTGATAGCGACACGAGGGCGGTGAAGCTTCCGGCAGTACTTGCCCTTGAAGCCCGGAAAATACGGCATAAAGGTATTCTGGGCTTGTGATAGCGAAACGTCATTTCCTCTGAAAGGTGAAGTCTATCTTGGTAGGCAACCCAATGCACCAGTTGGGTCAAATGTAAGATCTTGTGAAACGATTAGTACAGCCCTGGATAAAGACACGAAGAAATATAACAATGGATAATTATTTTACATCGGTTGACTTAGCTCATGATTTGCTTGCCATGCGCACTACAATTGTTGGAACAATAAGAAAAAACCGTGCTGATATCCCGAGAGAGATGCAAAGCAATCGCAGCAGGCCAGAGTATTAATCTATTTTTGGATTTGATCGTCAACTTACCCTCGTTAGTTATGTTCCAAAGAAAGGAAGGTCCGTCATATTGTTGTTGTTCTTGTTGTCTTCTATGCACCATGATGTGTCTATCGATGAAGACAAATATAAACCTGTTATATCTGGATCATTTGGCAAGACTTTATACTAGTAAGCGAAAAATAAAGCGTTGGCCAATGGTATTCGTTTTCAACATGAGACTGTGGAGCAATTGCAGGTTATATTACGTGGTACATGAAATTCCCAGATTGGAACAAAGGCAAATCTTATAAACGACGACTTTATCTGAAAGAACTGGGATTCTCCTCAGTTGAAAGGCAAATCAACAAACGTATTCAAAATCCTCAAGCTCTACAGTCACAAGTAACTGTTGCCATGCGATCACTGGGTTGTCAGCTTCAAAATGAAACTTCAAATCCTCCAGCAACGGGAATGTTGACTCAAAGACGGAGATGCTTTTTCTGTCCCCGCTCGATTGACAAAAAGGTGAGCACACAGTGTTTCCGTTGCAAGCGTTCTTGTTGTAAAGATCATGGACTACTTATGTGCAAATGTGTCTAAATCATGCAAATTTGTTTGTGAAATTGCGATGATTCTCTTAAATTCATTTGTTTTTATTTTCACTTCAGAGTGGGAGCATGCGAAAGATAGTAGGCCTACAGCTTGTATTATCAAATATCAATAATTTCTTACTGCATCTAAATGTATCTAAATTATTAAAAATATGATTGATTTAATGACTATCGCATCTAAAAGCAATAAAAGCACAAATTTCTACCATGGGGTCATTTTTCCCCCAGGTTGAAAAAATGCGATGTATTTTAAGGTTGACGTCATAGGGTTAAAGATGGCTTTAAATCCACACTTGAAAACTATCGCTTGCACATTGCTTCAAGACATTGCTAATGCTGTTACAATCTAGCATGGTTGAAAAACTTTGTTTTTGAGCATGTAACAGGCAGTGCTTTCAAGCATATTTTTCAATACTTCACTTTGAGCATGTTTCCAAGCAGTGTTATTTACATAATTTTAAATTCACTATGTTTTTGAACTACCATTATATTCCTAGTAATTGATGAGAGTATGATACAGACTTTTGCTGATAGGCAAATTCTCATTCTATTTTTCTTCATACAAGTGAATCATTAATCCTGCTATCTATCCGTCTTGCCAGAGAGGCGAATGTGAAGGTAAGGAATACTTCAAGAAATTGAGTAGCTTTCAGCAAATACAGGCAAACATGCAACTTAGTAAGTTCACAAATAAGCTTGATAAAATGTTATCATTACAGGGGACAAAACAGCTTTTTGAAGTTGACGGCACATCCATCAGATTGTTTATCAATTGAAAAGAATCGATAGAAAAACCGGGATAATATAAAGTGACAAAAACAAATCAAAAAGCGAAGAAACCATGTTATTTTGTTGTGAGACATTTCCTAGAACATGGTTTTTTGACCCCACTCACATTTATAGAGGGTGTGGCATACAAAAATGTGACTAAATTTTAATGTAGCATGCCTTTTCTAATTATCCAACAGAAATTGACATATGGTCTCATTTTGAAGCCAGTGCACATCTCTATTACCATAATCAACATTGCAATGATTGCATTTGAGGATGAGAGTATAATGTACATGCGAAGCAGAAAAACTTGAAAGCCAAGAAACTTGTTGAGAAGAACGACTGAATAGAAAAGCTACTTCCAATTCTTCACTTAAACGATGATCATCATTGCGAAGTCTTTCTACTGCAGATGATCACGCTGCATCAATTGAGTGATTACTCTATTGACAATCACGCCTTGTAGCGAAGGCCAGAAATTTCGTTTTATCCTATTTAATTTCTGCCAAAGTCGCCACGTCTCTTCCAAGTTGAACCCCAAACATCTTCATTTAGAAATATGTCATCACACTTGCTTTTGACCATTGGACTACATTCAATGTGTTCATGATCAATCATTGATCTCTTCATTGCGGGATCTCTTTATCTCTTCAGGAATTCTAAAAGGGGTCTACTGCGGATGTAGGTGATGTAGGTATTCAACGCATCGTATAATAAACTCTCTCTCTTTACATATACATGTAGTTGTGACATATTTCAGTGACAAAAATGAACAAAGATTTTGAGTTAGTCCCCACTGTAACTAAGCTTACTTCTCTTTCTAAATTTGAAAGATTTTGCTGGTAGCTCATAGATATGTAAGTTATATGTTTTCTGATGAAAGCCACATGATGCCGCGGGTATTGACTTTCATATGAAAGATATCTTCCTCAAAGATACCAGTATTTGATTGAACACATCGATCCCTATAATTACCGACAAATATTCAGTATTGCTTGATTGAAAAGAAAGCTGTTTGGTCATTTGCAACAATAATGAGACTTTGCAATGACGATTATCATTGAAGTGAAGAATTGGAAGTAGATTAGCTTTTCTATTCAGTCGTTGTTCTTCTCATCAAGCTTCTTGGCTTTCAAGTTTTTCTGATTCGCATGTACATTATACTCTCATCCTCAAATGCAATCATTGCAATGTTGATTATGGTAATGGAGATGTGCACTGGCTTCAAAATGAGACCATATTTGTCAATTTCTGTTGGATAATTAGAAAGGTATGCTGTACATTAGAATTTAGTCACATCTATTATGCCACACTCTGTATATTTTATTTTGTTATTAGCCATCATAATCAATCAAAAAGGAGCTTCTGAGTCTTGAATTGATCCCATTACCAGCAAATGTGGGCATATTGAATGTGGGACGTAGTAGGTAGGCACACAGATCTTGATGAGGACCGGGATAATACAGAAAATCGAAAAAGACACAACGCAGCGTTTAATATTTAGAAGCAATTGCGCTCAATAATAACGAGAAATGAAAGAAAACAGAAGAGGTTTTCAAATTGGTGAGAGTCGATTGGGTCACTTTACATATAAAGACAAATCTCAAGATAGCCATTGCACTATTTGAAGGCAAACATGATTTGTATGATAAATTTATATCAGATTTATAAACTAATCTGAAAATAAATGTAGATGATAGATCTTATCTAAAAAGCATGCATGAAAGTATGTTTTCTGATCTCCTACATCGTCTGAATAGTAATACACTATTGAATAAAAATCTTATTTGGAATAATGTGAGGAATGTAGTACACTGATGCAATCAAATATTATGTCTTGATCAGAAGGACAATACTCAAAAACTTAAGTTTCTCAAAAATGGAACGGGAAAAATTGAGTGTTATCTATAATGTCACTAGACCTTTATTCGGTGCACTGTTATTGAGTCTGCATTTTATTCATTCATCATACCCTTGGTGGCTTTTGAAATTGAGAATCATAAATAATTATATTATCTCAATCGCTTAAAAAAGAATTCGGTTTCTTTTATCACAACTTCATGTCAACATGACTAGTCGTCTCAACTGCTTGAATTAGTTCTAAAAATCTGAAATTATTCGAGAAATTATTTTTCATTCATTAAACTTTTAAATACCCAACGCAGCCACAATGAAGTGTTGCAGATCTGATTGAATAGTGCATTCAATGACATGTTTGCGAATGAAACTTTTACAGTAGTATGAATGAAACTTGAATGTTGTCTCAATCTTTGGCAACAACATTTGTGAGGGTACGGACAAAGTCTCACTCACTCAATAAGACTTTTAGATTATTGAAGCAGCCAGGAATTTTAGCTAGCTCCCAGCTGCTAAAGAGGTAAGTTCTGCACTTCGCGCAAGCGTTCTCAAGTTGTTCCGTTAGCATCTCTTTTTCAAAAATTCTGTATAACAGCAGAGGGATCACCATAGTGACTTACAACTGAACTTCCATTCAATTCGCTATTTCTCGATAAACGGTGGTTAGTAGTATTTATTTGATTTTTTGTCATAGAACAAATTCATTTCAAATTTCAGAAATCAGATACGGTTAACTACAGTGATATATACATTCAGGCCCACTTAAGAGAATACAAGCATTTTGTATTTGCATTTGTATTCGGAACTCTTTACATAAGGGCATTTAGTCACAAATGACTTCTAGGCCGCTTTACACAATTCAATTAAAATCAAGAAACGTGTAAAAACTTTTGTAAAAGAAATTTACAATGAAACTTTTTAAAAATCGATAAAGAGTCCAACATACGAATGTCAACAGGAAGTGTATTCCAAAGGTAAGACGCTGCAACTGGGAAACATCGCCCACCAAAGGTAGGCCGATGATGGAAAGGAGTTTCCAACACTAGTGTCACTCGAGCGCAGACGTCTTCTATTTGGAATTGCAGCAACTTCCATCAATTTTGAAGATAGGTAGACGCGTGCCGTACTTTGTAGACAATGGAAGGTAAGAACTCCCAGCCCTTTCTCGATCCGTCCATGGATTCGTAGCCACTTCAGTTCGCGAAGGATAGGTGTAATGTGGCAACGGTAACTACAGTTGTTGACGAGACGGGCGGCCGCATGGATAATTCTCTGAAGTTGATGTAAAGATGAAGATGGCAAGCCGATGTAACATGATACACAATAATCAACTCTTCAGAGCACAAGAGCACCAATCAAAGTTTTCGTGGCAGATGGTGTCAGACAATGTCGAATTGTTCTGATGCGTCGCATAGCCATAAAGCAAGTCGATGTTGTCCTCGAAATGTTCTGTCGCATCGAAAGTTCAGCATCTATAACTATGCCCAGACAGCGTATACTGGTTCCTGGGGCCACATCAGTGTCACACATTCTCACAGCATCCATAGGAAGGTTGCTTTTGCGCCGCGAGGATGCACACCACATATCCTTAGATTTTGATGGATTCATAAGCATCCGATTCGAAAGAAACCATTCGTTCACCGATTTAACACAGGATAACACCTTATCTTGCAGGACACTAATGCGAGCAGTAGGAGATGAGCCATAGATCAGTATATCGTCTGCGAGAGCATGTACATTCAGTCGAAATCTCTGAACTATAGATGGAACGTCACATGTATATACTAAAAACAAAAGAGCCCCAAGCACCGACCCTTGGGGCACTCGAACACACTTCGTCTCGATGTTGAAACGGATGATTTGTGAGTCACAGAAATATCTCGATCATTTCATTCAAAAATGAATCAAAAAGCTTCAAAACCACTCCTGATAGACTAATTGATACTTGAAGGCGATGAAGGAGCGCTGGAATGTCCACACAATCAAATGCAACTGTAAGATCCAAAGAGTTCACCAGAGATACATGACCCCTATCCATCGACTCAAGCAGATCAGTAAAAATCTTAATTAATGTTGTTTCCGTAGAATGTCCTGCGCGGTAAGCCGACTGCGTACACGGTAAAAGGTTATTGTCGCTCACGTGACACCAAAGTTGAGCCGCAATTACTCTTTCAAGAATCTTTGATAGTACAGGTATCGCAGTAATCATTCTATACGACGATAGACTACGTAAATCCGCGGACTGAGATTTCGGTATTGGTTTCATGATCACTTTCTTCCAATTATCAGGATAACTTCCATTAGTGAGGCATAGGTTGAGAAGATGCAATAAGAACGGAGTGAAAGTTTCTTGACACACTTTGAGGAGATAAGCTGGAATCACGTCACTCGCTGAACTCTTATCTGGCAGCTTTCCAATCTCTGATGATACAGACTGGATATCAAGCAGCTTAAAATTTGGGAAGCACACACCATCGGGAGATTTTGAAAATTCAGGGCTCACTGAATCATTCGTCATAAGGCGAACAGATGAGACTTTGTCAATGAAAATGTTCAAGAAATCATTTGGACTGAAATCATTAACTGTTGGACTAAGCTTCCAAATGACAGAATCAAGAACGCGCCAGAGCGCCTTTACGTTATGATTGGCATCAGAAATTCTCTTGAGCCAATAACATGATTTCTGAAGTCTGAGCACGGAATGATAGTGTTTGAGACCATCTCTCCATTGAATTCTGGCAGCCTTCAACATAGCAGGATTAACTGATGTAACAGAATTACAGTATTACAGCGCTCACACCATTTTCCATCACGTTTGGCCTCTCGGCAATCTTCATCAAACCATTGATCAGAAATACGCTTTGATCTTCCAGAAGTTTTCAGTGGTATCAAGGCATCGATTATTTTAGTTATCGTTGAATCGAAGAGACACCAGTTCATGTACGTCAAGTGATATCCACAACATACGATCAAAAATGGGAGATCTGACAATTGCTTCTTTAACATCTTTAATACTTAATTTCTTCCATGGCCGATAGGTGAAAGACTCGAAGACTAGAGGAGGCCTTGACAAGTACGAGTTCCAACGCAGTAATGAGTGGTCAGACAAACCAGTTTCATGAATAGATAGGCCTACCACTGGTGCTGATAAGTCAGTAGATGTAAACACAACATCCAATATACCACCAAGTACATGAGTCGACTGGTCTCCAATCCGACTGGCCAATCCATAACGATGAAATACATAAATCCATCAATTTGATAGTATTTTGATCATTTGTGCGTTCAACATGGATATTCATATCCCCGGTCACTGTAATTGGAATACTGAATTGCATGAGCTCATCCATAAGATCAGATAGCTCATCGTAGAAGGAATTGTTTGTGTTTCCAGTTCGATACACGAGAACAATTATGACAGATGTTGAGCACGAGGCAACACGCACGCAAATGTACTCAAAAGACAATGGCTTCTCAGGGGATACTTAGTCAAGGTGAGAGACTTGAAAGAGAGTATTGCCAGTCCACCATGATTAACCATAAGATTATCAACATTAGCTCGTCGAGGTCGAGCACATTCAACAACTGAGTAGCCCATTTGACGAATATGAGATATGCACACTGACTCCGAATCATGCTATGTTTCGGTCAAGCATATGATATCCACAGATAAATCACTGATAATGATGTATTATTGAGAGACCGTATATTGAGAAGACCAAAAGGGAATAGGTGGACGAAATTGATGGCGGTCGGAAATTCGACCACCATGGTGGTCACGACCATTCGACCACGTCTCAATGGTCACAATACACAAGGACGAAGGTTATCAACGACGGTAGTTTGTCGTCGCGAAGCGGTGATGCGAACGGGTATTGAATTGCCTTTGAGCCCATAATTGGACTAACCATGGTGTGCATTTCTCTTCAAGATCTTGAAGAACCACAAACAACGTTTAATTATCCTTGGCAAAGTATACTCCAAATTGAGGCTGAGAATGGTATTCCGTGAATAAATTCGTCTTGATTCATTACATATATGTCAGACTTAGTTGTTGCAATCTGCTTCTTCGTAGCTATCTGGCAACGCCTCGGTGAACACACCTCACACGAGCGCTTGCCGAACCGACCGCTCTGCACAAGCGCAGAATGATCGAATCAAAGAAATAAGCATGAAAAGATTTTGAAAGTTTCACCAAAACCATAGAGTAGGGATATAAAGGTAGAGAGTCGACTCAAAAAAGTGTCTGTGTACAGTGAAAATTTTTTATCAAAACATTCAGTTTTTTGCGGAGATTACGTTCCCGTGGTCCAAAAAATTATTTAAGCAGTTCTAAAAAAGTAAAAATTTTGCCAATTTATATACTACCGAGATGATGTTCTCTATATAAGAAGTATGAGACAAGTTAGATATCAAAGGAATGAATATTTGCTAATATGCATCCTAACAAAGCTGATTATCAAAGGAATTACATGAACCGTATTATAATGGAAGTCTGCATGAAAAAGTCGTGATATTATTTGTGCTTTCTTTGACTGAAATTTCAAGTTTTCAATTCAATTTTCGCCGCCATGATTTCATGATTTACTAAACTAATGTTTCATTTCTTGAATCTGAATAGTGATGTGGACTCATTTACATCTTTCAAAGTTAATTGAAATCATTGTCTTTGATTATGTGATTTTGCTCTACCAGGGGCAGGTTGCTTATGATATAATCACGCTTAATTAAGAAGATTCTCTTGAGGTTCAGCATGAAAGCAACAGCAGGTCATTGAGTTGCTAATTTAACAAGCATTACCTCTCGAAGGCTGTCATGACACGGAGGATCTGTAAAATACCAGCATTCCTTCTGCGCATTACTATCATGATCACTCAAGCCGTGGTACTCGATTTTCATTTCCATAACTGTCGGACATCGCCAAATTCCAAACGGAGATTTTGCCGCTCTTAAACGCTAGTTATATTTGAATTCCGTTCCATACCGTTTTTAGGTTTTACTGTTACACAATGTTCAAAATTGCTTTGTGGATGCCCTACATCATTTTGTTTCATATGGCAATCACAATACACACTATTTGATAGTCTATAGGCTAAATGATGTTTGATGAACAACAAGTGAATTGGATAATTGAAACAGAAATATTGCTATTTATGTAAACCACTATTATTATTCCCTCAATCAGGAAGTGAATTGTAACTAGTAATAGTTAATGTGACAGTTTATAAGGACTTAGCACTACATTTTGCGTCTAGGTAGAGTGTTTTCGTCAATAAGGCTTATGTGTGACTATTCTACGAAGAATGAATTATTTTTCGGCTTCATAATACATATTACGTGTCCAATTATTTTGAAAATTCTTATTACCACCGAAAAAAAGTAATTTGAATTTACATGTATTTTGAGCTCCTTGTAAATGATGGGATTCATGAATACAACACACGTACGCATGATCATAATAAGCCATTGACTTTGAATTCACGCGCGCCTCTTCTCACACTGATTGTCATGGTGATGGTCGACTTGCCCTTCGGATTTGCTCTGTTCCTATTGTTCTCATCGAAAAGAGAAGATTGACTATATGTCAATAAACGAACGAATTAATGAACGGCAAATATATCAAATCTAGGGATCTGGGAAATTTTTGCCTCTGAATAAACAGAATTCCGCCAAATACGGCTAGCGGCGGCATCTCCTTGTGTTTGGACACCACCGGGAATCTCTGAATCCTGCGACAATTTTCACACAACACAGGAAGGCTTTATACTTCATTCATGTTTTCATTGACGATTTATTTGTAATAAGTGTTGTCACTCGTTTGTTAGGCTCTTGTGATATTTTATTCCCGCATTTGTAATAAGAGAATACTGATATAAATATCATGTGACCTGCATTCATGTTGCAACATTTGTTTTAAAAAACCTTTCCACTTAGCAATTTACATCCTCATACTGTGTCTTTGATGCGAAAGTTCTGCTGACATTACAACCAAAGTCGGGACTCGGCTGGGCCGGACCTAGATTTTTGGACATGAGACCAAGCCCGGGCCGGATTTCGGGCAGCCGATTTTAAAAACGATTTTCCTCATCGTTCTCCAAAACTTCATAGCCTATTTCTTTTATCCTGCGCTGAGGCACAATCAAGATAAATTTGCTCTGCTAAAAATACCAACTTTTCGTCGCCTTTTTGATCTGACATGGTGGTGTTTGAATGGTAGGCTAATCAACAAACACCCGGAAATTCGAACGATGCCTCGATCGATTGATATTCATGCTTCATTTTCTTCGATCGATCGATCGATCAGATCAATCGATCATCGATCAAAACACCCCATTATCGATCGATCACATCGATCAACTGAATTTTCAAGGGTAGAACAAAGTTTTTCGATGTTCTTAATACGTTTGAAATATTTGTGGCAGTTGGTTAGCTGAGTGGCTATATTCTAGGGTCTACTATGTTATGTCGAGCTACATAAATATCTAGTGCATATCTGTAAAATATCTGGAGTTGGAGTTGTTGTCAGACCGTAGGATTCATCAAATTGCGAAAATTGAAATAAGTTACCTATCATTTCGCATTATCTGGATGGAACTGGAGTTGTCGTCAGACCTTTGGTCAGCGAAATGCGCGGTTACAGCCCGGATGATGAAAAGGCAGTTGTGGAGAACAATCGCTCCACGGAAGCAGGTGTGCGGATTGTTGCTTGCTTTCAGGGTCGAATGAAAAAACCCAAGTTTCATCCCCTGGTACGTTCTCGTACACCTCTCCTGAGTGGCCTTTATTGAATCTGCGAGGCATTTGATGGCACCATTGCACTCGAGCTTCTTTTTGTTCTGGAGTCAGAACATGGGGAATCTATCGGGCTGAAATCTTGTATAGGCATAGTCGATCATGCAGGATTGCATGAACACTTCCAGAGGACAAAACAGTGTCTTGAAACATCTGAGCAACCGTGACCCTGGCGTCGTCTTCCACAAAGCGTTGTACCATCTTCATTTTTTGATCCTCAATGGTTGCGCTTAAGGGACGTCCGCTTCGAGTTTCATCTTCAAGAGGCGATCGACCTCAATCGAATTTCATGAACCATCGGAAGACTGTCGCTCTGACAAGTCTCTTGACGCCCTCTTGCTGTCGCAATCCACTTTTAAAATCATGCAGGATCATAGCACGGAAATGTTTTCTCGTCAGCTTCATTGTCTACAAATGTCTGCAATGAACATTTTCAACACCAGTTCAACTCGTGAAACTAACTGAATTTGACTCATTTCAAAACTGCCCAGGTGAACTGCATTTAACGAAGTCATTGTTGCCACATGAAATTGATTTAAATGAATCAAACTCTGCATAGACTGCTTTGGATATTACTTGGAGAAGATCTAATGCTTAATTCGTTAGTAAATATAACATTGATCAAATCGCAAAACCATTTGAACATCCCTCGTAATCGACTTGTCAGTGTGAAATTCTTTCTTGAAGCAGAGTTTCTTCTCTGCTAGTGCAAGGATCATCTTATGTCTTTTGTTTGTGTGGCTTCATTAATTTCAATTGACCTAGCCCTAAGAAATGCTCAGAATAAACCACCTGACTGGATTTCAGATCCATTGTGAATTTGCATGCACTCCTACATTACACAGCACTACATTTGTTTTGATCATGTACTATATATTGCTCATGTCTAAATTTAATTATATCTGACTTATTAGAATACATTTATCTAATCGCATTATCGATTTGGAAATAGGAACTTCCTCCGCAAAATGAGTCAGATGATCGCAATATGCAACGGTGGCGCAAGGGATCTCCCCAACAGGGTGTCGAAGCTCCGCGACGTGGTGTCAACTTGCTTGAGCTCATACGACGAGGGCTAGAAGATTAAATTCAAATGCCGAAGAACTTTCTTCAGGATAAGACGAGACATGAAATGCATATTTGCACGACATAAAATGAAAATCAAAAGTTGCTGACAAGGTACAGAGATATGTATAGAACTTTTGCAAAGAACAAAGCGCTATTTGCCACTTGGAAGAGTAGTTATTTAATTTAGAACAAACCAGGGCTGTCGTTCTACTTTTGGGGCAGGGTGAACTCTGAAAATTTAGGGTATGTTTAGGCCTTAACTGCCAAGGCTTTTTGGACCTAATTTATGGTCTGAATTAGCATCGAGATTCATGCGGGCATACCAAGAAATCACTTCTAGCTCTAGCCTGTGACAGAACGCACTTTTACTACACATACCTTCTCCTTATGCTGGGTACCTATGGCTTCATCCTTTGACATATACCATGCCGTAGGTCATTAGGTCATTACTTCGACAATATAGTCAAAACTTGATTGGTTCTTCTCTGGCCATCAGGACAGCTTCTATGCGTTGTGGCATGGATTCAATCAGTTTCTTGAAAACTCCTCGCCAATTTCGGTGGTCCATGCTTTCATTATCGTCTTCTTCAGATCATTGAAGTGGTCAATCAAGTGAGTTTCCGTTGAGCAGCTCACTTCTTCACCACAGCCCAGCAGTTCTCGATGGGTTTCAAATCTGGAGAACTGTCCGTGGATGCCAAATGCTCCAACATGATGGCGCCCCGTTCGCACGAGAAGGTCTGTTCGAAGCCGGCTATCTTAATTTTTGTGTCGAAATCCTAGTACCGGCACCATCTGGATCGACAGTTCTCCAGATTTGAACAGATTTATATGGTATTTCAAAAACAAATGTTGTACTTTAAAAATGTTATCACAGAGAGCCAAGAGGTATAATAACAGAGAAGATGAGAAAACATCGTCTTTATTATCAATCGTTTTTTAGTAAGCCGAACTGCTACTACTGATAAAAGTAATGATCTCTGCTAGGTCCAAATTTTCACCAAATCAGCCCTATCTAGTCGCAAATTGCCTTCAAAAAACACCCTTGGAACAAATTAATGCAGTCGCCCAGCAGTCATAGGAACAGGCTGACGTAGTTGACAACAGTAGGTCAGTCTATCAGGGATAATTTGTGAAGTGGTACGTAAAATAATATTTACGCCCAAGTGCATTTCAATTTTTATTTCGCTGTCCTGTAGCTTGTGGAATCAGACTTTTTGCACAGTGTGTCAATTAGCAGCGATCCATGTGGTGTGATCTATATCCAGTTAGCAGCGATCTATGTTCGTGAACCTCGAGTGCACTGCCAAAAATTAACAGCGTGGACTTATTACGTACGTAACATGGCAACTAATATTATTAGTCAGCAAGCTAACCCGATGTAGCATCCTTTGTACTTCAATATTTCGATAATGTCGGATAGAAGGACACTGCGTCTAACCATAAATCAGATGCATTGCAGACATCGAGTATTCGACATACTGTACATGTACTGTTGAAAGCAAGATATCTAAAGAGAACTTATATTTCAAATGATTATTTTTAGTGTCATATTTTATATACATCTATTGTGAATTGCGATGAATGCGATCTTTTACAAATGTCTGTGAAATGAAGAGCATTTTCATTCACAAGAACTTGAATTGTTTGCTTTTGGTGCAAAATGCATGTTTATTATACAAGGATTGTTGAGTGCCACTTTGCCTAGGTGCATGATAGAAAGATGGTCTCAGACTTGAACAATTTAATCACTAAATTCCTTTGAAGACGTTGCGCTTCGTTCTACACGGCATCGTCAGGACCTCGAAATTAGGCCTACTCAAACTTAGGCTAGGCATCCAAACTGGCTGAACAAGTTGACTGACTACACAATAGTCAAGCCTACTCAGCACTAGTTATACTGGCTTTGCCATACGGCTGATCATGAAAGATAACCAGTTCACCTGGGCATAAAAAAGAAAAATAGCTTCAGACCTGAGTGAATTAAAAGTCATGATGAACAATATTTCTATGCAGCAAGGTCTAGCTGTATGCATGCATTCCCATAATAATTGGGCAAGGTCAGACAGACTGACCACCTTAATTAAAGTGGCTACTGTGCTTTAATTAAAGAATAAAATAATTCACATATTAATTGTATTTAAACAATTTTATATCAACATACAATTGACTAAATGCAATTCATAGGCAGCGCATAACTGTTTCGTCGCTACTAATTTCTCACAATGTATATATAATTCACATTTTCTTTCAGATGTTTTCAACGCTGATCATCGCACTTATCAGCTGCAGTTGGTCGACAGTAAATTCCTCTCCTGAGCAATTGGAAGATAACATCAAACTTGCATTTGGTCAAGTTGAATTGATGCAATTCTTCAGGCATCAAGTCGATCGTTCGCTTGGCGACTCAGGCATCAAAAACACAAAGTTTCATCACTTTGGACGAGAAAACTACCTCTCTGAGTCATTTTCAGGAAAATCTGCTCTCAATCTTCGAGATCACTCAAATTTCATGCGCAAGATTGGTCTCAGTCCATTTTCAGCTGTTATGAATGGCTTCGAATTTACATCACACCTTGACAATTACAAACTTGTCATGCCATCAAAAACGTCAAAAGCATTACATGCCGTTCAACCGATCCCATTTCCAGACGTGCCAAAGCAAGTGACTGATTTGAAAACTACAGAGGAAGAAATCGCTGAAATGCAGCAGTGGTTCAAGGCTTGGCTTCAGCAGAATGAAACAATACGATCTTACAAGCCATACTTCAAAGCCGTTTTATGTTATATTGAAGGTGCATGGAGCAAGTCAGATGTGAAGCTTCAAAATGAAAATGCGGGCACCATTAGGCAACCAACATATTTGTTTGGTCACAAAGCGCTTTCAAAAAACAGCACACTAAATCCTGATGTTGGTTATTGGCATCATCGAATTCTATGTCATCCATTGAAAGATGATTTGCCACTAAATTATGTGCACCAGCTAAATGAGCTGTCACCGAGGTTTTTCAAAAATGCTCAACGCCCAATGAGTGAGAAGACATATCCTTTACCCGAAACAAGCTTTGGGTTCAATGTGCATGGAGCCACAGTTGGAGGTCAGTATGTTGCAGGGCTAATAGATAAGTTGATGTCGGAGATTCCTGGTAAAGATGGCTACGGAGCGAATATCACGGGAGATGCATTTACAACAGACGGCGGCTACCTCAATGCTGCATACTATAGTCGATGGTTTAAAATCAGAGGGCGGGATGCTCTGGGACTGAACCATGTTCATCGTGGGTTTGCTGACGAATATTTTTTTGGTGCTCAAACTACTCATGATGCCATCATGGGTCGCACTTACACAGTTGATTGCAACATTCGCCCTAAAACAACAAACTGGCGTGTCCTCAGACGATGGAAAAAAGAGCACAATAAACCAAGCTGCGTCGATCACTATCAAAAGTGGACATATGCTATTCCACTTGAAATCATCTACTTGACTCCGTTGCAGAAATGGAATCCTTACAACATAAATATCATGAATTCATTTAAAGATATCTCTACTGATCAGAGAAGCGGTGATTGTACTGAGAAAAAGGCTTACAAAGGTGCATCTCCTGATGGAGGATACTACCTAACACCGGCGAAACTATTCAACTCTTTGGAGTCGCCAAGTAGCACAATTGATTCTGCTAAGGACAAAGTGTGTATCTTGGATAATCAAGGCAAGCCGAGAAAAGTTACTTCGTCAGGTGTTCGAATGATATCACCACCGATCTCAGGTGCTACTATGATGCCGAGAACAAGATTTCCAGTCTTTCCGATTTTCTTAGAAGGCAGTGGTATGTGGAAGGAGATGAATGCTTTGAAAACCTTATTCATGAAAAATATGGTACATTACAAGTATGTTGAGGGTAAAATTTTGGGAAAGGAAACAATACTTAAAATGTATCACAATCTTGTTACAACTCCTCATCCTGCTCACGACCACACAGTTAATATTACAGCTTACATGGATCAAATCATCGATAAATCTCGACCCTTTGTTGTGTCAACGTCAACGGATGCTGGTCACTCTCATAAGCTGCAATTAAAATATAGAGATGTGAAAGGAGTTCCAACATATATAGTGAATCAGTGTGATGGTATACAAAGGTCTAAATGGGACGCGTGTAGAGACAAGCATTTCGTTTTCTTATATGAAGTAAAGACTGGTCAATAACTAATTTGCTTTGAAATGCTTAAGGTAAGAAGAAATGACGTGTTAGCTTTGTTACTCTTCATAAGCTCTTGTGTGAATAAAATGAATTTGCATCTAACTCACTTGCCGCTTTATTCTTGGTAGTAAAATGACATATTCCAATCTCCATGATTTCAACTGTCTGATGTTGAAAGTTCGTGTCGCTATATTGGTGTCAGAAAAACAGTTCATTACAGCAATCCTTTTGACAAAGCAATCTCTCCATTTCAACTGCATTCAATCCCCCCAGTAAACCTATAAACTGTGCCTTGGTTTTTGAAGCCTGCTTGATATTTTAAATACTTCAGAGAGATAAAAAAGCTAAAAATATATTGGAGGTACATTTTGTAGGTCGCTTCCGTAAGACTAGGCTAGTCATTCAATTAGCAGATATCAACCAATGATTTGAAAGAAGGCAAATAACAAGAAGACAATGACCTGGGGCCTGTTTCATAAAATTAAGCAGTCTGACATGTATCAGTAACATTTTCAGCAGTGAAATATAAAGCACTGCTTTAAATTGCGTTTCATAAAAATTAATTTTCCGGTTGAAGATTAAGCAGACTAAATTAATCAGTGATACATATAGCGTTTCATAAAGATTTCGGACTGATAAAAACACTGATATATATCAGTGTGATTTAGTAATTAAAACAATTGTGGATAATTCTTCGTAAATAAAATAATTTT
Source organism: Prostheceraeus crozeri (assembly GCA_907163375.1). Lineage (NCBI taxonomy): Eukaryota > Metazoa > Platyhelminthes > Polycladida > Euryleptidae > Prostheceraeus > Prostheceraeus crozeri. Next base: position 887 of record CAJQUW010005540.1, on the reverse strand, counting down.
TGACAGCATAGAGTAAATATGTAGGTAGAGTGTCGACTTAAAAAAAGTATCTGTATACAGTGAAAAATTTTTATATGAAAAGATTCAGTTTTTTCGGAGATTACGTTTCCTGCGGTCCAAAACATTATTTGAACAGCTTTGAAAAACCTCTATATTTGCCAATTTAATTGCTACCGACATGACTCCCCGGTTGTAGAAGTATGAAACAGTTGGATATCAAAAGGAATGAAATTTTCGCTAACAGCATCGCAAACTAAGCGGAAATTGTGCTGATGATCAAGAAAATGTAATGAACGGATTGTAATGGAAGTCTTCATAAAAAGTTGAGATTTTTATGCTGTCGTGGCTGAAATTTCATATTTTTGATTCAATTTTCATCGGCATGAATTTATGATTGAGTAAATTCATGCTTCACTTCTTGAATCTGAATAGTGATGTGCATCCATTTACATCTTTCAAAGTTAATGAAAATCATTGTCTATGATTCTGTTATTTTGCTGTACCAGCTGCTTGAGATAAGATCGCGCTTAAAAAGATTCTCTTGTGGTTCAGCATGAAAGCAATGGGGTCATCGAGTTGCTCATTTAACAAACATTACCGCTCCGAGTCTGTCATGACACGGACAATATGTAAAATAATCTCTTCTTTCATCTGTTTATGCTGTGCATAATCAGTCAATTCCGTTGTAATTTCTTCAAACTGCACAATGCGCATATCTCACATTTGGAGACAATTTCCAACTGTATTCACCTCGAGTTCATTTAATAAAATCGAAAGTGTATATACATTGGGGATTTAATAAATGCGGAGTTTCCACTCTACCTAATATACCTACTCTATGTTTGTCAGTAATTGAAATAATAATTAGAGAAGTCAATCTGAGGCAA
>CAJQUW010005537.1:0-210195 GCA_907163375.1 Prostheceraeus crozeri | reverse complement strand
CACCGAACTTCTCCTTACATGCTCACGTTGAGTGCTTCTTGATCTGATAGTAAGATACTTGTTAGCAAGACGAGAACTGACCTGTTGGCAAGTCAGGTGAAAGGTCTGTGAAGACTTGTTAGCAAGTCAAGCTGACGTTTTCGCAATGGAGAATTTATAAGCCACCCGTGACAAGATAGCTAAGACTCGACCGATGGCGTTCAAGGTGCTACGTTGAGAAAAGAGACCGCAAGAGACGTTGTAGAGTCGAGATTACGAAGTCTCCCTCCCTGTGCTGCACCCATCACTACGATTCTTATCCCGGTCGGAAGGAACACCTGTCACTGGAATATTACAGCGCAACTCTCCGTACCATGCAACATCATGACACTTGCTAAAGGCAAATGTGTAGTTGAAAGTCACCTCAATGGGTTTTATATGATTTTCCTACCCTGAGATATGGTCGAGATTGCTCGGCCAATCAGGGGCTTGCTCAACTATATCCATAATGCCTTCATTCACCTACCATTCGCTTACTTCTACAAGAATGCTTCTTAAAGCGTCGCTTCGGATCAACTTTACTGCACTGGCACAACTTAAAAGACGTTTTGGAGTTATTGTAAGTACCATTTTTTCTGAAGCGAAAAAGGGAATTATCATGATTTTTAAATTCATGTAGTAGACATGACTTGAGGATAGACAAGTTAAGCTGATGAATCCGTTACAGGTATTACTCAGAGGGGATCTTATCCCAACTCCAAGGCCTCGGCCACAAATTCAACCTCCCGCGGACAGAGCATGCGTCATATCACTGGTGTTGGTATCCGGACCCTGATTTTGGACATGAAAACAGTGGATTATTTACATCAGGAAACAAGTCTCGAGCCGAAGCTCGCCTCCCACAACTTTATAAATGTCTTAGTTGAATTCAGCAGGGTTTCGAGAAAACCCCGAAAAAATTATCAAAATTAACAAATTTAAATTTTTCAGCATTTTTTGCACTACTTACGAAATTTTATAAGTAGTCTATAAATATAGCTCTGATCAATAGCTATCACATGTCATTTAAATCAAGTCAAATGGACTTGTAGAAGCAAAGTTACAAGCCTTTAAAGTTTTGGAGCCTATTATGGCCTGGAGACGAAGGCCATCTCCTGGCTAACCTATAAGTCTGACACCTTAGCTGATATCAGCAATCGAAAAATCTAACTCGTATTCCATACAAGAAACGCGATTCCGAGCCGGAGCTCGGATCTGTTCACCTACCTCTAGCAAGTTATTAGAACAAGTGATTTCTCAGTTGATGGTCCACACTTTTATAGTCGGCCAATTGTCAAATCTGAAAAATTCCTAAGTTAGAAAATGGGAAATTGGCTTTTTTACGGTTTTCAATGGCATCTCAACTCACAACCCTGACTCCCATCTGTCCAAAATTTCGGATCTAGCACATCTCAGTGCGGTCTGTCCACTGAAATAGGTCCGAAGCCTTGAATCGATCTAGTTTTTCGGCAAAAAATAGCCAAAAATGCAAAAATTCATCATTTCAAAAAAATGTGCAATTTAACATCTGAAGTGGAGTTTTCAATGAACTCAAATCAAAAAGTCTGACTCAAATCAGTCTCAAAATTTCAGATCTAGCACATCTCAGTTGCGGTTGTTCATTGAAATAGGTCCTTGAATCGATCTAGTTTTTTGGACAAAAAAAATGGCCAAAATGCAAAAAAAAAATTCGCCATCTTGAAAAAATTCAACCTCAAAAACATGATGGAAACACTCTTCCTAGGGTGAATAATATAATGATCGCTAATTCAAATCTGAAATCCGTTTGTCTCTCCAATGCTTCGTTTTGACGTTACAGCCCAAAACGTCCAAAATTCTAACTCTGTCGTTTTTCGCCAATCTCCCAAATCTTAAATGGCGTCTCACATCTAAACGAAGACAGATCTGAACAAGCCGTTTCTTTCACTGAATTTGTCTCACTCTTAGCTTTCAAACGAGCTATTGCACGACTTTCTACGATCACTAGAACCAAAATTGGAAGATCGGTCAAGCCTTTAAAGTTTTGGAGCCTATTATGGCCTGGAGCCGAAGGCCATCTCCTGGCTAACCTATAAGTCTGACACCTTAGCTGATATCAGCAATCGAAAAATCTAACTCGTTTTCCATACAAGAAACGCGATTCCGAGCCGGAGCTCGGATCTGTTCACCTACCTCTAGCAAGTTATTAGAACAAGTGATTTCTCAGTTGATGGTCCACACTTTTATAGTCGGCCAATTGTCAAATCCTGAAAAATTCCTAAGTTAGAAAATGGGAAAATTGGCTTTTTTACGGTTTTCAATGGCATCTCAACTCACAACCCTGACTCCCATCTGTCTCAAAATTTCGGATCTAGCACATCTCAGTGCGGTCTGTCCACTGAAATAGGTCCGAAGCCTTGAATCGATCTAGTTTTTCGGCGAAAAATAGCCAAAAATGCAAAAAATTCATCATTTCAAAAAATGTGCAATTTAACATCTGAAGTGGAGTTTTCAATGAACTCCAAATCAAAAGTCTGACTCCAATCAGTCTCAAAATTTCAGATCTAGCACATCTCAGTGCGGTCTGTTCATTGAAATAGGTCCTTGAATCGATCTAGTTTTTTGACAAAAAATGGCCCAAAATGCAAAAAAATTCGCCATCTTGAAAAAATTCATCCTCAAAACATGATGGAAACACTCTTCCTAGGGTGAATAAATGACGCTGATTCCAAATCTGAAATCCGTTTGGCTCTCCAATGCTTCGTTTTGACGTTACAGCCCAAAACGTCCAAAATTCTAACTCTGTCGTTTTTCGCCAATCTCCAAAATCTTAAATGGCGTCTCACATCTAAATAAAGACAGATATGAACAAGCCGTTTCTTTCACTGAATTTGTCTCACTCTTAGCTTTCAAACGAGCTATTGCACGACTTTCTACGATCACTAGAACCAAAATTGGAAGATCGGTGCCGAGGGGGGGGACGTCAGTGAAAATTTTTTCTCTCCGATTGCTTTCAAATTCACCATACAGATGCAGAATTGTACGCTGATTCCAAATCTGAAATCCGTTTTGCTCTCCGATGCTTCGTTCTGAGGCTACAACCCAAAACGTCCAAAATTTTACCTCTGTCGTTTTTTCGGAAAAATTTTGAAGAAAAATTTTTTCTCTCCGATTGACTTGAAACTCACCATGTCGACGCAGAATTTCACGCTGATTCCAAATCTGAAGTCCGTTTCACTCTCCCGTGCCTCCTTCACCCTCAAAATACACTCTCACACCACCACGTCAACCTGGTCGGTCGGCCAAGTTGACCTAGTCGGTCAGCAAAGTCAACCTGGATGGTCGGCCACGTCAACCTGGTCGGTCGGCCAAGTCAGCCTGGACGGTCGGCCACGTCAACCTGGACGGTCGGCCAAGACAACCTCTCACTCCAACCTGGGCGGCCGGCCAAGGTGGCGCGCTGTGTTTGTATGGGAGCTAGACATTTCGAGGCGCGCTGTGTTTGTATGGGACCCACCCCATTTCGAGGCGCGCGTGTTTGTATTGGACCCACCCCATTTCGGGGCGCGCGTGTTTGTATTGGACCCACCCCATTTCGGGGCGCGCGTGTTTATTATGGACCTTTACTTACTACTGTCGCCAAAATTTAATATTTCACGGCATTCCTGAGACAGTAGGGAGTGTGACCGACAGAAACAACATGGACTCCAGTAAAGTCGTTGATATAGCCGAACAGCTTGGAGTCTCTAACTTCTCAACAGTCTTCACGAAGAGAATTGGGAAGCCGAACAAGAGCGGGGACAGGTTTTTGCTAGTCAAATGCTCTTCAGTCGAATCCAAGTGGAATGTACTTAAAAGATCCAAAACCCTCAGGAATTATCCCAGCCTGAAGGACACTTTTGTTTCTGAGGATCTTACTAAATCTCAACAAGCTCTCGAAAGAGCCTTACGGGCTGAATTGAAGAGGAGACGCGACGAAGGTGGTGACTTCATTATTCGAAAGGGCCAAGTCGTTCCTCGAAGTCAAACGAATGCAGTCCATCGACGAAATTTTCAGTAGCCGGTTTTACTGAATTTTACCCTTCCATTCTATTTACTCCCTACGCCCCAAAATCGATGAGCTTCATACCTTTAGTCGTACCATTAAGCCTTCGATTATCGCCATCACTGAGACGTGGCTTTCTGACAATGTTAATGATGAAGAAATTTTGTTGACGGACTATAGCCCACCTTTTCGTTGCGATCGAAACAACGGAAAGAAAGGTGGAGACGCGTGTTTATATATAATTAATGCAATGCATGTAACAAAATGTAATATTTTACCCGTCTGTCCATCTTGCATTGAGTTTATTGCTATTGTGACTAAAGACTCTCGACTTTGCGTTATGAACATGTACATACCTCCGAATCTATCTAAAGACGACACCGCATCAGCACGCAATTTTTTGTGTGGCTGTATTCATATGTATCTTGATGCCTTTCCATCTTCTCAAATCATGATTGTTGGTGACTTCAAAAATTTCCCTTGTGATGACTTCGAGCTTTAATTCGGTCTTGTTCAACTTGTCGATTCTCCCACGCGAGGAATGTCCATCCTCGACAAGATTTTCGTCGATCCCACGCTTCGCATCAAATACAACTCTCCAACCATCGGTCCTGCCTTTGGTCTCTCCGATCACCTGTCCGTCCTCACGAGTCCAAGCTCCTCACAGAACCTACAAGTCCGCCACATGAAGAAGGTTCTTGACTTCCGACGCAGCAACATCAATCAGTTCATTGACGCTCTCCGCTCTGCTCCCTGACATCTGCTCTACGATCCCGGTCTTTCCCTTGATGACAAGTGTTCACTTTTTCAAGTCTTCATCGACGTAGCCTTTCTAAAGCAGGATGACGCCTATTTTAAAGCAGATGATCAATCAGCGATACTCCGCCTTATGCAATGGGGACATGGCCCTGTACTTGCATTAGAAGGAGAAGATCAAGGGTGAAATTTTCAAAGCGAAACGCCAATGGATATCACGCAGCACAAGGAACGACAACAACATCTGGACGATAGTCAGAGAGATGTGCAACTTCAAGCTGAAGTCATGTGCTCTACTTGAATCCGTCACCAATAAGTACGACAGTCCTGTTGTCGCCGCTGAGAAGTTCGCGAGCTCCTATGAGTCGTCTTTCACTCCTCCAAATGACACGTATCTTAGAACTGTCAACGAAACAGACGCATATCAGTGGTCGCCAGAAATTTCTCCAGACACTGTTTTCGACATGATCGTGACGCTCAAAGCCAAATCTCCCGGGAGTGACAACCTTTCCGCTAGGCTTATCCGAGAATGTGCTCATGTCATAGCTTGCCCTCTGACTCATATATTTTCTGTGTCAATCAGCAGCGGTCTGTTTCCTTCTGCATGGAAAGTTGCTAATATTGTGCCCATCCCAAAGGCTAATCAACTTGATTGCGACAACTTCAGGCCTATCTCCCTTCTACCAAATTATATTAAAAGTTCTTCAGAAGATCAAGTCAAAGTCAATAGCCACCAGATTGCATACTCTATCTGGCAAAAATCAATCCGCTTACAAGTCGAACACGAGTACTCTGCATGCTCTGATTTCATTTCATGATTTTGCCACTCGTAAACTAGATTGCCCTGATGTCGACGGTATCATCATCATCTCGTTTGACTTAAAGAGAGCGTTCGACTCTGTGGATCATCGCGCACTCCTGAAAACCCTGTGCGAGGGCGGACTCCCCACTGGTTTCATTCGATGGATTTCATCCTTCCTGAGTGACAGACACTTCCGCATTTCCCTCGAGAATGTTGTATTCAGGTCTTTTCGCAAGATGACCTCAGGTGTGCTCAAGGATCAGTCATTGCCCCTTTGCTGTTTACAGCTCACATGGGATCCTTACAGCCAACTTCCGACGACTTCCTCATGATTAAGTATGCCGACGACGTCCTTGTAGCCATGCCTATTCACAAAGACACCAGCATAGAGAACAGAGTCGCAGCCGAAATAGACAATTTTGACAACTGGTCTATCTCCCACGGCCTATCGATGAATAAGGAAAAAACAAAGTGCATGCTTATTCAGAAAGGTCGTCTCCCTGTAACTCCAGACTTCGGTCACCTGAACATCGACGTCGTGCAGGAACTCAAGTTCTTAGGAGTCCTTCTGTCTGAATCCATGAAATGGGATTCCCACATTTCACAAAGTTGCAAGGGTGCAAATAGACGTATCTACGCTCTTCGACGTCTAAAAGAGGCTGAGATCTCAAAGTCCGATCTGATCTTGGTCTACAATGCGTTCATCTGATCAACTTTGGAGTACAACTCACCGCTCTTCATCGGCATCAACAAGAAGAACTCTAATAAGCTAGAGAAGCTAAATCGGCAGGGTCATCGTATAATCTGTGGTAATGACTGTCGCGAAAATTGCCTTGGATTCCTCGATGACAGACGAAAAAAACGCGCGCTAAAGACATTCAAGAAAATGCTTGCTCCTGAAAACTGTCTGCACGACTTGATGCCCAGAGTCCTCATGTACTCTAAGCATCTGGAGATGCCCTTATCCCGGAGTCAGAGAAGAAGTGAATCCTTCTTCCCTTTTTGCACAGCGTTGTATAATGAGATTTTGTAGACTATCAGTAGTCACATCTCGCACTTGTACTTACCTTATATTATTTCTTTTTATGATTTTATTTGTACGACTCTCAATTCCTTGACGAACCACCTTTATCTACGTGGTCCATGCATAGCAGAACATTCATTTGTGTCTCATGTGAATACTGTGATTATCATTATCGAAATAAACGCTTTATTATTATTATTATTATTATTAAACGATATATGCAGACATGATGGTGGAATACAATGACCATACTAAACACACACCGATCAAGAGAATAAAGGATAGTGAAGAATTGAACCAATGGTAATCCAACACATCAATGGGGTATCAGACAAATGCTATGTTATACGCTTCTACTCGTATCAAAGCTATTCAATGCAGATTTGCGCCCAATAAAACGGCTATTCAGAACATTGAACTGCCATGAAAGCGAAGATTAAAGAAACATATTGATAGCACAAGAAAGCATAGAAGCCAGATGGAAGCTGCATCGAACAATGACAGCAGAGTTAGAGGAAGCATAGCAATGAAAAATATCAATTACATCAAAAGAAAATAGAAGAAACTATTGAAGAAGGTAAGCAGAGACTCTTAGCATTGAGCGGAAGATTAACGAGATTCGAAAAACACCAATAAATTAGACACTCAAATATAACCCAGGCAAAATATATAAGAGCTTGAATGCCAGGAAGAACAGCCTCACAATAGAGAGAATCACAACAGCGACAAGGAGATAAGAGACTGGGAAAGAATTTGAAGCTGAAAGATTTGAAAGAAGAATCCACAATGCTGAATGCACAACCTGATATAACAATTACTGAAAATGACGTATCACATAAGATAAGAAAGATGGCAAGTTGGAAAGCACCAGATCCAGAAACGGTGCAAGTGGGATGGCTGAAGAAACTGAATGCAGTACATGGAAGACTGGCAGCTCAATAACCTCCTGCAGAGACCAGCCACAATCCCTGGCTGGCTAGTAAAAGGAAGAACAACGCTCATTGTTAAAGACCCGAGCAAAGGACATGCTACCGACAATTACCGACCAATCAGGTACTTGTATCGGACCTCTTACTAGTTAGGACTTATTGATTAAATAGGAAACTTTGATAGGAAACCTATTAAGATCACTAAATTTAAAACAAACTGAATTATTAATGCCGTTTTATATCAACACTCGTTTTATCATACTCATTGAAATGTTTCAATATCACGCATGAAATTTTGAATATGTGAATGCACTAAAAAAATCATATTATGATTTTATCATCAACTGTACATTGCTGACAATGTCCTCTCCTTCCAATGAAGTTAGAATCCTTTCTCCTTCATTGCAACTTGCCATCTCTGTATATGCCACATGTCTCTGTACATGCACATTAACTCATTGTACACGTGTTTTTCATCTATTGAAAAAATATACGTTCTGATATTCTGATATTCTGAACAAGTGAAAGTAAGAGATACAGGAAGAACTTATCAATGGCCTTGATAGGTTATAAGAAAGCATTTGATTCAACACCTCATTCATGGATATTCGCAGCCATGTCAATGTACAAAATAAACAATCAGCTACAGGAGATAAATCGGCAATCAATGAAAAATTGGAAAACAGCATTAATGTATGAAGAAAAAAAAATAAGGAATAAAGAAACCCATTGGACAAATTCCCCTTCGATCAGGAATATTCCACGGAGATGCTTCATCACCCATAATATTCTGCGTGGCACTCAACCCATTGAGTCAAGTCCTTCACAAAAGCAACATGGGCTGCAGAATGAGAGCGGGTGAGAATTTGAACCATTTTCTCTATATGCATGATCTGAAGTTGTATGCTAAGACGGAAGACCTAGTAAATTCCTTGATTCACAAAACAAGGATATTCAGCAGTGACATCGGCGTGGACTCTGGCACATCGAAATGTACAAGGCTTATCATAAAGTGAGGATAAGTAATTGAAACAGAGGGACCTACATGTACATTAGTCATCGGAACAATAGATGATGGGAAAGAAGAAGAATACAAGTACTTTGGGAATTCTCCAACATCAAGCAAGCAATGAATAGTTGGTTAAGAGGCAGGTGACAAAAGAATACTTCAAAATAATAGGGAATATAATGAAGTCGAAGATATACTCGTATGGACATAACAAAATCTGAGCCATCAACACATCGCGACACCAGTAATACGATACATCGTTAGAATAATAAAGTGGAACACGACGGATATACAGCACATTGATGGTAGATCACGAAAGATGATGACAATGCACAAGGCGCTTCACCCCAAAGCCGACGTCGATAGATTATACCCACCAAGGCGGATGGGGGAATGCGGCTTGATTAAAATCGATGATGTCATCAACGAAGATAAGCGCAGTCTTTCACAATACATATACAGCAGCATTGACGATCCTTTGATCATTGCAACAAGAGAATGTGGAGTCTGCGTGAACTACCAAGAAAACATTAAATAATGGAAGGTCAAGACAATTCAAGACAGGAAGAACAGATGCCAGCGAAAAGCGTTCCATGGTCAATATCGGAGGCAAATGAAAGACATCACAGCAGAGAAAAATATATATGACTGGATGACTCAAGTTACGCTTAAGTCAGAGACCAAAGCACTGATCATAGCCGCTCAAGATCAAGCACTGACAACAGAGACACAAAAGAAGTACATAATGAAGACAATTACAGATGCGAAATGCAGAAGGTGCCACGAATAAATTGAAACTGTCCCACATTGTAGCAGGATTCAGTTGGCTCCAACTGAGTATACAAGCAGACATAGCGACGTCGCAGGAATAGTGCATCAAAGTATATGTCAGCACTACAGCATCAACACAGAAAATGAATACTGGAAACACAAACCAGAGAAGGTTACTGAGAATGAGAAGATCAAGATTCTCTGGGATTTCGGAATTCCTACGGACAGTTGGTTTTCCTGCTGACGAACCCCAAAATGTAACTTACCGATGTCGATTTCAGTGTTGAGAATTTGCAATTTTCGACCGCCCATTGTTTTATGATAGCTTTCGATTTATACGTGTGTGTTTTGATGAAAGTTTTGACTTTACTTGTTTGCTTGTGGGAACGATTATCAGGTCTCTTGATGGCTAACTTAATTTCTATAATTCTAAAAATTTGTGAACATTTTGTAAGATTGCACATCATTTGAAATTCATATTTTCATGTTACTTTTTAATTTAGTGGTATCGAACCACTGCAATAGCATAATAGCTAGTTCATGCGCTTGTCGCTGAGTCTACACAGTAGTTTTGAACACGCCTTCAGATGAGAATACCCGCGCTCATTCCTTTCTTAAATTAATTGCCACAATTTACTAAAGCAGTACAGAAATGAATGATGTATACTTAAAGATGAAATCAATCAGTTGCCCAGTTCTAAAGTCGGAGGAGTTTAATTGCAAAATTGTGCCTGCTATGTCTAAATTAAATCATTACATACCGAACCAATCTCTACACTACGTGTAAGTGGTTGATTTAATGCATGTATTTCTAAAAACATGATAATTGACCAAGAATTCATCGCCCTTAAATATGCAAAAGCCATTATTGAGCTGCTATGTTTGCATACTCCATATCAAGGAGTATACTCGTGCTAACATGTCTGTGTAAGAACTTTTTTGAATGAAATGCTTGTCTGTATGTTGAAAGAATGACTTATTGTCTGTTAATTGAAAATTTCTCACTAGGCAAGTTTTTTCGTAGTACAGTTCAGTATTAGATTTTGGTTAAAACTCAACCCGGAATCAAGCACAGTTGCAATTAACTTCATTGTTTTAGTGCATGAAAAAGTAGAAAAATTTATTCTCGCTCCTTCTCTCTTTTATTCAAAAGTCTATATATTTTTATATTCTCCATTAAAGTCACAATGACATGATGGTTTTGGGTTTCTGAAATTCATGTTAATTATGGAGTTGAATGTCGGGCGTTTCTTAAGAGCGAAATAGAACATCCTGAGCCACGGCGCATGTATTGATGTCCTTAAATTCAACCTCAGCAGGTCATGCCATCAATGCCAACTTAGTGATTGTCAGCTTCTGAAAAAATAGAATTTCATCAAATTTATTCAGGTGCATCTTCAGTCGAAAAATGGAAATGGGCTAGAATAACTACCATTTCATACAGTATCATGAATAATCAGCAGGCCTAGTTCACATCCCTCATTATCAACACAACACTGCTTTCTACGCAGCAGGTAGCCATGTCCATAGTATAAAATAATGAAGCTAAGTGCAAATTCTCCGCTAAATCAAAAAATGACGCCTTAGTGTACTACTGACATTCCGTCTAAGAATGTGGAGCAGCAATAATCAGTAGATGCTTCTTAAGAGTATACTGCTTAGGTACTATTCAATAAATTACACGGGAAATTTCCTTAATTCGCTAGCTTCACATCTCAAATTCATTAAGATAGAATAGAGCACGATGTAAAACCTCATAGACTTCTGCACATATATATATATATATATAAATCAATTTCGTCTTCTATGAGAACAAAAAGGTAATTGCGTATGCATGGAAAGCTGAGTTGCATATTTTCTCAAAAGTTAAACATCAGATTTAGTATGTGACATGGTATTCTCAAGAAGCAACCACTCTTATTGTAGCAAGTCAATTTCTTCGATGAAAAAGAATCTCAAGCGATCAGGCGACTTACATACATACAGATAGCTATATTTATGAAGGAGCTAGAACTGGGTTTTCCTTTTAAATGCCGTTGTCTTCTCCTCAATGCGTGATTGCAGCTCGAAATCTGTACAATCAGAATTTATAAAACGATTGTTTCAAATGAGAAATCAAATCTCACACGTCAGCATAATTCTTATCTTTAATCATGTGTTAATGTTGGAATGCAATCTGCTTCCATGATGGTTGCGATTTTATGGCAGAGGATCAATGAATAGCGGACCATAAGGCCTTGTGGCAGAATGACCACAGATCTTCGAAGAAGATAAATCAGTATGAACTTATCTTGAATCGGAACAGCTAAAGTAAATGGAGTGGAGTATTATCGTCAAGATTAAAGTAGGCCGCCTATCTATTTCTGACCTATGACAGAAGCAGACTTCTGGTAGCAAGTTGTCCAAGAACAGCAAGGTCTGCGAAAACAAAAACATACTTTGAACTATTGATTATCTAAAACAAAATCTCATTCAAACACTTCACCAGCGCTTTAGTAAACAATGCCCTATTTTTGATAATTTTGAGTTAATCAAGCCCTGCAATAACGAAACTCAGATGTGCATCCAAGATATTATTCATTCATTTATTTTCTCAATTATCTTGTGCTTTAGAGTTACGTGAACTTCGCAAGTAGTCAGCATTAGCCTTTATAGACCCGTTGTCTTCACACTTAAAAGGCAGTTATCTGAAACTATGTTATCAAGTGCTGTCAAAAGCAAACTTGCACTTGTATGCTCTTTCATAAATTATATTTTATTTACATGCTGTAAGTTAGTGTATGTCTTCCTGCATGAAATTGATCGCCACGTAGGCATATGTCTTCACCATTGCTTCAATGCACGATTAGTAAGTAACAAATGCATTTCAGCATTTAATCAGCAAAAGACACATATACCATGGTTGGAGAGACGCTATCAGAGCCAACATAAATAAGAACACTCTTTCAATTTTCTCACAATTTTACTTTTTCGACTGACAGCAACATACAGGTTCTTCTTAGAACCTTCTGTCGCAAATATTCCCAAAGCTTGAAATCGACAACAATCAGACCTTCATGCTGATCTTATCCACATCAGTCAATCAATTTGACCTCATTCAGAATTTTGCGCACTGCATCTGAGAGGTGAAGTGATGCAACATTCTTGGTTCAAACACCCGAAGGTCAGATCCCTGACTAAGGCGACAACATAGATACACACTGCAAACCGTTGACTGACAATTGACAGACACTTATCCTACAAAATCTATTTTGTCGGTCATTGTTGGTTCTTGTAGGATGATTGCCACTGAACACCTACAATATCTGACAAAAAGCGACAAAATGAATAGCAATGAATTATAGCTTAAATTTTATCAAAAATGTAGGTAATTAATTAAATTATGTCAAAATAAATCATGGTTTTGTCATACAATAATACAGATTGCCCAAAAGTCAAGCAATCATTCATCGAAAAAATCAATCAATATTCAATAGCTTTTGTTTAGTTAATTTGCATACAAGGCATCTGTTTCGATGTCGATGGAGAGCCTACAAATTCGTCGGATATCGCAGGATATTGGAGGTGACAATCATCGGTTGATTTTGTCAGTTATTTTGTAGGATAATTGCCGGTCTACGGTAGTAGTAATCCCGTGGCAAAATCAAGGCCAAAATGTGCAACGATGAGTCATCATGCTGACTCATCACCCCTTCTGGAAGGAAGTCGTCAAGGATGTGCTGGGAGAAATGGGTCCGTGAGGAGGAAACCGTTCCCTCCCTCCCCCTCTGGAAGGAAGGAAGAAAGGAGGAGTTCTCCTGTGAGACAAGGGTAGGAATCTAGGAATGACAGTTAGAAAAGGTGGGTTTTGCTCGTTTTGGGATGAGAAAAGCCGATTTTCGACATGAAGGAGGCCTCGGATGGGAAAACGGAGGGCAGATTCGGAGTCGACGTGAAATTTTGGGTTAGGAAGGTTGTTTCCAGCGAAATTGGAGAGAAAAAAGTTTGAAGATGTCCCCCCCCTCCTGTCAGACTTCCAACTTTGGTTCTAGCGATCGTAGAAAGTCGTGCAATAGCTCATTTGAAACTAAGAGTGAGAAAAATGCAGTGGAAAGCATCCTATATCCAGGGTTTCCTGGGTTTAATGAGGAAAATGACAGGAATCTCTGAAAAACGCCAGAGTTAGAAAAAGGTGGGATTTGGACGCTTTGGGATGAGAAAGGCCGTTTTTCGGCATGAAGGAGGCCTCAGATGGGAAAACGGAGAGCAAATTCGGAGTCTACGTGAAATTTTGGGTTAGGGAGGTTGTTTCCAGCTCAATCGGAGAGAAAAAGTTCTGAACCCCCCCCCTCTGGACGAGATTTCCAACTTTGGTTCTAGAGAGGGTAGAAAGTCGTACAATAGCTCGCTTGAAAGCTAAGAGTGCCACAAATTCATTGGAAAGCACAGTTTGGCTCTATCTTCCTTGGCTGAGGCTTGGGAGTGACATTGAGATTTTTGGTCATGTTAGAGAGCCGTCAGAGGGTTTTGAGTGAGAAAGTGGCTGTAGCGACTAAACGAAGCCTCGTACGTGAAAATAGACAGCGGATTTGGACTTTTTGGCCAATTTTGGGTCTAGGGGACTTGTTTCCAAAGTCGTAGACCAAACAACGAAGAACTTCGACCCCCCCCCTCGGCAGCGATCTTCCAACTTTGATTCTATAGATTGTAGAAAGTCGTGCAATAGCTCGTTTGAAAGCTAAGAGTGAGACAAATGCAGTGAAAGAAACGGCGTGTCTCTACATTCGTGCGTTGAGGTGTGAGAGTGACTTAAAGATTCTTGCCCATCACCGAAAAAACGAGAGTTAGAATTTTTACGAAAATGGCTCTAGCGGGTGAACGAAGCCTAGGAAGGGAAAACGGAGACCAGATTTGGAATCAGCGTGCAATTCTGCATCTAGAGGGTGAGTTTCAAGTGAATCGGAGAGAAAAAGTCGAAAATATTCTTCACACTGGGGCTCAACACGGGATTTTTTCGTGAAAATGCTAAATTGTGGCAAGACCGCACTTTGTTCTTTAGGATCCTATCTTTTCAGATGTGTGGAAGGTTTCGTTTCCAAATGAGAGCATGTTTAAAATCGAATTTTTGCGCATTTTCCAAGATTTTGGAACTTTTGAAAAAACGAGTTTTTTCAACTCGGCTTCTGGTCATCGTAGAGAGTCGAGGGATGGCTTTAATGAAAGGTGAGAGTGAGAAAACGTGAGTGTCAAAATTTGAAGTCAATCGGAGCACTAGAACCGGAGGTAGACGTGTTTAAAGTTTTGGATGATGCAGATTACGTCATCAGCTGATCGCCACAAACTATATAAGCTGGGAACCGACTGAGACTTTTCATTAAGACGAGAGAGATTGTCAAAGGTAGGTCGTCTATCCGAAGCTCTGATGATAGCATCGGACATTCCAAATTTCAGGTTTCCGTAGGACTTGATTCAAAAAAGGTTCGATCGCTATTGATCAGACCCATATTTACAGACTACTTATAAAATTTCATAAGTAGTGCTAAATGCTGAAAAATTTTAATTCATTATTTTTGGAGGTTTTCTGCGGTTTTCGACCCTGCTGAAGTCAATGAAGGCATGTATAAGTGTGTACGAGGCAGTCTTTGCATGATACAAGCGGCTTTTCACTGAAAGCGAGCATGGCACGGAGAGTTTTGCTGTAATATTCCAATGACAGGGGGTTCCTTCGGGACGTCGGATGATGCCGTAGTGATAAGTGTGGCAAGGGAGTGTGTCATATTTTAGACCGAAACCTCTGGGGCAACTCATGTTGGGCATTTGACACAGTTCTTAACGTAGCACTTTGAACGCCAATCGGTTGAGTCTTAGCTATCTTGTCATGGGAGACCACTAAACATCTCCATTGCAAAACGCTTGTGAATCACGGCTTGCTATCAAGCTGATCAAAGCAACGACTTGGGATGTTTCCTCTTGTAAATAACTCCACCGGTTTTCATGTCTGGCTATCAAGCCATTGACGGTGCAAGTCACGGAGATTTTCGGTGTCATACTTCCTGTTGCTAAGCGTTCTTTCGAGACAGCGGTGAAGTCCGTAGCGATGAGTACTGCACGGGACGTTGGCAATGGTGATCCTTGTGAAACCTCTCTGCATCATGTTTCCAAGTGGTTGCCTTTCGTCTCAACGTTGCACTCTGACCGCCAGGGTGACATTTAGCTATCTGCTACAGGTTGCCTCATAAAATCTCCATTGCACTTGTCCCCCGATAGTTGGCCATACATGAAAGAATGATCCATGAGTTCTGCTTGCCACTATCACCGAAGCTAAATGAAATTCAATGAATTGGAAGGGACATGCATGCGCCACACGCAACCACAAGCTCATTTCTCTCTTCGCTAGTCAACAAGCTCTTGTTAGTGTAGTCAGAAAGTGTATCATGGTTTGCAAAAGCAAAGTTTAGTGTAGTCACACAATTTCACCGTGACACACGTTTGTGAAAGTAAAGTTTGATCATCGAAGTTTTATTCGTGAGTGTAGTCAGAAAGTTTATCATGTTGTACAAAAGTTTTACTGCAACACAGGTTGATGTATAGTTAGAAAGTTTGATCATGACGTTTTATGAAACACATGTCATAAAATGTAAGCGTTAGTGTAGTCAAATAGTTTTACCACGACACATGTTTGTGAAAGTAAAGTTTGATCATTGATCATCATCAGTCCTAAAAATGACTGACCGAACTCACAACAGCCTTAGAAAGTTTTTATCCTTAGTTGAGATTCGGACTGCAGTGTGTAAAATGTTTTATGTGACAGTCTTTTCACAAAAGGTGAAGTGTAAATTCAGTGTGAATACATCTGTTAGGTATACATCAACTTTGGATGTGAAGTAAAGCGAATCTGTATACAGAATGAATTGAATATTAGACAACGCATGCAAGTTTTTGACGACGTGAGTGTGTCATGAAAAAACCCAAGTCTAAGTTTAACATGTTGGATATAAAAAGTGAGATGGATAAGAATAAGTGTTGGATGTCTTATAAAACCAGGTAAAGTCTTGTCACAAACGTTGAGTGTGTGAGGGCTAGTTCCATGACATTTAATCACGTGGGTCATAGCACAAGTCCTAAAGTCCATAATCCAAGGGTAGGGTCATCTACGGTTGGATTTAGGGATTTAGGGTTTTATATCACACGCGTTAACCGTTAGTGTAGAATACGTGAAGCACATGTTCGCTTAAAAGTCTAAGCGCAAACGTTGAAATAAGTTTTGTAAGAAGTTAAAAACATCGACATGATGTTGTGAAACTTAGCGAACGTTGAAAAAAGTTTTATGAAATGTTTCTGCAGTCACACTTGTTAGCGTACCAGCTTTACTAAATGTGTTGTTTGCCTTTATCAAATTGAATGCGTGTGTAGACTGTTTTGTAAATAAAGACAGATAGTGTTAAACGTGTTTGCACTCTGCATCGACAGCATACAAGTATACACATAACAACATGTAACGTTTCTTAAAAGAGTCGAATGAATATGAGTTAGGAAACACTCAAAACATGTGTGAGATAAAAATCAACCTGATAGATAAAGTGAGTACCTCACAAAAGTGTTGCATATGTTTTACGGGAAACTTGTAAAGGAGAACTGTGTATCGAGAACGTTTACTATCATCATAGACAGATGAACATAAATGATATATTCTAACTTCAACTTTCTGACGTTCAAATGAAATTCGTAAACATGAAGCTATAGACTCCGCGGTGTAAAAAAACTACATGATGAGTGACAACGACTTTATGTTGGTAAAACTTTCATAGGTTGATGACCACAGTCGTGTTTAAAGTTGATATAAAAACCTGTAGAAACGCATAAGTCTTAGATGCAGTTCAACGTTGTGACTCGTACATTGAACTAGCAAAATGAACAAGTCTGTGTAGAGGTACATAACACGCTCATCAGTAGGAAACAGCAAAGCATGTAATGTCATTGAATTATAAAAGGAAAGTATTTGAGTTACAAGTCTGTGTTGACGAGAGTGGAACTATTTCATGCGCATGAAACAGTTAACATTACATTAGGACTGTCCATGAGTATTGTAAAGAAAGGTTAGAATCAACTGTGTAAGTTTTCTTTTCATGTGCATGACAAATTAAGAGAATCAACACGTGTCTCATTTCTAAACGAATCGTGCGTTGCTTGTAAGTTGATAATAGAATCAACATTGAAACCTGCATCAAGTGATTTTCTGTGCGAATGCAGACGATGTGAAAATGACACACTGATTGACATTTAACAATGCTTGCAATATTCAACACGCTGCCATTCAAAAGCAGCTAAAACGTTTATCATAAAACCTATCAGTGAAACAGATGTCATAACTCTTCCAACCCTCATGTGCACACAAAGGTTCACGAGTAGAGACAGCGCACTCTGTCGCCTGTTTGTCGCGCTGCCCCCTCAGCAGATAGAGTAGAACACAAAGATGAATGACAGTGCAGCCGGTTGGCGACCCTCTGTCGCTTTAAACACATTGCCTCCTCAGCAGACAGAGTAGAACACAAAGATGAATGATAGCGCTCTCTCTCTCTCTCTGGGGCCCGTCTGTCGCATTGCCCCCTATACACATTGCATTTTCCATCGCATCTGTCCAACGAACAAGGATGCAGGAACTTATCGTCATCTCAGACCTCCCACCTAGCTGATTCCCACACAGCTCATTGCTATCGCACCGGAGATATCATCGTGGGCGACTGAAAGGATTCTCACCTTGACAATTCGCTACTGTACACTGTCACAGTTCCGCGCGCGTAAGAAACCATTTGCTGCTAAAGCATGGACACTGCCGATTTGTTCAAGGCTTCAATGCCTTACTAGCCAGTTACAAAAATGTTGGAGGAATATAAGGGAGACGTTCACACTCATTCATCAAATACAAGTCGTTTGATGCAATGTCGTTCGATATAGCTTTCTTTGATATGAGCCGAACCCTTGAGCTCCGCTGTGGATGCAGAGTGAAGATGGGGAAAGTCTTTCTCCTGGCTGCTTTGCAGGCAGAGAAAGACGAAGCAATTCGCTGCCCCGTCCACCTCATTCCACATGAGCTTGTGGAAAACCCTTTGTTCAGGGATATAGCGCTAGAGTATCTGGCGTTGCTGAGAACTCAGCGTCCGGAATACTTCGAGTAATCGAAGTATTTCATCGGTCCTTCCGAGGGTCCGGTCACCAATTCGTTGGAGGCCACCATATTAACAAAGAAAAGTTACAGACTGTGCCACACACGAACACTAGATTCAAGGATCTCTATCTTTCTTAAAAATGAAGAAGCTCTTATTAAATTCATCTGATGAGAAAGCAACTTCATGACAAGTGTAACACTTGTCCAACACACATCTTTAAAGGTCTAAAAAGGTTTTTAAGGTCTTTAAAGGTTTTATATTACATACATCAATGATAACTGTTGTTGTAGAGTGTATAATGCATATACTAACTTAACCATTGGTGAATGACATAGCTAAATTGCTAAAGTCCATCATCTAAGGGGTAGCGTTACCTACCGTTGGATTTAGGGATTTAGGGTTTTGGATGACACAAATTAACGATCTCTTTTAGTGTAGAATACATGCAACACATGATGCATATGTTCGCTTTATAAAATGACTTTGAACGCAAGACTCAATTTCATGATGAAACACAGATTTCATATCGTTGATGAGAGATAGTTACATACTCATTATGTTATGCACTTTACATTTGATGCAGTCAGCTGGAAGGTGATTGATGCATGTTCATTAGAAGAGTTGAATACATTGTATGTATCTTAGTGATTGGAATAATAAGTGTGTAAAGAGTTTATTAGGAAAATATATAATAGTCATCTCATGAAAGTTTCTTGTTATCCAAGCTAGGAATATGTGAACATCATTCATCAGTCAGTGTTGTATTTTAACATTCATGTTTTGTACAAGGAAGGATTCGTCGGAGGTTTCATGATGAATGGTTGGATAAATTCATGAAGCTTTGAGTAACACACAAACCAAGTATTGAAACGAAAAGCACGAGTGAGAAGAAATGTGTGACATGAGAGACTTATGTATATCATGCTAAACATAAGGTAATGATGATGGATAGGAATGAGCGACGTAATTAATGTCTTGTCTCACATGTGTTTACTTGTACGTTTGCTGTAATTAACATGGGGATTGAACTGTAAATCTCACCAGTATGACTTTTACAATGTAAAGCATCTTGAAACTCTAGGTAGACAATGACCAAAGGGCAAATAAAACCTAAGTGAAATACGGGATCATACAGAGGTTTAGGATTCTACGACGTTTGTAGAGTTGATATGAATGTTGTTCGACAGATTGGAATCGTTAAATGATCTGCTGATATAATTTACAGTGAACAAGAAAATCAGTAAGAGGAGTGATAGGAAAACGTCTTCACAAATGCAGACAAGTGAAAACTCTACTAATTGACTGCATGCATTTTGTCATCCATCATCACAGTGAATTTAGTTCAAGCGAGTTGCATGACTGTTGAAAGTCGTATGCTGACGGAGACACAAGTTTACTAAATTATACAGCAAAACTCGTAAATCCCTAAATCCATAGGATAGGTGTCCCTGTGTTGAGATTTAGGGATTTAGCGTTTTAAAAGTGTAAGTTACATAGATTAATCACTAAGTCTATGGCGTAGTCAACCCTTTGACAAGACTTAGCGTTCTATATGATCCATGTTAGCAATATTTTTTCCTGTAGAATGTGACTCAATGAGTTTAGTCAGATAATGTATCATCAATTTCATTCACTTGGTTATATGATGAAGAAAATGTGAGATAGAAGTGAAAGCGATCTCATAAAGTTTAGAACACATAGTAGTAACATTGTAGGAATAAGTAAGGTGAAAAGCTATGACGTATGAAGTGAGCGATACGAGACTAGCTCACATTGAATTGAATTGTTGGTGTAACAAAAAGCTGTGTGGGTTTCAATAACATATCATGTACATACTGTGTCGTTTTCTTTTCACATAAAGTTGGGCTTCAAACAGAGTGGATTGACTTAGCAATAAAGTTACAACCATTTTACTCTTGTAAAGTTAGGAATAATGTAAGAATCATTTCAATGTTTGTAAGATAGGTGAAGTATCAAATAAAGTCACGACCATTTCACTGTTTGTTAAGTTAGAAATAAAGTTATAACCATGTCACTGTTAAGTTAGAAATAATGTCATAGACATTTCAGTGTTTGTAAGATAGGTAAAGTATAAAATACAGTCACAAGCATTTCACTGTTTGTAAAGTTAGAAATAAAGTTGATGTTTGCAAAGTTTGAAATAAAGTTAGAATCATTTCAGTGTTTGTAAAGTTAGAGATAATAGGTTTAACAAGCTCATAGCACGTTAGAGAGTTGACTGTACTGAGATCTAAGGATGTGATGGTCACATTAGAATTCAAGTGATTGAATGTCATCTTAATGAAGATAGAAATGTGTTTGTGGCTGCATGTGGTGCAAGTTTGGCTTCCCTTCATTCCATTTCATCATTTATCCTTCCCCTCTGCATTCCATATCCGAAGATATGTAGCGGGCGTGGGACCGCTTTAGCTGCATTAGAAGGAAGTTCTTATAAGAACTCATGATGCATTCACGAGGAAAGGCATAGAAAGAGTGTGTTGACTGTGTGGTATGTGATGACTTTATGTTTTTAAAGAACATGTACCACGCCATCACTGAAAGAAAACATGAACGAGTTGAGATGACAGCCATTTATATGCATGCGTAAAACTCTTACTTCATCATCTGATATCACAATAACATCCTCACTCGCTTCCACTGTCGACTCCTCACTTTCCACCATGTCCTCACTCCACGTCTCTCCTTCTTCTTCACTGTCACTCATTCATTCCCCTTTACTGACACTCATTCCTTCTTCGTCACGTTCCTCTTCACTCGGAGATTCCTCCGGATCCATCATCGGGGATTCGGGTGGAGGTATAACGTACGATTCATCGACTAAGGAATAGTATTTCATAAACTGAAATACCATATCCCTACACTCGTCGGAGAGAAAAGTTTCGACCATATAAGTAATTCTATATTGGGTAACTTGTGCAATCGGCTTGCCAGACATGATGATTTGTGAAATAAAGGATGCACAGCCTTTTAAAAGTCAGATCATGCAATCATATTGCTCTAAACTTACGGTTGGAGCTTCGAAGAAAAGGGAAGACATATTTTTCATTGACTGCCATCCTCAGCCACTCAAGAAACTTAGATGCATTCATCGCGTGAATCTCCCTTATTCCCAACATGGAAAGTTTATTGCTGAATTTCCTGATTGAAGGATCGCAGCCGGCTTTTTTCATCATCCTCTCATACGCCTATCCTATGCTCTCATTATCTGTTGATGGTTAAAGGAAACTATTACATAAGGTAGGACGACGGTCGAAAGTTAATAATGTTTCTTAGAAAAGCATCCATGATCCCGTGACTTGCTATCGCAGTGGCGTCATATTTTCAATCATCAGAATAAGACATCTGCACAAAACATTTGTGAACATAGTGCTCAGGTTAGATGTAGGTCTACAGTTACCACCAATGAATTGAACTAGCTTGCATTGAAATGAATGTATAGGATATAGTGTGGAGGTAGACATTGTTAAAAGGTTTTACAATTGTATCACGTCATGTTTATGGATGCAACAGCCTTTTTGAGTGTATAACATAAAACACATGACATAGTTGTTGTATGTAAACTAGAGGTTTATATTCGATGAAATCAAAGGTTGAGATTGCAAAGTTTAATGAATAGGTAGTGTAGCAATCTGTATGAAACAGTTTCATCGCTAGAATCATCGCTAGAAATAAGAGTAGTAACATATCGAGATATCATCATACAGCATTAGGACTGTTGATTTATTCATGTAAAAATTAGATGGAACTAACTTGTTGATGCAGGCAAGACACTGAGTGCAAAAGTAGGAATAACATAACATGGAGTATGCATTGAAATGGATCGTATTCCAACGGTACATGAAACGTTATTTGTAAAAGCTTGCCAAGAACGTATTAAGAGTTCAGTCACTATAAGCCTTTCCTTTTGATGAGACTAGTAACATATGATCGAAAAATGACTGATGTCGTCAATGTGAGATTCAGTGCAGTCAGATTCTCCTAAAGGTTTTATGAATTATATCACATCATGTTTATAGATCTGGCAGACTGTCTTGATGAGGCCCATGAAATATTCGTGATTGAAAATTGATTTACATTTGAAAGCGTGATTGACTTGCTCATTGTATGTTATGTTGAATTCGTCATTGGGAGGTTGATGTGTAGAGAAATAAGTCACTGTACACATGTCGTAAATGTTTCCATTTCAAAAGCAGTATCAGACAGGTCCATTGATTATCTCTTTCTCTGGTTCAGGCTTGCCATTCTTCAGTGTGGACAAGCTCATTCTCCATCGAAATATATGTGAATGCATTGATGGAAATTTGTTGAAGTCTCTATCTACATCAGTACACGGTATGAGGTCATCATTTACGCAGTTAATCACCAAGTTTTCTTTACTCAGATGAAACATCACTGCCACGTTGTGTGAAAAAACTACAGTGTAAAGATAAGTCGCATCACTATGTTTATTCACTGTCACGACTATACATCTGAAAGGTTGAACTATGGGAACACTGTTTCTAAATGCAATACTCTCACACTTACTTTTCCAACATGAAGTCAGTCACTGCGTTTATGAGGAATGAGGACGCGTATGTATAAGTCTTTATGACACATTTTGCTTAACATGAACGAACGTGGAAACGATCCGATACCGTTTATATGAGAAACGTCAGCTAAACACAACAACTATTTGAAACAGTACAGCCATACATGACTGTCATTGCCTGAATTACTATAGAACATTTTGCTCTGATGATTCTTCCACCAACCTTACTATTGCCATTTGATGGGTTGTGAAGAAATAAAATTCATTACTTCACGTCTAAGATTCATCCTCTGTCTACACACGTTTATATTTTACATCATGTAACTGCAATAGATCCTTGCTACTTATCATATGGGCTTTAAAACTTTGAACATGATGATTTCATTGCAGTTAGACATTTAAAGATGTGTGTTGGACAAGTGTTACACTTGTCATGAAGTTGCTTTCTCATCAGATGAATTTAATAAGAGCTTCTTCATTTTTTAAGAAAGATAGAGATCCTTGAATCTAGTGTTCGTGTGTGGCACAGTCTGTAACTTTTCTTTGTTAATATGGTGGCCTCCAACGAATTGGTGACCGGACCCTCGGAAGGACCGATGAAATACTTCGATTACTCGAAGTATTCCGGACGCTGAGTTCTCAGCAACGCCAGATACTCTAGCGCTATATCCCTGAACAAAGGGTTTTCCACAAGCTCATGTGGAATGAGGTGGACGGGGCAGCGAATTGCTTCGTCTTTCTCTGCCTGCAAAGCAGCCAGGAGAAAGACTTTCCCCATCTTCACTCTGCATCCACAGCGGAGCTCAAGGGTTCGGCTCATATCAAAGAAAGCTATATCGAACGACATTGCATCAAACGACTTGTATTTGATGAATGAGTGTGAACGTCTCCCTTATATTCCTCCAACATTTTTGTAACTGGCTAGTAAGGCATTGAAGCCTTGAACAAATCGGCAGTGTCCATGCTTTAGCAGCAAATGGTTTCTTACGCGCGCGGAACTGTGACAGTGTACAGTAGCGAATTGTCAAGGTGAGAATCCTTTCAGTCGCCCACGATGATATCTCCGGTGCGATAGCAATGAGCTGTGTGGGAATCAGCTAGGTGGGAGGTCTGAGATGACGATAAGTTCCTGCATCCTTGTTCGTTGGACAGATGCGATGGAAAATGCAATGTGTATAGGGGGCAATGCGACAGACGGGCGCCAGAGAGAGAGAGAGAGCGCTATCATTCATCTTTGTGTTCTACTCTGTCTGCTGAGGAGGCAATGTGTTTAAAGCGACAGAGGGTCGCCAACCGGCTGCACTGTCATTTATCTTTGT
The DNA here is from genome assembly GCA_907163375.1 of Prostheceraeus crozeri. Taxonomy (NCBI): domain Eukaryota; kingdom Metazoa; phylum Platyhelminthes; order Polycladida; family Euryleptidae; genus Prostheceraeus; species Prostheceraeus crozeri. Next base: position 185,848 of record CAJQUW010005537.1, on the reverse strand, counting down.
GTTCTACTCTATCTGCTGAGGGGGCAGCGCGACAAACAGGCGACAGAGTGCGCTGTCTCTACTCGTGAACCTTTGTGTGCACATGAGGGTTGGAAGAGTTATGACATCTGTTTCACTGATAGGTTTTATGATAAACGTTTTAGCTGCTTTTGAATGGCAGCGTGTTGAATATTGCAAGCATTGTTAAATGTCAATCAGTGTGTCATTTTCACATCGTCTGCATTCGCACAGAAAATCACTTGATGCAGGTTTCAATGTTGATTCTATTATCAACTTACAAGCAACGCACGATTCGTTTAGAAATGAGACACGTGTTGATTCTCTTAATTTGTCATGCACATGAAAAGCAAACTTACACAGTTGATTCTAACCTTTCTTTACAATGCTCATGGACAGTCCTAATGTAATGTTCACTGTTTCATGCGCATGAAATAGTTCCACTCTCGTCAACACAGACTTGTAACTCAAATACTTTCCTTTGATAATTCAATGACATTACATGCTTTGCTGTTTCCTACTGATGAGCGTGTTATGTACCTCTACACAGACTTGTTCATTTTGCTAGTTCAATGTACGAGTCACAACGTTGAACTGCATCTAAGACTTATGCGTTTCTACAGGTTTTTATATCAACTTTAAACGCGACTGTAGTCATCAACCTATGAAAGTTTTACCAACATAAAGTCGTTGTCACTCATCATGTAGTTTTTTACACCGCGGAGTCTAGAGCTTCATGTTTACGAATTTCATTTGAACGTCAGAAAGTTGAAGTTAGAATATATCATTCATGTTCATCTGTCTATGATGATAGTAAACGTTCTCGATACACAGTTCCCCATTACAAGTTTCCCGTATAACATATGCAACACTTTTGTGAGGTACTCACTTTATCTATCAGGTTGATTTTTTTATCTCACACATGTTTTGAGTGTTTCCTAACTCATATTCATTCGACTCTTTTAAGAAACCTTACATGTTGTTATGTGTATACTTGTATGCTGTCGATGCAGAGTGCAAACACGTTTAACACTATCTGTCTTTATTTACAAAACAGTCTACACACGCATTCAATTTGATAAAGGCAAACAACACATTTAGTAAAGCTGGTACGCTAACAAGTGTGACTGCAGAAACATTTCATAAAACTTTTTTCAACGTTCGCTAAGTTTCACAACATCATGTCGATGTTTTTAACTTCTTACAAAACTTATTTCAACGTTTGCGCTTAGACTTTTAAGCGAACATGTGCTTCACGTATTCTACACTAACGGTTAACGCGTGTGATATAAAACCCTAAATCCCTAAATCCAACCGTAGATGACCCTACCCTTGGATTATGGACTTTAGGACTTGTGCTATGACCCACGTGATTAAATGTCATGGAACTAGCCCTCACACACTCAACGTTTGTGACAAGACTTTACCTGGTTTTATAAGACATCCAACACTTATTCTTATCCATCTCACTTTTTATATCCAACATGTTAAACTTAGACTTGGGTTTTTTCATGACACACTCACGTCGTCAAAAACTTGCATGCGTTGTCTAATATTCAATTCATTCTGTACACAGATTCGCTTTACTTCACATCCAAAGTTGATGTATACCTAACAGATGTATTCACACTGAATTTACACTTCACCTTTTGTGAAAAGACTTTCACATAAAACATTTTACACACTGCAGTCCGAATCTCAACTAAGGATAAAAACTTTCTAAGGCTGTTGTGAGTTCAGTCAGTCATAAAACTTAAATGATCAAACTTTACTTTCACAAGCGTGTGTCGTGGTAAAAACTATTTGAATACACTAACGCTTACATTTTATGACATGTGTTTCATAAAACGTCATGATCAAACTTTCTAACTATACATCAACCTGTGTTGCAGTAAAACTTTTGTACAACATGATAAACTTTCTGACTACACTCACGAATAAAACTTCGATGATCAAACTTTACTTTCACAAACGTGTGTCACGGTGAAATTGTGTGACTACACTAAAGTTTGCTTTTGCAAACCATGATACACTTTCTGACTACACTAACAAGAGCTTGTTCACTACGGAAGAGAGAAGTCTGGTGTGTTACATGTGGTGCAAGGGTGGCCTCCCGTTTCATCCCTTCATCATTTAGCCTCGGTGATGGAGGCAAGCAGAACTCATGGTTCATTCTCAGATAATGTATGCAATGGAAAATTGAGAAAGTAACCTGTGGCAGATAGCTAAGATTCAACCGATTGGCGTTCAAAGTGCTACGTTGAGCGAAGAGACCACAACGACCGTTGGAAAGTCGGATTAAAGTAAGTCTCAAGCCCTTGCCACACTCATCACTACGATATGATGCGTGGTCTCAAGAGAGATCGCCCACCAACAGGAAGAATTATACCGAAGTTCTCCGTGCCATGCAACGTTAAAGTTGACTGATAGCAGATACAACTTTGTGATTATATTTTTATTTATATGATAGATTCAGTCAGACCGAAGCCTGTCCCGGGCAAACCGCGAGGAGGTATTATCATGTCTTGCCCCATGGTGGCCCTTAAGAGGACCGATGGTTCGTTCTCGGGATGATGGGGGAATATGGGACTCAAGCTTGCCGCTTCGTCTCCGGCTCGTTGACGGAAGCAGGTGGGCTCTTCTCATTGATATCTGTAGAGAAAGAAGTTGTTAGTTATCATCTTGACTTCTAAGTTACTTATTTTTAACATAAAGATCTTCTCCGGGCATGGTTCGAACAGGAACCCTGTGATTGCCTCCTTGTGCTCAAATGTGAAATGAAGGCATTCGATTCCTTTTTTAGCCCTGCTATAACACATTTCGCCTCTGCCACGTTCACAGAGGAGCGGTTTTGCGGGCACACTTCCTTTCTTATCTAGGGGAATGTGGAGGCGACTTGATCGTCGAGTACTGCTACTCTTCACTTGTTGGTGCAGCTCCTGATTAGTCGCCACCACCTTCCCCAACTGCTTTCGCAGCCCTTCTACCTCCTCCCTCATCTTTCTCAACTCCTTCTCCTGACTCTTTCTCTCTCGACCAGGAGCTGCTCTTCTCTGGCCTTACCAGCGAGGTGCGAGAGCCTCTCGAGATCGAGCTCTCCTTCTTTCTCAAGAAGACTAGCTTGAGTCTTCTTGAGCTCCTGAGCGACTCGCGAGAGGTTCTCGGAACTCGCTTTATAGAAGAAACAGTCGCTCTTCCACACTGCTAACTCATTCTTGAGCTTGTCATAGTCATCGACCAGTGGTGGATGCATAATGAAGTTGTGACACTGAGGCGCAATCCCACCACTGCTCGATGACTTACCGGCTGCACCTCGCTATCGAGATAGACTTCCCCGACCGCCTCTACCTCGCTATCGAGGTCGACACTCTCGACTAGGTGTGCCTTCGCCGAGCCTTCTTCCTCCTCCTCTTACTCACTATCGCTGCTACTAGTAGCCGATTCATCGCTAGAGGAGGATTTACTCGGCTTCGGAGAAGACTCAATCGGGGTGGGTGAGGGAGCCTTTCTGGCACACTAGATGAGGGAGGCTCTGCTGACGCGATAGACTCGACAGCGCACTGAGTCTCCAGAGCTTTTAACTCTGAACTGAGGAGACTTTGCTTCGTCTCCTCAGTCAGCTCTGGTTGACTGCAACTGGTATGCTTCACATGCCACTCCGGTAACGTCTCGACAAGGCGAGATGTATTATGGCTGCTGCAAAAGTATCGAATGCCCCCTACCATTCGCTTATTCACACAAGAGTGTTTCCTAAAGGCATCACTGCGAAAGATCTTTGTGCAAACACAGAGCTTGAAAGCCGTCTTGGCATTATTGTAGTTAACCATTTTTCTGAAGTGAAAAGGGGAAAACAATGATTATAAGTCCGTGAACGTTTGATAGCAAACGATTGATTCCTAGTTTATAAAATTCCTAGTTTATGAAACTCTAAAAATTGTTCGCATTCGTTTGATAGCAAACGATTGATTACTAGTTTATGAAACTCTAAAGCTTCTTAACAAACTTTGTCAGAGAACTCACCGTTCGTCTTGCAACTTGAAGCAGGAGTGAAGACTAGAAAAAAGTCGCGGTTTATATACCCAGTGAGTACAAAGCCATGATTCAGACCTTCCTTATTTGGCCATGCGTTTGACATGACAACAGCGGTTTTACCATTTATGGGCATCGGCAGTCACCATGCTTTCAGTAACCAACTCCCAACACAAAGACTGGTTACCCTATGACGCGAAAAGGTTTGACGTCAATGCCTGCAGTAACCCTCTCATTTTTACCAAGTTACAATGACAAACGATAGACGTTGCCAACCCTGAGTTACTGAGGCTAGACGAGATTTCACAAAGGCCTGATAGCAGAAGCCATAGTGACTTGATAGCAAGCGTTTAGGTGTTAAGCTCTTGAATCCGTTGCAGGCATCACTCAGAGGGGATCTTATCCCAGCTCCAAGGCCTCGACCCACAAATCCAACCTCGGGTGGACAGAGCGTGTGCCATGTCACTGTGTTGGTATCCGGGCCCCGATTTTTATATAAAAACCGGTGGAGTTATTTACAAGAGGAAACATCCCACGTCGTTGCTTTGATCAGCTTGATAGGAAGCCGTGATTTACAAGCGTTTTGCAATGGAGATGTTTAGTAGTCACCCATGACAAGATAGCTAAGACTCAACCGATTGGCGTTCAAAGTGCTACGTTGAGAACTGTGTCAAATGCCCAACATGAGTTGCCCCAGAGGTTTCGGTCTAAAATATGACACACTCCCTTGCCACACTTATCACTACGGCATCATCCGACGTCCCGAAGGAACCCCCTGTCATTGGAATATTACAGCAAAACTCTCCGTGCCATGCTCGCTTTCAGTGAAAAGCCGCTTGTATCATGCAAAGACTGCCTCGTACACACTTATACATGCCTTCATTGACTTCAGCAGGGTCGAAAACCGCAGAAAACCTCCAAAAATAATGAATTAAAATTTTTCAGCATTTAGCACTACTTATGAAATTTTATAAGTAGTCTGTAAATATAGGTCTGATCAATAGCGATCGAACCTTTTTTGAATCAAGTCCTACGGAAACCTGAAATTTGGAATGTCCGATGCTATCATCAGAGCTTCGGATAGACGACCTACCTTTGACAATCTCTCTCGTCTTAATGAAAAGTCTCAGTCGGTTCCCAGCTTATATAGTTTGTGGCGATCAGCTGATGACGTAATCTCCATCATCCAAAACTTTAAACACGTCTACCTCCGGTTCTAGTGCTCCGATTGACTTCAAATTTTGACACTCACGTTTTCTCATTCTCACCTTTCATTTAAGCCATCCCTCGACTCTCTACGATGACCAGAAGCCGAGTTGAAAAAACTCGTTTTTTCAAAAGTTCCAAAATCTTGGAAAATGCGTAAAAATTCGATTTTAAACATGCTCTCATTTGGAAACAAAACCTTCCACACATCTGAAAAGATAGGATCCTAAAGAAAAAAGTGCGGTCTTGCCCCTAAAAGAAACCCGAGCTCTTCATTCACTTCCATTCCTGAGTGAGTTGTCACCAAAGTAGGCCACAATTTAGCATTTTCACGAAAAAATCCCGTGTTGAGCCCCAGTGTGAAGAATATTTTCGACTTTTTCTCTCCGATTCACTTGAAACTTACCCTCTAGATGCAGAATTGCACGCTGATTCCAAATCTGGTCACCGTTTTCCCTTCCTAGGCTTCGTTCACCCGCTAGAATCATTTTCGTAAAAATTCTAACTCTCGTTTCTTCGGTGTTGCGTAAAAATCTTAAAGTCACTCTTGCACCTCAATGAACGAACGTAGAGACACGCCGTTTCTTTCATTGCATTTGTCTCACTCTTAGCTTTCAAATGAGCTATCACACGACTTTCTACCCTCTCTAGAACCAAGGTTGGAAGTCTCGTTCCAGAGGGGGGACGTCCTCATAATTTTTTCTCTCCGATTGAGCTGGAAACAACCTTCCTAACCCAAAATTTCACGTAGACTCCGAATCTGCCCTCCGTTTTCCCATCCGAGGCCTCCTTCATGCCGAAAAACGGCCTTTCCCATCCCAAAACGACCAAAACCCACCTTTTCTAACTCTAGGGTTTTCAGAGATTCCACCCCTTGCCTCACAGGAAAGTTCCTCTGGAAACATCCTTCCCAACCGAAAATTTCACGTAGACTCCGAATCTGCGCTCCGTTTTCCCATCCGAGCCCTCCTTCATGCCGAAACATGACCTTTCTCATCCCAAAACAACCAAAACCCACCTTTTCTAACTCTGTCATTCCTAGATTCCCACCCTTGCTGCTCCTCCTTCCTTCCAGAGGGGGGCTGAGTCAGCATGATGACTCATCGTTGCACATTTTGTCCTTGATTTTGTCATGATTTTGTCAGGGGATTACTACTTACGGTTTACAGTGCAGTCTCCATTCGCGAAGAACGTAGCATTTCATTAAATCCGCATGTCATCAAGTGTGATGGAAAGTATTTCGGAAGTGTCCATTTCCATTGTTCAATGTTTGGCTAATATACCACATTCTGTATTACTTCACAGATTTCGGGAGATAAATGTTTAGAATTTGCGAGTATCAAAAGCTTTACATTTTCCGAGCCGAAGTCGATATGAATACATAACTTTTGATATAAGTTTATTGGACATTCATCTTCATGAAATCAATGGGATAAAACAATGGGATATTTCACGATTCCATTCCCGTGAACTGTCCAGTTTTGTAAGTACACGTCTTCACTTTTTGTACATGCACGTCTTCATAGTTTTGCGGATAAATAAAATCTACTTGGAGATTAAGCGTTCAGAATCTACTATAGAACAATGACCCTACATTCATAGAACAGTGGAATAAATTACCATTACCTTTGATTTGTATCTATAAGTACATGTGAATTTAATGATTACACATAGGGATTTTATGTATCAGCAGGAAAGTTCATCATACGTTCAACACAGTTATTTAAGAACTCATTATTGTTTATCTACCATTTCATTCTGTAATGGACTGTCAGATCCTAACACACATATAATGTTGACAACTCTAAAAAAAATACACTGCACAAACTGAATTAGGCGATAGAGCAAAATATGGCATAAGGAGCTTGGGCAGCTCAGTTCGTGGAACCTAGCAAAGGATCGCATATTTTCATTATGCAATTTTTAACTTTAAATGTTAGATGTTTGACCTTAAATGTTGGATGTTTAGCCTTAAATGTTGGATGTTTAACTTTAAGTGTTGTGGTTCTTAGCATTACGTTCATGCCTATATACCACATTGTAAAGAAATTGACTTGTTGATGCTGACAAAAAATTTTCTCATGCACGTTGCGATATTGCAACATTCTCTGCAGAACTATCTTAAAAGAGAATAAGAGATGCTGAAGAGATGAGGCGTCACACATAAAATCACTCTCTACCTGTGAAACTGACCTTGCTCAAAATGAATTGGATAATGCACTTCTCATTTCTTAAATCAATCTCTTGCTCCATCAACTCAACGTCCCCCCGCGACGGTGCAAATGCAACAAGTCGACAATAAGGGTCCAGACGGTTGCACTGTCTATGAACACTCGTCACGCATACAACAGGAATATTTCGGCCGACCTGGTGTAAGCTGAGTTGTCTTCTTGAACTGAAAGATTGATGAGAAAGCCCTCCAACCTCTCTCCTAGTTCTCAAACCCTCTGGCGGACGATCGTACGAAAGGGAATGCAATTAGAGTATTTCATGCATGTGTGAGACATGCGGGGCGCAGTAGCCGGTGGTTTTGGCGTCAGATGAGGGGCACTAGGCGGAGATAGAGGAGGAGGAGGAGGCGTCGAAATGACCCACTCTGCCCATCAATAATGCACTGACTTGTCAAGTCGAGTCGTGAGATTTACTACCTCGGTCTCAGGATTCAATTACTGGGCCGCCAACCTCCTCAATATTTGATTGTCTCATGTGCGGGCGCCTGCAGTAGGTTTGGCGACAAATATGCAGCCGCGTAACGTCGCTTAATCGCGTTACTGTCCGCCGCAATGCACTAAGGGTAGTGTGAAATATTGGCCAGGGGAGGTGACTTGATGACATGAGCAGGTCAGATGGGGTCAGAATACATCAGAGCTGTAACTCATGTCTCTCAGGATGTGGGCAGTCGAAAAATCCGTCTTTCTGACGCAATCAAGTTGTACCGCACTTAGAATGGCGCCTCTATTATGACGCCGCCCTTTACATTATTTAGCGGCCAGCGTCCCTCCAGATGCACATTTTCGTCCGTCCGTCACTCGAATCTTGTCCCCAGAGGATGAATCTTGACACACAGAATTTTCTTTCAAGAGTACGGGCACTCTGTTTATGATAACATAAATTTCGGTCAAGGGTACTAACGTTGTGGGCATACAGCTGTGACGGTAATCGCGTTGAACGAGGACGAAGCCCTATAATTTGTCCTTAAAAATACTTGACGTTTGACATTTTTTAACTCCACAAACATGAGATTAATGAATAGTTAGTTTATCAATCGAGGGTTAACATGACGCGCCTGTACTGTTGTTTGAAGAGAATTATCAACAAACAGTGGGAGGGGGCAGTCCGCGGTCTCTGATAATCTCAGCAGGGCCTTCTCGTCGCCAGAAGGTTGATAGAAAGAAAGGCTATCACTGTATTCCCTCTTCAGTAGCTCAAAAGCGAAGTCGAAGGAAATGCCAATCAAAAAGTTGAGAGAAGAACTTCTATGGTCAAGTTTTTGAATACACTCAAAGCTCCTTCTGTTACTACAAATACAGAAATCGCCAATCCAAATTTGCAGACAGAGCTTTGTTTTCAATTATTCCTCTTTAATTTTGCGGCAGATTCAACCTACTTAAAATTCGTGAATGATTTGATTATTATTAATGAATGTCTCAACAAGACCTCTAGCTATCTCTTAGAAATTTCAATTTATGGAAGAATTAGCTTTAGCGGAACAACTTCAAGAATACGCTTTTCAATTACGCTAGATTAGTTTCGATTCTTTTTTCTTGAAATAGGTTACAGGAATGAAGAATCTATAAATTCTGTTTACATATTATGGCGATTACTTTCTTACATAATTATTGCATCTATTTTTTTCAGATTTGATCGTCTGATGCGAACTGACGGATTATGACAACAATTAGGCTACCAACATGGTCCTAATTGATGCTTTGCATATTATGCATTACATTCTCAGTAATCCGCAATGACCATCGTATTTTCTCGCATTAGGGATAGAAATGGTTGAAATTTCCTGAAAGTTAAACCGATCAATTATATTTCATTATAGCACGTATAAGCAAGAATTGTATAGCAAATGTAAACCATAGGATCATTCAAGGTAAATAATCATCGTTGAATTATCCAAATTTCAGTTAGAGACTAGAACATCGTTTAACGCATAATTTGTAAAAGACATTTAGTCCACAGTTTCTTTCGAGCAAGCGCCGATGATCTGAGCTTCGTGACCATAATTTTCATTCATGATTAATTGCAAAATTGGGACAGTGGCATAAATGAAAGCATAGGACTGAAGTAATCTTAAAGCATAAGAAATACAATGTTTCGAAAACCTTTCTAATCTGATAGTGATTCACTAGCATCACATGAAATTTATGTCCAAGGGTTTCGAAACGAATTGTTTAGTATGTCTTGTTGTGCCGGTAGGAACATGCCAGGTAGCTTTGACTATAGAAATCCGACATTTAGCTTTGTTTAAGTTAATGGGACTGGAATGCACAATAACTGTTTGTTAATGGTAATTTCAGCTGCTCATTTAGGCGCCTATCTACATGCAGGTCATGCAATGCTGTTAGATCATAAGAGGAATCACATTACTGAAGCCTGTCCTAGCTTCAAACTCTTGGCGTGAGGCGATTTCTTGTAAGAAATTTTATCGAAATGACTTCATGCTTAAGGGGAAATTAAAATAGCCGTGAAGTTACAAGATATATACCCTGACAAAGAGTCAGCACCTAACCATTGTCAACCATTGGGAGCTGCCATCGTTTTTATATCGTAGTCATGACGTCGCATATCCACGAAGTAGCATTGTTTTCAATGTGTATGACCGGTCTAGTTATTTCAGAGATAAAGTGCCTTGTCTGCGTGTTTGGGTCCAGAGATGATTTTCCTCAATACTGATGGTCATGGCTATAACTAGTCTCGAGGGGCAGGAAGATAAATTTTCCTTGAACATAATGCAAATTCAAGCCTGAATTCTGACGAGCCTGAAGGTTGACGCCACATTAAACGTACAAAGTCAATAAATTTAGATCGTGAGGAGTCGAACAGCGTGAACAATATATCCATTTGATGAATTTATCACGGAGAAAAATTAGGTCAAAGATAGGCCCTGTCTGCAATCTGACCGTTGAAGTTGGTGGGTTCTTTGATAAGAGATACTTCTGCGCGCGTTCGACCAATTACACAAACCAAAGAGAGACAAACATCCATGTCAATTTCTATCGCTTGATGCTACCATTGCATGCACTGGCTGGGAACGGATCATGTCCGCTCCATAGAATAACACACACAAACGAATGAGAGGTCTGTGAGTTCTTTGTTATTATAGAGTGTCAGACTTTTATTGGGTGAAGGGCTGTTTCACACATGCGATTTTTTGCAGCGCGGAATTTACGGGGGTGTTTGTATAACATTACATCCTTTGGAGCCTTTTGCACATGTCGTACGGTTTCATTTTGCCGCGAGTAAATCGCGCGATTTTGAGTTTTGACCTACCAATGATCTTTAACATAATCTCAAACTGAGATTATTTTTACTATCAGCATGATGTGGCGATTAAAACGCATTCCGAATTGCTAAATTTCGTTCAGTAGAACCGATTCCATCACAAATAATACATTTGAAGTTCGAAAGTGTTGAGGTTATTGACCTACGCATACGTCAAAGAATAGTGCCTTCCATGTCACCAAGTCACTCCATGTCACCAATTTACATTTTTACTTCGTTCTCAGTCATCAGTGATCGGATTTTGGTGATTCACACATCAAACGATTCCCAGAATATGAAGAAGTTCATGACTCGCATGGCTTTCACTATGGAGAGAATTATTTTCATAGCATGCAAGACTGTCCATGCACTATGCTTTATTGATTGACTAGACTGGAACAATTGCAAAAGCAGCGCACATTGACAATAGATGCAGCAGATTGTGAAAGTTGTTACTAACATGTTTGACCAGTCGTCCTGAGATCATTTTGTAATCAAAAGCAAGTAAGAAAAAACTCCCCAAAGTTTTGGTCGATGATTTCTTGACTTAAGTTACAAAAATCAGACGGGCCTTCGGCGTCCAGCGCCATCAACCGGTCGATGGTAACCTTCAATCGAAAGTGGTCGCTTCGTGAAAATTTGTTGACTTGTGCTATGAATAGATGACGCAATGGACCACTTTTATCGATGAACTTCTTGAATGGGTTGCTGAGATTTCTATGTCTTTCAAATGCGCTTACATGTGTATTACACACAGCAGACGGCGAGAAAAAATTGCTGAAATCTGAATGTTTTTTGCTGATTTTGAATATTATAGCGAACTACTCGTATGTAATAAATTTCAGATAATTTATTCTGATAGCACATTTCCTACTGATTTCGATGAAAACAAGAACAAATACAACTGAAGCCTACCTACAGAGTAATTTTGGCTCGAATCCTTCTCCAATGGGTTAAGACACATTCACTTTCTATGTCTCATAAAATCGAGAGATGGAAATAGTTTGTCCGATGATTGACAGTCGCAGAAATCGAATTCCAATGTGAAAAGCCAATTCCAAATTTTAGCGACATCCGCGCAAGTGTGAAACAGCCCTAGTAATCCATAGGTGGCATTCCATGGCTGTGGAAAACTATGGCTAAAATCGAAAATAGAGGAAAGAAAGTCATACACGTATGCCGATCATTCTTTTTCACGCAGCTCATGGGCCTACAACAATGTTCAATTCACAACTGTGTTTCCTTGTCAAATTGTCAAACAGTGAAGAACAATGAAAACAGCGGCTCGTCCTCACCGCATGTATGATTCGCAGCAAGCCGAGAATGTATCAATGAAGTGACCTGGCTTATTCTCAGTGACGTCAATAACTGACGTAATTAGAATTTCGATAATTCGCGCTAACAAAGTTTCTATAATCTCATACACAAACTGTGACTCTCCTTTCTCACGATTGACGGACTTTCCCATTTTTGCGAAGGCACTAATTTTTTTTACACTCACCCCTGGTTTGAACAGCTGTTTTTAAACTACTTTTTTAAACGACCAGATATGCATTAACAAGTGATCGTTTTATGCGCATAAAAATGCGCCTAAAAAAGTAATTTTATGCAATGAAAACTGTATTTATGCAATATCATTCTGATTATAGAAATAGCTGCAATATACTAAGAAATGTAGGCCTATGTATCCATGAATGGTGAATAATCTGTCAGCATTTTGAGCTCATTCCTAAAACACAATGCATGCGGATGTTTTCCTTAGTCATGCTATTGCGATTGCTCCTCATAAATGCCTTGTATTCTGAACGTCTCTCAACGTCGGAAGAGGTAAACGGAGATCGCGACAATAGCAATTGCTTCCGATGAATATTCTTCAAAGTCCCTCTCAACCAGCTTCTTGAATCCTGTGTTCTTTTGAAGAACGTGCTCCAGCTTGGTCCTTACATTCGCATCAAAGTCATCGCTGATACCATCGATCAATTGTTTGGCTTGAGACGGATTGCACTTACGGTCTTGAAGCTGCTTCAGACAACGAGGAATAGAGCCATATTTAGAGGAAATGTCTACGATACCTCTTGCAATCTCGGCTTGCGACAATCTACCAGCTTGCGACAACGTGAAAGAATCACAGGAATCCGACCAATGAATAAGCAGTATATATAGCATGTAGTAGGCTTATCTTCTGTAAATAGGGAATCTTCAAGATAAAAGTAGACATTGTCCACTGCTGAGCCTTAGACCGTAATCTAAGGTAAAAGACAGAAAGGAGAAGATAGTTGTCAACACAGGAAACCTGTTTTCCAAAAAATTATCGATATAAGTATCTAAAAGCACTTATTTTCATGATATGCATTTGTATGCAATTAAAGCTGAAATATGCATTTTTATGCATTTTATGCATTATACATATTTGGTCGGCCCTGTTCATAACACATGATCATATCTAGTACCTTTACGATCGATGATGTCATATTCAGCTTGAGCGTCAATATGATTTCAATAATCAACGGCTTTTTGGTACGAAGTATGAAACGTACTGAATAAACTACAATTTGCATGCTAATTTGCACACATGGCTGAGATAAGATAATGTAGCCTTTTAACCTTTCTTTCCTGTAGACGGTCACCTTAATAGCAATTGTTTTTAACACAACAAACTACAACAGAGCATCGCGCGAATCTTTGTGATAAATACGACATTCCCGGTCGCTGTAAGACACTTCTCGCAAGATCTTTTACACATAACTGAATTATTAACTCCCTACCACCACCGTCACCTCCGCTCTTAATCGGAGCAATCACAGAACGGATTATCATGGACAAATATTATACTAAGTCTACTTTCTGTCGGGTACCATCACTGATCGAGCGTGTAAAATGGCGCCAACCTCCCAAACAAGTGGTGGAGGTAGTTGTTCAGCTGCAGTCACAGATAGACAGAGCTCGAAAAGCGCTTGACTGCACACGTGGTCATGAACTTTCCAAGTAATACAATCTTGATACCAAATTATAATTAACTGGTCACATAGTGCAGTTTTTTTCGGTTCACGGACAGTGCTAATCCTGAGAATAATGACACGTATTTTCAATAGCTCTAACGAGGAAATAGTTTTTAGGAATTTCTTGACTAAGTTTAGAAGTAGCAATAAAGTTTGTGCTATAGATCAGTGTTTCTCAAGGCATACCATGTGAACCAAAAGTTGGGTCATGCCTTTTCAAAAATACTCTCAATGACTGAAAGTGTAGAAAATTGGCGAATGAGCGGAAAAAGAAAGCCACTTCTTGAAGCGAATGACGATTATTCGGTCAGAATAATCTAGGAACTAGTTTTAAATATTATTACAAATGCATTATGCTACTTTTACGGGTCCATGACTGACATTAATTCCCCATTTACCATCCTTAATAGGTTTTGAGTTCATAATTAATAATAATTCTAATTACAACAATTTCAAAAAATAATTAAAAGCAAAATTAAGGGTATAAATAACTTTAAAGGTTACGATGCACTTTTCTGATATGAACATGGAAGCACGCACATGCTTCATACCGTTCATCTTGGATTTACAAATCACAATTCTTGGATAACAAAGTCGGAATTTACTTATTAATATTTTATACGAATCCTGCGTGAACTGGACCAGTGTTACCCAACCTTTTTTACTCAATTACCCCCTAAGAGATTCATTTCCGAACAAACGCCCTCTTATATTGTAACACATTTCAGAACACCTTTGTACGGAGAGTTGTGCTTTAATATACACAAATTCGAACGCAGTCATCTGATAATACGCAACTCACATGCATAGTTCATTAATGGGAGAATTGTGGCTGTTGCTTTGAAGCCAATGTCTTTATATTTGGTCTAGAACTCGTCTATTTAAGCGTGAGATCTGCGAAATTCACAATTTTCAGATTCTGTCGCTTTTTCTGAGAAGCCCAACGATAGCACTAAAGTCGCATTCTACCAAGACCGGCTTTAGACTCATTTTTCATTAAATTTCAATCGATCTGAACTCAGCAAAAAAGGTATGAGCGAGAAAATACCTGAATGCTACAAGACACATATAATTATCATTTTTTTTGTTTAAAACGTTCTTTGATAGAGAAATATTTCTTTTACAAATATTTCTGGAAATGCACTGTTCCTAATGAATAGACTTTATTCTCTCACGCGATTGATAGTTAACGCACGAGCATATGAATTTTTATCCACGCAAATCATGGGATTTAGAACCAATTTTGAGCATCCATTAAATGATAGGTAGGTTCATGACGATGAAGATTCTTCAACAATTAAGCACAAAAGTTTTATTTTCGTTGAAGTCTCTGAATGCGACAAGTGCAAAAATTCAAAACTGAAGTACAATAATCAACTTGAGCAAAACATAAGATGAAGAAATTATATCACAGGATTTGTTATTAGTTACATGACAAATTTGATATAAATTTCTGAGGAGAGTGAAACCAGCTTGACAGATTCTTAATATTACAAATTGTATATGCGTGATGTCAAAGAAAGTAAACACAGATATTTCACACAAAGGGAAAATCAATAGGTAGACGCCTGACCATGATTTCAGAAGCCATGAAGCATTGGATTTTGAATGAACAATGAACACTGACTTATATTGGCATCAAGCCTAAGTCAGATAGAAGCTGGTGTCAGAAATAGTCAGATAAATGTTGAATATAATTACATGAAAGTAGAAAGACAGTCAGAACTTAATTGTGGAACGGAGCTGCTTGTACATATATCATTTGCACATAGCATGATGCACCAAACCATAATCACTAACGGCATAGTCATTTGAATAATAGCCTACCCACTGCGAGATGCCATAGGATGGGGTAACTGCGCCATAGTTCATGAATATCGTATTAAACCAATCATATCATCTATCCAACAAGAATAACACTGAAGGCTGGCTCTTGATACTTATTCAAATAAGTAACTTAGTTGGAGAGACTTTCAATAAGAATTTGATAATCAAAAACGATAGACTTCCACTGGCCACGCTTGTTCTCGAAAGCAGATACATCAAGAATGAATTTGATAGCAAACTAACTGAACTAAAATCACATCAAATATACAAAGTCACGCTAAAAGCTTGCGACAAAAGAAATTACGCACATAGAAAGTCAATACTATCTAAAATTTACTTGACACATGATGATACTCATAAACTCTAAAGTAGACAGGCATTTACAACTAAAGTCATTGAAGAATGCACAATACTGAGGCTGGACTAACACAACCGAAGAATGAATAGTCGTTCCTTCTGACAGCAAAGGACAGGTCTCAAAGTGCGGATGGAAACACTCTCCAGGATCGACAAATACAGCTTAGTACGGGCGGACTTCAGAACGGAAGAAATATCCATCTTCTTTTCACAACTGCACAGGTGTCGGGTTATAGCTGACTGAGGGGCCTTCTTAGACTTCGGTCTTTCATTAGACGAGTACAGCCATTTGGGGATATGCTCGGGTTGACGCTGTGAAAGGCCACGTTCGCTCTTGCCCACGTAACTTGCTCCGCAAGCACAATTGAACATATAAGTAACCATGGGATTGTTGGCAAGAGGGACGATATCCTTCACCTTATCCGAGCATAAAGTTCTCGTGCGAAAGACAGGAATTGCTTTCAGATGGAAAATTGTCTTCTCAATTTCCTTCCGCATTTCGTTTGCGATCCTTTCACTTTGATTGCCATAATATTGTACGTCAAAATAAAACCGCTTCTTTTCGACAGTCACAAATTTTTCATATTTTCTCTGAGAATGTTTATCAATAAACCACTTTGGGTATCCATTTTTTCTGAGGATTCCGTTGATAAAATCGATTTCAGTCTGTAGGTGATTGGCTACACAATGCTTTCGCTCGATAAAATAAAGTGGATACCAAGTTTGATTTGTATCTCCTGGGAGAAAATGAACCAACGTTGTTGTACAGCGAAGTGAACGTATCTTTACGGTAAATTGATGTCGATATCGCACCATTATTCTCGAAGTGAAGCCTCAAATCCAGAAAGTGATTTGCTGGTTCATGGGTAAACTCCAATGATGGATGTTGAGCATTGAATGTTTCAAAAGGTTCATCACATTTGGCTTTGTCTTCGGCAATTAAAAACGTATCATCAACGTACCGACAATAAAACTTGAAAGAATTCAATGTGGATTACAGCTTCTCCTCAATTGATCTCATGAACATCTCACAAAATGATGCGCTCATTGGTGAACCCATCCCCAAATGGCTGTACTCGTCTAATGAAAGACCGAAGTCTAAGAAGGCCCCTCAGTCAGCTATAACCCGACACCTGTGCAGTTGTGAAAAGAAGATGGATATTTCTTCCGTTCTGAAGTCCGCCCGTACTAAGCTGTATTTGTCGATCCTGGAGAGTGTTTCCATCCGCACTTTGAGACCTGTCCTTTGCTGTCAGAAGGAACGACTATTCATTCTTCGGTTGTGGTAGTCCAGCCTCAGCATTGTGCATTCTTCAATGACTTTTGGTTGTAAATGCCTGTCTACTTTAGAGTTTATGAGTATCATCATGTGTCAAGTAAATTTTAGATAGTATTGACTTTCTATGTGCGTAATTTCTTTTGTCGCAAGCTTTTAGCGTGACTTTGTATATTTGATGTGATTTTAGTTCAGTTAGTTTGCTATCAAATTCATTCTTGATGTATCTGCTTTCGAGAACAAGCGTGGCCAGTGGAAGTCTATCGTTTTTGATTATCAAATTCTTATTTATTCAAATATTATTTTGAACTAGAAAAGTGGCATGTGGCATTTTCCATTTTGGGGTATCTTTGTCACTATAGGAGGCGAATTCTCATGATTGAAGCTTCAATTAATTCATCAATTATTATGATTAATTATTGCAAATCTGAAAGTTTGAGTTCAACATTTGCCTTTACTTTAAGCTATGCACCAAGACTTTGTCACTGCTGAACAGAACAAGGCGAAGCAATTGAAGTGAATTGATAATTGATTTTCATGAACTGAGAGGCAAAGAATATTAACAAGACAAGAAAAGGAAGACAAGCGTATATTGCACATATACATATAGAATGAGGAAACATGGGGCCGTGAGCACTTTCAAAATTAAAGTGACAGTCATTGGTTATAAGCCGCTACCAATGCGTCTCGCTTGCTATATCAACCAATCACTTTAAATTGCTTCTATCAATTGCGAATATGCATGCGAAGAATAATTTATTCAATAAGTTATGTTCAAAATATTAAAAAGTAATGTAAGTTAGAATATTATATGAAATACATGCAAAGTCAGAATACTAAATCAAATAATTAATATCAAAACATCATCAATTTAAATTGATGCATTGATCAAATATTGCAATCAAATGGGAAGGTGATATCTGTAGATCATCGTTATTAGGATTCAATTTTTATATTTTCCTTTTACACTAAAATGCATCCTGATTCAATAATTGAAGCATTTATTTGAGTTTGTTTTGTCAACGTCTGTCGGTATGGGAGGTTATAGAATAGAATAGAATTTCTTTATTGTCTCGCTGACAAACTCCGCAAGCACATTACAAATCACATCGATGTCAATATACATGTAAGAGAGAATCATGAGGTGCAAATGGCAGCGAATAGGTAAATAAAAGTAAGAATACAAGTGAGAAAGCTATTTACAAAATTTAATAAAGGAATTCTTAAAACGCGACGTTTTTGCAAAAGGAGCACGTAAACTATTCACACGCCGAGTGGTAATACGAGCACTTAGATCAACTGAAGTAAAAAGTTCACGAAGTAAATGACAATCATTATTCATAACGGAAGACATAAGGTTCTCACCAGTCTTGTTCAACATAACACAAACAGATTCCTCGGGAGCATAATCAATTCCCATGATGCGAAAAACACGTTTTTCAATCCTAGAGAAATCAGCAGGTAATTGGATAAGTTGCAAAAAGAGGGGAATGCATAAGACAAGACGGAACGAATAAACGCAAAATAACATTTTTTCATAACATGAATAGGACAGTCAGAGCTGCGCAAATTACGGATAATAAAGATACGTTTAGAGGCTTTTTTCACAATGTAATCAACATGCTCATTCCATTTTAAGTCACAAGCAAAAATGACACCAAGAAACGTAAAATGATCAACTTTCCGAAGAAATTCGTTATCAGCAATCAAAAAAGGCTTGGATTCAAAGATTGCGGAAAAAACCAAATGATATATGGAAAGTCTTAACTCCAGCTAATAATATCACTACTATTTTCAACTCAAACTCTGAAGCTGTCCAGATCATTAATCAAGCCTTACAGCAGAATTTCTCTGATTTGCCAGATTGGACAAATGTGTTTAATTTGATCAAATAATCTAATGAACCTTGGAAAATTGATGTGTCTGTTGGAAAGACGAAAGATTTTCTTGCGCAACTAAAATCATCAAAGGCTTCGGGATGTGATGAATTTCCATCATTCCTAGCTAAGGCTGCCTGCGAAGAGCTGTCTGGGCCCCTCACTCATATTATTGCGCTGTCCATAGAGAGCAAAACCTTTCCGACCCAATGGAAATTAGCCAATGTAACACCGCTGCCCATCTGTAAACGACATTAGACCCATTTCAGTTCTTCCCGTGTTCTCAAAGGTTCTTGAGGAATATGTGATAGACTCTTTGAAACCTCTGATGATTCATGCATATGGCGACAATCAGTTTGGGTTTCGTCCTGGGTACTCCACTGTTCATGCCAATATAAAAATACATGATTATATTACATCTACGATGGACAATCTTGATAATATTGGTGTTGTTGTGATATCGTTTGACATGGCGAAAGCATTTGACAAACTCAATTACTTGGATCTGATAAAATCCCTCATTGACGCTGATTTACCATCAAACTTCATTCATTGGTGCTGTAGCTTCTTGCAGCATAGGACACAACGTGTCAAACTTATGAGTTGTGTAAGTTCCACCGTACCAGTTACATCTGGTGTGCCTCAAGGAGGCAAACTTTCACCTTTTCTGTTCGGTATTCACATGAACTCACTTGTCCCTTTTCATTCCTACAGCCTAATGTCTAAATATGCAGACGATGTTGTGATAGTGTTACCAATTTTGTCGGAGAATGTTGAGAGTTTTGTCAAACATGAAATTGATAATGTAAATAATTTGTGTCAGACCCATGGACTATCCTTGAATAGTGAAAAAACCAAATGTTTATTTATAAAACGAAAGACAGTAATGTTTTCTCCTTTGAATGTCAATTTTGTCGATCACTTAAAGATTCTTGGTGTTTTTTACAACGCAGATCTCACATGGGACACTTTTGTGAATTATTTGTGTAAAAAGGCTAGTCAGCGTCTTTATGTAATCAAGCGTCTGAAAAATTATTTGACAAAACATGAGCTTATCATGATTTATAATGCCACCGTTTTGTCAACTCTTGAGTATAATTCACCTTTATTAATCGGTATCAACAAAAAGTGCTCGGAAAAAATGGAAAAAGTTCGGCGCCGGTCTCACCGTATTATCTGTGGAATGGATTGCAACTGTGACAAGTTTACACCAATTTACATCAGAAGAAATGTTGCTGCCTTAAAGACCTTTCATGATATTCAGAACTCAAATAATCTTTTGTTTCATTTAGTCCCTCCTACATTTGCCAGATCTCGACATCGTCAAAAGCTGGTTGTGCCCTATTCTCGCACTTTAAGCCGTCAGTCATCGTTCATACCATTTTGTACAGAGCTACATAATCGAAGTTGTAATCTATGATCATTTCAGAAATTTGCTGTCCGTTCAATGTACAGTATCTTCTAAATCTATTTCCATATTTCTATGTATATCTTATGAAATTGATTGATTTTTATTGATTTGAAATATACACCTCCTATCCTATAACATCAGACATTACAAGATTTCTCTTCGTGATAACATCCATTACCATACATTTCTTCTTGTTCAGAGATAGGTGACATGAATCTGCCCAATTCACCAAGTTGTTCCACTCCAGCTGAAGATAATCATCGGATTTATTTTTAACGAAGTGGAGGGATAGTATATCATCAGCGTACCGAATTATTGACGTGTTGTCTGATACAGGCACAAGATCGTCCGTGGCCAGGAAAAAGAGAATAGGGCCTAGGACGCTGCCCTGAGGCACCCCACTAGTTATTTTAATCCAATTGGAAAAATCACCATTATACATAACACGCTGGTACCTGTCACGCAAAAAACACATAATCCATTTGATGAGAAGAGGTGGAAGTTGAAATTTAGCACAAGCATTCACAATAATCGAGTGAGGAAGCTTATCAAAAGCTTTTGAGATATCCACTGACATCACACGAACACCACCAGAGCACTCATCAAGATGCTGCAAAATTTTGTGTCGAGCCGCTACCAGTGACGAGGTTGTGCCACATCCAGTTCTAGGAATGTAAGCAAACTGAGAAGTGCTGACAGAAGCAGTCACACGAGGAAGTATGAATTTCTTTGAGATTATACGTTCCAAAAATTTAGAAATCACGGACATAAGAGAAATAGGTCGATAATCAGCAGCCATAGTAGGCTTTGTTTCTTTGGGAACTGGGCAAATATTGGCATATTTCAAGGTAGAAGGAACAACGCCATCCAGTAAGCTCCAATTAAAAATGTATGTCAAAGTAGAGCACAACGACTCAATATTATCTCGGAAAATCCATGTAGGCAAACCATCAGCACCACAAGAGGCACCCGATGAGTTCCGAACCTGTGAAAAGACATCATATTCTGTAATCAGAAAGGATGCCTTGTCATCATTGTCAATTAGGTCAATATCAAAAGGAACAGTTGCAGAGTCTGCACTGTCATTCATATTTCAAAAAAGGAATTCTTGAAAATTGTCATCCGTCGGTGACAACAACCAATTTACAATGCGACAAATACCCGAAATGAACATAATTGAACAACGCCTTCCAATGTAATGACTATTCATGATTTCAAGTGCCCGATCGTGGATGAGTAAAGAGCAATAACATAGCATACATGTGTGCAGACCACCGAAGCACGCTGTAATGCTCTGGTAAAGCAAAAAATAAACCGTCGTCATGAGCCAATTGATCTGATGAGCTGCTACGTTGTAACGCCTACATTACAGCAGCAATACATTTGTATCTTCCATCAACCGCCAGCACACTTTACACTGTCCATAGGAGGAAGGGTGTCCGGCTTTTATCGTCTTTATTGTTAAACACATTACTTGTCGTAACCGAGGGAATGATCGCTTTCAAGAATTTATTTTGAAATTCAAATTTCATCTGATTGTGTTTGCATTCATCTTTAGAAAGAATTTTTAATTGCTCGTATGCATTCGGCTTTTATTCCAACAATATAGACATTAATTACATCGTCACCAGATTCACTAGATTTCTTACATTTCTTTGACAATTCCATAGTTAGCAACGATAGTGATAAAAGAATATCAATGCGTTAATGTTACGTTTAATTGAAAATGACAGGATTATCATTTTTAATTGCTTCTGATGCATTGCAAATGCAACTGTTCGCTTACAACTATTTCGAAGATCTTTCTGCAATATTCAACATTCCTTATCTTGTCATCGTCAACTCTTCAGATTTTGCAACTTTCTTGACAATATATGAATTTAGCTGCGGAAACGTCATATACTGGTGTTCACGTAATTGACCAGGCACAGGGATAATTTATATTTTGCATTAATACAGTTAATTTTGTCCGAGCTCCCAGGAGAAAGAAAATGTTGCTCTCGAAATGGCAGCGTATATTGTTTAATAAAAAGTAAGCCGCGACGGGACTTCGGCACTTTCCGCCCTCTGAGGTTAACGTTGCCACTTCGAGACCAACATTTTCTTCTTCCCGTGAGTGCGGACAAAATGAGCTGTCTTAATGCAGATGATGCCGGTGTTGAATAACACATATGCTGACAGTTGCTGTTTGTGCATTTCTCACTTCAAAGTTGTCTTATATATTCATTTCACAATCATAAGTAAATTATCTGCTGAGCATAATATTTTTATATCATAACTGCACACAAAATTGCGATTTACAACTCAAATGTTCTCAAGGGTTTAAAAAGTTGTTGCTGAATGAAACGTTGACGTCTGTATACTTCCCCGCCTGAGACTTGGACAATGCTGATTTAGACACTACTGGAGCGTTATGATAGCCCGAATGAGATTCTGACAACTTACAATGACAATTTCGGGGCTCAACCTCTGCACTAGACCATACTACCACAAGGCTAAGCATTCAACAGTCTAAATGTCTAAAACCCCTCTAGCTTCGTTCTTCGCACAGTCACTACCGTGTGGCTTCGCTATTTTGTTATTCATACTTGTAATGAATCATGTTTTTGTACTGTCAGCGATATTCGGGTATTCGACTCAGAATCCTCTACTAGGTGTAAACAAAGATGTGTGATATTATATGTTCTTGATCGGAGAGAGTGTGCCTTAGAATTCAATATAATAGTTCAGAACGTAACCCTGCTTACTGGTTTTAGCAAAATGCTTTTCGCAAGTGAAGTCTTGGTTTAATTTGATAACTAAACATCAGGCTTCCTTGACCAGTACAACTTGGATCAGGGAGCAATCCAATGACTGAAAGTATTTATCAGCATCAATCATTGTGGGCTCTCCTCAAAATGAATCATGAAAACCTGTTGCATTTGATCACTCAGTCAGTGATCAAATTGTTCATCACAGAATTTTTGTCGTTAGAAAAATTTTCTTTATATTGAAACTTAGAATTTTTTGACCGCCTAAAGCTTTCGTGTGGAGGCGAGACATAGATATGCGCATATGTTATTATGGCATCAATACCCGTTTGGGTCATTATTTTGATTGTCTGCTTTCAAATATTTTGCTTGTGTTTGATTGACTTTTAAATGTAGTTAACAATATCAATAAAGTAGGCCTACAACTCATTAGATTAGTAAATAAGTCATTAAACGTATTACTGCTCATCTCACAAAAAATGGGATCAAAGAAAATTGCATCGTATAATATTGTATTGTAATATGTGGCAACTCTCGCCTACACAGAGCACCAGTTGGCCTACCATTCATGCATTTCACGCATGCCATGTGGAATTTGAATAATGTCTAACGGCATGAGTTGACCAAATAATGTCAGATGATCAAAGCCTTTACCAACCGTTACAGAGGCGCAGACATCATCCCATCCCCGACCGGCCGGTTTTTAATAAGCCGGCCACCGACCCGCACGCTCTGAATATGTCGGCCGCCGGCCCTAGTCCGTCCTCGGCCGACTTTTCTGAACGCCGGCCACCGGCTCAGCCCCGGCCGCCAAAAACCCGGCCGGTTCCAACCCTGTCATACCCCATCTTTCTAAAATGATGCATGTTAAGAAGGAAAAGCTAGATCATGCAATAAATTACACAGCTTTATGTTCCGGGGCATCGAGTGATATGTAGGCCTAAACACTAGTGACGATCTAGCATTTATCAGTAAACATTTACATGTATTAATTTATGTTTTTTGTACTTGTATTTTTTTCATTGCACCAAACGAGAACGGGACATGGTCTACAATTGCTGATTTTAGTGTTTTTTGGTTTTGTAAATACAACGCAGTCGTGATTTTCATTGTGATAATTTCACTCCCATTAACATACTCGTACGAAGATCCCATCAGACTATGAAAGTTTTTCAATCAATACTACGTTCTGAATCATCTTTTCCCACCTTTTCACCGGCATACAAAACAAGATAGTGGCATATCTCGTATCAAGACTCAACATCGTCATTCCTCGTTCGTTCCATCATGTATAAGTCTATACAATCGCTTCTGCGTCCCACCTCAAGATTACTTTGCACTTTTATGAATTTGTGATCGCTCTCGCGTTTAGTGATTTTCTTACAACTTTAAATTTCTTCGTAATGATTGATTTTCCTTCCAGATCCATACATACATCAACAAAATCTATTGGCGTTATGCTTCACTCGTTCAATGAACTAGAAAATGAAGGGGAAAACCAAGAGATTCTGCGCTGTGGTTGCTGCAGGACAATGCGTACACCCGCATGATTCAGCTGACGATGAGAACCATGCAACATTCCAGTTATCCACTCCGATCCAAATTATAAATAAGTGTTCTGTGGCTGTTTCGCCACTTGAAGAAGGAACTACGGGGTCAGCACCTCAATGCTCCAACGTGAGTGCGTCGGACGGGAAAGAACCAGCTTAAAATTCAGACTTATTTTCCTGTGCATGTTATGAGCTGTTGAGCAGCTGAAAAAAAGTGTCGGTAGGAATGATCTTATGAAGTGAAATAAAATGGAGAAATCATGTTTTTGCACATCATATCAAATAGTTAAGATACATCATTAGTACATTTTTGGACATTCCGTATTAATACTCATTGGAATCGATCTTTGAATAGCTCCAGAAGTGATATCATGCGGATTACTCCGCATATTCTGACAGCGAATGACACTTGAGCGTCAGTTTTGAGGCACGAGAAAATTTGAGAAGATGCGTGCAAGGCATTTGATCGTTTTCCCTACGACCCTGTTGAAGAGAATAATCGATCATAATTGTCTATGATGCCAGCATTTTGCACATTGACCTCTATTTGAAAAGTTGCAGCTTGTCAGGATTGAATAAGACGGTGTGCTTATTTTCAGATTATCACATTATCAATATTAACGATAACAGATGATCAAAGTCGAGCAACAATACTATTCCTGACAATAAAGCCCATTCGAATCCACTGAGTGTTCTTATTTGTAATAATTGTGTTTCTTACGTCTTCCTCATCCTCATCGGTTGCATCAATTTTCATGCAAGTCAAATATATCAATATTCCTGCTTAAAAAAAGAACTTCCTATTTTTCTGCAATAAGCTTTTAAAAGATGTATTGCTTCAAATGCTGCCAAAAACAAAATGACTGTCAGCTTTCGACTAAGCATACATTGATAAACATTTGAAAAATTAAACCTGTATGTCCTGATTGAGAAGATTCTATGTTAGAAATATTCATTATCCTGTATGATTATTGTGTTATCACCACTGATGATGGAGATCGTCGCAATTTATGGATGTCCTGGTGTTTGAAACCGATGTGATGATAAAAAAGATTTTGAATGGTTGCTTTATTGTAGCATCTGTACAGTCGAAATTAAAGGGAGCATCAAGAGGAATATGGTGAAAATGAGTTAAAAGAGAACAGTATTGTGCACACAAATCACAAACAATATAGTGATTCAACAATAATCAATCAGCAAAAAAGGCGATGACTATTGTGTTAGCTGAATCACACTATATCTTGAGTTGATGTGGCTTATCAATGTTACTTTTACAGCAGACGATTTAATTTATGTCAACTGTTTATTCAAACGACGGGCCTACGTCAAAACATTTAAATAGAATCATATTTATTTGTAAAATGTAGGTCAAATCAAACAAAAAGATACATGAACTCTTACAGACATTGGAAAAAGACAAATATTCCATAAGACGATGTCATTTTCTATAAAGACATTTTTGAAAAGTTTTTAGTGTGTGAATTTAACCTAAGTTAACTCCTATTGAGGTTATATAGTCAGGGTGTGTTTGAATGTTATCACCTGCGAAGAAAGAGATGATGGTACTGTCGGGTAAAGCATTGAGATGAAAGCTGATTCACCGGTAAATCCTTTTGAATGTCGAAAAAAACATTGCACATTTTATAGGGGGTGGTCTTCTCTATCTCTGACGCCAGTTATCACTGTCGATCACGATCACTGTCAATAAATGAACTGATAATGATACTTACGTTCAAGATTATTGTACATAAGGGACGATTCATCTCTCAGTTTTATCCACTTTACATCTCAGCATTTCATAGATGCCTTTCCGTTGGTGCAGACAGTTTTTAACATTTAAACGTTCTTTCAGCTCTTGCAAGAGTGGTGAGAATCAGTGATTATAACCCAAGCGTCTTATGTTCTCATGTCCATGTACTTTTGTCATGTCTGAGCACTGTGATTGGATGGCGTCTATGAATTCTCTCCGGACCGACTGACTGTTGTCTTTATTAAACTGAGTCGAAATCAGTTGCATAAGAAGATCACAAAGAAAAGAAAGACAAAAATTTGTTAATAATAGTGTTGTAGGCATATGATACCCATAGAAATAAGCATTGCTGGGTTCTTTGATGAAAATGATATTTGTTCCTGTTTAAGTATCGTCTATTGCATCAGACAGATATGCAGCTCTGGTCAAGAGTTGATGTCTATTCAGAAAACACTTTCTATACAATACAATGGCACTATCATTGCGAAAACATTGAAGACTATAATGAGGAGTGGAGTCAACGGCGGCGGAACAATTTTAATTGTAGCCGGGCCACTTAACTTTCTGAATTCCAACCATAGGCTACTTTCAAAACACGGTTGTTTTGGCTTTTTACAGAACTAATCCTATCTGCACCAAGCTTTACTTTCTTCCTTTGAGAGACGCATACAAATTCATATGAGTAAAAAACATATGCACAAGAACGACCACATATTTGAAACACCGCACACGCAAAAATACGATTGAACGGAGTCAATCTGTTTATCTATCAACAGAAGTCACTTAAGCCTCCATTTTTCTAAGAAGCCTTTTCCCCCAAATCCGTTCAGATACTGCTGGTGTAACTATAGATCTAAAAACAGTACTCGCTTATGAATTTACATCTACTATCTCCGTCCCAAATTCACTGCACATTTCCAAAGAAGCATCTTCAACGGAAACATCTTCATTTTTGTCCACAAATTTTTTAAGCACTGATGTCGTTGATGCGCGTTCAGTCAAAGATTTGTGTATGTTCAAGAAAACCAATTGATTTATTCTTGATTGAGTCATACTGAAGCGTAGATAATTTTTTAGCCGTCTTAGGCAAGAAAAACTCCTCTCCGCCGTCGCATTAGACATAAGTACACGGTGACATGGGCGCAACAGTAAATCAATTAGTCAAAATATATCTTTCATATTTGCCAATGTTGCAAAAATCGGAGTTAAGTTCTACACGAATTTCACATGACCAGACTGTTTCTGAATGCGATTGCATGTATTTATCAAATCCGGTGGCATTTTCAACTGGATAACCAATCGTTCCAAGTCGATTTCATTTGCACATAATTTGAGCTTCTGATTCACAGCAAAATCATCAACAACTCCATTAGCTGAATTTATCAAAGAAATATCAATCGAACGTAGAATTTCCATTGTTGCTTGATCAAATCTTCGCCGAACATTCATCAACAGCACATCAGCGATTTCAAAATACATTACGCGATAATATGATTCCGGATCTTCTCAGTTGTTCATCGAACATTCATCATCATATCTTCGTGGTAACTTCCATTTTCGAAGCAGTTCAGGTTCATGAACATCCAATTAACTTGCTTTCTGTAGTACGTCATTAAATAACTCCCGAAAAGCATTATCATTCCGTGTTCTCATAAAATTACATTCCAGGATTGCAATGCTGCTCTTAACTTCTTGGGCAGTCACATCAGGTTTTTGGAAGCATTTTGCAGTCTCTTCGCTTGGTTCAAAAAGTGTCAGTGATACGCGTAATCTCAAGAATGTTTCAAACTGCTTCCTCAACGCCAGAATTCCAGGCGCTTTTAAAGTCGCTTGGATGTTTTCAGCAGCGTCCATTATTCTTTCCAGGGTCTTCATCACGACTGAATAATTTTGAAGCAGACTTCTCATTGCACCGGTTCTAAACAGTCCACCTAGTCGGACAAATTGGTTTCAAGGTCATCAACTGATCTCATTGGCAAGTAGTAAGTAAAACTCCACTTCTGGATAGCGCAAGATGGCCGCCGTCGCTGACGTCCCCCCCCCTGGAACGGCAGAGTGTCGTGGTCGGCCGCCGTGGTGCTTTGAGTCTGACGTCCCCCCCCTCTGGAACGACAGAGTGTCGTGGTGTGCCGGCCAAGTGAGTCCGCAAGGATCACTGACGTCCCCCCCTCTGGCCGGCCGTCGTATAGCGCGCGGTGCTGTGCTGTCGAGGTTGGCGTGGTGTGCCGGCCAGGTTGGGAGGGTGGACTGTTCTAGCTCACCTGAAAAAATCCTAAGTGTCAGAGTGGCTTTGTATGGGTAAAATTTTGAAAATTTTCCAAAGTGTGTCATTTCGACCTGGGACCGTCACCAAAACATTTTTCATCAAATTTCACTGACCCCCCCCCCCCCCGACAGCAATCTTCTAACTTTGGTTCTAGTGAACGGATTTTGTCTTACAGCTACTCGTTTGAAAGAGGAGAAAAAACTGCTCGACGCCATTTTTGCCGCGAGTCAATCGGACCAGCCGTTCAAAAGTTAGAGCTGTTACAAGATTTTAGGTCGGAGCTCACCTGAAAAAATCCTAAGTGTCAGAGTGGCTTTGTATGGGTAAAATTTTGAAAATTTTCCAAAGTGTGTCATTTCGACCTGGGACCTTCACCAAAACATTTTTCATCAAATTTCACTGACCTCCCCCCCTCGGGAGAACTAGCTTCGATCTTGGCTTCTAGTGGACGGATTTTGTCGTGCAATAGCTCATTTGAAAGCTAAGAGTGAGACAAATTCAGTGAAAGAAACGGCTTGTCCATATCTGTCTTCGTTCAAAAGTTAGAGCTGTTACAAGATTTTAGGTCGGAGCTCACCTGAAAAACTCCTAAGTGGTGTCATTTCGACCCTGGGGGACCTCACCAAACATTTTTCATCAAATTTCACTGACCTCCCCCCCCCCTCGAAGAACTAGCTTCGATCTTGGCTTAGGTGGACGATTTTGTGCAATAGCTCATTTACAAATTCAGTGAAGAAACGGCTTGTCCATATCTGTCTTCGTTCAAAAGTTAGAGCTGTTACAAGATTTTAGGTCGGAGCTCACCTGAAAAAATCCTAAGTGTCAGAGTGGCTTTGTATGGGTAAAATTTATAAAATTTTCCAAAGTGTGTCATTTCGACCTGGGACCGTCACCAAAACATTTTTCATCAAATTTCTCTGAACGAGGGGGGGAGGGGGGGTCCGTGAAATTTGATGAAAAATGTTTTGGTAAAGGTCCCAGGTCGAAATTCGGAAGTTTAAAATTTTTCAAAATTTTCACCACACTGGAGCTCTCACACTTAGGAATTTTTTCACTTGTGGCATGTTACATGGACATGTGCTGACGGACCGACTTCCCGTGGTCATATGAGAATGGTTCAGGTGTCATATGATAGAGAATGATGAGACGAATCGTTTGCAACAAACCGCATGTCGCTACGATGAATACTTTTGGAGATAGAGCCATTTTAAGTTTTCTTCCGAGCATATATAAACCCCCGACAACGTAAGTCTGATCACTTCATCGAAAGACGAGGTAAGCGACGGTCGTCGCTCTGAGCTCTCGATATCGGTTGTTTCAAAGGACTCTATCTTTTGAAGTAGGCAAGCTATCTTCTTACTTCAAAGTTTGTATGATAGAGTTTGATAGTGTCTTTACTACTGATAAAATTTTTTAAAAGTAGTATGAGTATTAAAATGCGGAATTTTTTAAAAATTCTTAATTTTCAGTTTTTTCAAAGTTTTAACATGTAGACTAAGGTTTTCAAGTATGCTGAGTTCAAATCTGCTATCAGATTTGAAATTTAACTAAGTCTAAGGCAGCTTTGAGGGGTTAGATCCCAGCTACTGATCACTACCTTTGACTCGGCGTTCCTGTTACCACTTCGGGGCAGTGACAATGATGTCTTCAGCTGTAAAGAGCGGGTATCGGGGAAGATCTCTCACTTCCCTAGTGATCAGCACAAGGCCTTCGGGCTGTCGACGGGATCGAGTGCCACTCACTATACTCAAATCTATCATTCCTGACTAAGTGTAATGCTTTAGGAATATGACTGTACTACATGATTCCAAACTTATACAAATTTCATTATCTTACAGTTAACAAGAAATCTCAGGCATGGCTAATGACAATAACCGTAAATTTCATATCAAGATGTGCACATGTGGGCGAATTAATCACAGTGCGGACGCCAAGGCTCATGTCAAGAAGGCGGGCACCGACCACATGATTATCCTGAATAGGGTTGCGTGTGTGAAGTGTAGAGTGTTGAAGGGTGATGAGGATGAGGCGCGTTTTTACAGAGTGCATGCTGACTGTAGTGGAGGTTTGGTGAATGACTTGAGATTCACGCAGTTGATTGTGGAAGAGAGGGAGCGAATGTTGGCGATAGAGCGAGAGGGTAAGGTTGAGAATGTTGTTGAGAATGATGAGTTGGCGAGAGCAGTTGCGTCGTTGGAGGCTGAGATTGGGCGAAAGAGAGTGCTTGAGAGTGATGATGAGGATGATGTGGATTTAGATAGGGAGCGTGTGAGGAAGCGTGTGAGGAAGTTGAGCTCTTCGTCGTCGGAGGTGTCAAACATTGTCATCACCGACCCCCCGAAGAGCTCATCTTCCCCAAAAGTGAAGAGTGGTGGGATACGTAAGCAGTCGGCGAGGTGGTTGAAGGATGAAGAGAAGAGGCATGTTTCGCAGCAGATGGCGCATGATTTGTTGGTGAATAAGTATGAGAGTTTGAAGAAGGTGAAGGATGAAGTTGTGAAGGAGTTGGATGAGTTGAAAAAGAAGGAACTGAAGTCGAAGGAGGTAGCGGATGAGAATATTCGAATGAGGCGTAGTGTGACTGATTTGAAGAATAAGACGCGAGAGTTGGAAGAGAAGAATGATGAGTGTGAGAAGAGGGCGAGTGCTGCGGAGAGAAGAATGAGAGATGCAGAAGCGAAGTTTGAGGAGATGATGAAGGAGATGAGTGTGTTGAGAGCGAGGAATGTTGAGTTGGAGAGGACTGTGGCTCGGCGTGGTGATGAGAGGCAGGCGTATGAGAAGTTGGAGCGCATGAGGGATGAGTGGAATCGTGTGAATGAGGGTAGGTTGTTTGAGTTTCACATCCCTATTCGGGATAATCATTTGGACGGCGAAGTACTCGTGAATCAAAATCTAGACGAGTCCATCAT
Organism: Prostheceraeus crozeri; assembly: GCA_907163375.1. Taxonomy (NCBI): domain Eukaryota; kingdom Metazoa; phylum Platyhelminthes; order Polycladida; family Euryleptidae; genus Prostheceraeus; species Prostheceraeus crozeri. Next base: position 154,151 of record CAJQUW010005537.1, on the reverse strand, counting down.
TTGTTATAACGGCCATCCGACGAAAAAATGCCTACATGCCAGCCTGAGAATGCGCGGCCATCTCCACAAATTTTCTATTCGGAAGCGCGCGAGACTGCCAAAGGATGGCTAACTTGGTAAGTGAAAAGTAAATAAGATAGTATATCCTATTCTAATACATATCATTTTCATTGCAGATCTTTGCCCGCCTTCACCACCCCATCAATTCACTCCCGAGAACGAACCATCGGCTCTCTTAAGGGCCACCTAGGGGCAAGACATGATAGAACCTCCACGTGGTTTGCCCTGGGCAGTCTTCGGACTGGCGAATACTATCATTAAGTTGAATCTGCTATCAGTCAACTTGAACGTTGCGTCGCGTTAGAGGGGTATATAAACCACTGCCTCTCATTTCATTTCATTTCAATCATGCAGACGCCGAACAGTCAAGTCAGCTCTCCTCGCGGACCGCACTTAAGGCCGCGAAATTTATTTGAGGAGTTTGTCAGGCTAGAGGAGCAAGACAGAGTCCACAATAATCTTGCTCGGATTGGCAATCCGATGACAGCAACTGTTGTCAATCCAACGGAATGGCGCTACATTCCACTTTTTAGCCTTGTGCCAGTTAGTGTGGAAGTCGACACTGCTACCAAAGAGAGAGTCAAAGACTCTCTCAGCAGAATTGGTAGGGTGTAAGATGACGTTACTCCCGAGAACGAACCACCGGCTCTCTTAAGGGCCACCATGGGGCAAGATTTGATAGAACCTCCTCGCGGTTTGCCCTGGGCAGTCTTCGGACTGGAGAATACTATCATTAAGTTGAATCTGCTATCAGTCAACTTGAACGTTATGCAGTCGATTGCTATCCCTGAAGCATTCTGATTCGCTGTTGAGCAATTCATTGTTGAAAACCCTATATAAGCCAGAAGAGTGTAGCGCTTCTCATTCAATTTCAAGTCACGATGGAAGCAACGTCTCCTGCCAACAGCATTCCCGTCTTCATCGATGAAGACAACGCCATTCCCGAGTTCATCATCCTCGACGAGTGGGATGAAGAGGATGATAAGAAGGGGAAGATCAAGAAGATCGTTTGGACGGATGGGGTGTGGACTCCAAATAGCACTCGCATCCGAAAGGTGCCAGATGCACCAGCACGACCTAGGCGGTATAGGGTCTATGACAACCTAACCGTCATACCCATTGACTATTCCAGCCAATAGTCAACTTAAATTCACACCCCGAGAATGAACCATCGGCTCTCTTAAGGGCCACCATGGGGCAAGACATGATAGAACCTCCACGCGGTTTGCCCTGGGCAGTCTTCGGACTGGCGAATACTATCATTAGGTTGAATCTGCTATCAGTCAACTTGAACGTTGCAAATGAAGTTCGGTGTAATACTTCCTTTCGACGGGCGTTCCTGTAAAGGGCGGCGGTGAAACCCGTAGCTATGTATACCGCAAGGGACATTCGGCAATGGTCAATCTTGTTTAACCTCTCTGCGTCATGTTTGGAAGTGATTGCCTCTGTCTCAACGTAGTATGCATTCGCGCCAGGGCGACATTTAGCCAACTGTCGAAGGTTGCCTAAAACTTTCTATTGCATACGTTATGAGAACCATGAGGTCTACCTGTTTCTATCAATGAGACGAATTGATGAATGGAATGAAATGGGAGGACACTCACGCGCCACACGCAACATAACACACTTCTCTCTTCCGTAGTCTAACAAGCTCTTTACACATGGATCGCAGTCGATTGCTATCCCAGAATCATGTAAGCTATCTTAATTTTATTTAACACTATTTCATCTACCATCATCACCCATATGAAGTGTCATAAGATTTACAAGTTAGACTAAGCGTTCTACTATTTGTAAATGAAAGATATAGTTTCACCAGTTTACAAGTTAAAAATAAAGTTTCAATGGTGTATACGTTAGAAATAAAGTTTTAGCTGTTTGCATATCAAAAACAAAGTTTCGAGAGTTTACAAGTTAAAAAATAAAGTTTCAATGGTGTATACGTTAGAAATAAAGTTTTAGCTGTTTGTATATCAAAATAAAGTTTCAAGAGTTTACAAGTTAGAAATAACGTTTGAATAGTGTATGCGTTAGAAATAAAGTTTTAGCTGTTTGTATATCAAAATGAAGTTTCAAGAGTTTACAAGTTAGAAATAACGTTTCAATAGTGTGTACGTTAGAAATAAAGTTTTAGCTGTTTGTATATCAAAATGAAGTTTCAAGAGTTTAAAAGTTAGAAATAACGTTTCAATAGTGTGTATGTTAGAAATAAAGGTATAACTGTTTGTAAAAATAAGATCGCAAGATTTACTAGTTTACAAGTTAGACTAAGTGTAAATTAAAATAAAATTATAACTATTCACGAGTTAAAGCGTTGATGCAACGATGAACAATTAATAAGCTGAAAAGTTTTAGATTCACTTTAACATTGCCATATGTTTACAGATAGAAATGTATCACAGCAAAGCTACTTCATGAGTTAGTTTGCCAGGAGTGTATCATCTCAAACTTTTACTCCGTCGTTGAAATTTCATGACGACTTTTTGCTAAACGAAAGTTAATACCAGAGGAGCGTAGGGGTGGTATAAAATACGCCTACAGCACTGAGAGAGTTGGAGTGCATGAGCTATGTACATTCTTTTGACGACGAGAGGAGCGATTCAGCCGATGGCGCAGGTAGTTTCCCAGAGCATGGAGGACATTGTTTAGGTGACTCTAAGGACGTATGTCGAGCTGCCTTCAGTGATAGGCTTCCAACTCATGATGAATGATGATATGCTTACGACCTACATTCAACCATTGGTGTATGCCCACACCCTCCCCCACAACGAGCTTGTCTGCCACATTGTATTCATGAGTGTGGCTCAAAGTAGGAAATTGATTGATGAGACTTTGCTGAAATATCCAAGGCGCGTATTCAAGCATGGTCGCCTACTGTTGGAGTATTATTATCAATGGCGCGACGACACACATTTGCCCACCCGTGTTTTACCACACCTATCAACGGAAGAATACAATAGAGCTTTAGTCGAGACGGTGAAAGGAGACGATGAGCGCTAGCGGGCGAATGAAGCATCGGTGAGAGTGGGAATCAACTTGATGCTATTCTCCAATGAGGATTGTTGTCTAATGAGAATCAAGCATTCCTTTATAAATAGAGAGCCTTCCACAGTGAGAATCATTCCATCGTTGAATCGTACAAGTGACGGACGCACATTCTCTCTCTCTACATCCCTGTTATATTATCCAACTAAAATGGTAAGTCGCTACTTTCCTCCCTCTCCTCCCTTGAACGTAAACTTGATAGAATATTTTTTATTTTCAGGCATCTTCTACATCTACTACACTGACAGGACAAAATGGTGGCCAAACGTTACAAGGTTCGCTACAATCAGATCATCTACAGCTGAGACCAGTGGAAGAAACAACAAAGGTACATAATCCTACACCGCTAGAGCGTAAATTTAAACAAGTCTTGCGTCATGAGGATCACAGCGTAGTACTGCGAACGGGAATGCTCCCTTCCACTGATGTGAAGATATTGAGCAATCAGTATGGGGATTACATACTCATCCCCGTGAGTCCGTACATTCGCCACCAACTTGACATTATTGAAGAGTACGTGACATTAAATATGGACATTCCTACTCCAACTCAAGAGTGGAAGGCGAGAGATGAAAAGGATACTCCCTATAGAAAGATTTGGGATGGCAATCAAATTTGCCTACCATTATCACTTTGGTGTAGTTATTATAAAAAGGATGGAGATCAATCAATACCCATCAGATGTGATGAGCTCGGAGAAGGTACTTGGGATATCATTTTCAAAGTGAATGGACTATATTATGGTCAGCACAAGGATAACAAAATAGCCTCTCTCTCGATATACACTGAATCCATCCTATATATTCCAAAGCCACCCAGCGTAGATGACATTATTGACGAAATCCTTAACGGGGGTGGTACGAAGCGCAAGTCGGGCAAGAATGCTACTTCCAAACGCAAGTCAAGGAAAGAGAATTGCTAATCCTTTCCTAACTCTACCCTATGACAATTCGCTTATGTGCTTTGAGTGTCGTGGACGTGGTCTTATTAGATACATTTTACTTCTTCGTTGCCATCATATCATTTGTGTATTTTGTCGTGAAAAGCATCGATGTAATTCTTCATTTTGTGATATGTTATAGAACGTTTCCTTAGATGTGTAAATTTCCGTTTTAGGCTTCTATCATCATTTTTATGGATTGTGAGGGTGAACCTGTGCAGGAGCTCAGTGCTATTGCTATGAACAATTGGACATATCAGATTGTTAGTGTCTATCATCAACATGCCAACTGTGATCCTAATGTTGATCAATGGGCGAGAAAACACATTCATGGACTTAATCTGAAATATTTGCAAGACTATGGCTTTTCTTGTGAGACTGCTCTTCTTATTGACTTTAAACGATGGTTAGCTGCTTTCAATGTTATACGCATTTTTTGTAATAATCCTGGTAAGGAGAGGAAAGTATTTCCCAATCTAGTCATCAATGATATTTTGCTCCCACCTTGGGATAGTAGAGTGAATCAACACTATCATGAAGTCACGAAACGTTTTAAGGATTTGTGTGTTCCTATTTTGTCTGTTCGTTGTAGTAGCTACGTTCATAACCAATGCTTCTTTCCTCCTTACCTCAACACTGCCAAAGTCCTATATGGTTATCATTGCTCGCTACATGACAGTTACCAGCTGTATCTATTTTATCTGTTTCAAACCATTGATTTGTAATGCATGCTTGTTACAGTTATTCAATAAATGTTATTATGCGAAGAGTTGTTGTTATCATGCAACGGATGGGTTAGATGAAGGGTGATCATATCTTTTTCAAATGACTGTGGAACATTGATTTCCATGATGAAGATTTAAACAGTTAGATTTGATGACGAATAAGATTTACTAGTTTGCAAGTTAGACTAAGCGTTCTATTATTTGTAAATGAAAGATATAGTTTCAACAGTTTACAGATTAAAAATAAAGTTTCAATAGTGTATGTGTTAGAAATAAAGTTTAAGCTGTTTCTATGTTAGAAATAAAATAAAGTTTCAAGAGTTTACAAGTTAAAAAATAAAGTTTCAACAGTGTGTACGTTAGAAATAAAGTTACATCGTTTGTAAAAATAAGATTGCGGGATTTAATAGTTTGTAAGTTAGACTAAAAGTTCCACTATTTGTAAATGAAAGATATAGTTTCAACAGTTTACAGATTACAAAATAAAGTTTCAATAGTGTGTATGTTAAAAATAAAGTTTCAGCTTTTTGTGTGTTAGAAATAGAATAAAGTTTCAACAGTTTGTAGATTAAAAATAAAGTTTCAACAGTGTGCATGTTAAAAATAAAGTTTCAATAGTGTGTATGTTAAGAATAAAGTTCTATCTGTTTATATGTTAGAAATAAAAATGAAGGTTCACCAGTTTACAAGTTAAGAATAAAGTTTTATCTGCTTGTATGTCAGAAATGAAATGAAGTTTCACCAGTTTAAAAGTTAAAAATAAAGTTTTATCTGTTTGTATGTTAGAATAAAACAAAGTTTCAACCGTTAACAAGTTAAAAATAAAGTTTCAATAGTTTGCAAGTTAAAACTAATGCTTCAATAGTGCGTATGTTAAGAATAAAGTTTTATCAGCTTGTATGTTAGAAATAAAATGAAGTTTCAACAGTTTACAAATTAAAAATAAAGTTTCAATAGTGTGTACGTTAGAAATAAACTTTCAACCGTTTACAAGTTAAAATATAGTTTCAACAGTGTCTACGTTAGAAATAAAGTTTTATCTGTTTGTAAAGTACGATCGTAGGATTTACTAGTTCGCAAGTTAGACTCAGCATTCTACTAGTTGTAAATGAAAAATATCGTTTCAACAGTTTACAGATTAAAATAAAGTTTCAATAGTGTGTACGTTAGAAATAAAGTTATGACTGTTTGTGTGTGTGTGTGTGTTAGAAATAAAATAAAGTTTCAACCGTTTACAAGTTAAAAATAAAGTTTCAAACAGTGTGTACGTTAGAAATAAAGTTTTATCTGTTTATATGTTAGAAACAAAACAAAGTTTCAACAGTTTACAAGCTGAAAAATAAAGTTTCAACAGTGTGTACGTTGGGAATAAAATTTTATCTGTTTGTAAGTTAGAAATAAAGTTTTAACTGCTTGTATGTTAGAAATAGAGGTATAACAGTTTATATGCTAGAAAGAAAGGTATAACTGTTTGTAAGACAAGATCGTAGGATTTACTAGTTTGCAAGTTAGACTCAGCGTTCTACTAGTTGTAAATGAAAAAATATCGTTTCAGCAGTTTACAGATTAAAATAAAGTTTCAATAGTGTGTATGATGGAAATAAAGTTTAAGCGCTTTGTGCGTTAGAAATAAAGTTTCAGCCGTTTACAAGTTAAAAATAAAGTTTCAACAGTGTGTACGTTAGAAATAAAGTTTTAGCTGTTTATATGTTAGAAACAAAATAAAGTTTCAACAGTTTACAAGTTGAAAAATAAAGTTTCAACAGTGTGTACGTTAGAAATAAATGAAAGTAAGAACTTCATCGTATGAGTATTCAAAGCATGTTTTGTAAATCAAATGTGTGTAGTATTGACATGATAGAATCGCGTTAGAAATAAAGTTTCAGCCGTTTACAAGTTAAAAATAGAGTTTCAACAGTGTGTACATTAGAAATAAAGTTTTAGCTGTTTATATGTTAGAAACAAAATAAAGTTTCAACAGTTTACAGGTTGAAAAATAAAGTTTCAACAGTGTGTGCGTTAGAAATAAATGAAAGTAAGAACTTCATCGTATGAGTATTCAAAGCATGTTTTGTAAATCAAATGTGTGTAGTACTGACATGATAGAATCAAGCTTGACAAACGCGTTTGTCAAGTTCATTTGATTCTATCATGTCAGTACTACACACATTTGATTTACAAAACATGCTTTGAATACTCATACGATGAAGTTCTTACTTTCATTTATTTCTAACGCACACACTGTTGAAACTTTATTTTTCAACCTGTAAACTGTTGAAACTTTATTTTGTTTCTAACATATAAACAGCTAAAACTTTATTTCTAATGTACACACTGTTGAAACTCTATTTTTAACTTGTAAACGGCTGAAACTTTATTTCTAACGCGATTCTATCATGTCAGTACTACACACATTTGATTTACAAAACATGCTTTGAATACTCATACGATGAAGTTCTTACTTTCATTTATTTCTAACGTACACACTGTTGAAACTTTATTTTGTAATCTGTAAACTGTTGAAACTTTATTTTGTTTCTAACATATAAACAGCTAAAATTTTATTTCTAACGTACACACTGTTGAAACTTTATTTTATTTCTAACATAGAAACAGCTTAAACTTTATTTCTAACACATACACTATTGAAACTTTATTTTTAATCTGTAAACTGTTGAAACTATATCTTTCATTTACAAATAATAGAACGCTTAGTCTAACTTGCAAACTAGTAAATCTTATTCGTCATCAAATCTAACTGTTTAAATCTTCATCATGGAAATCAATGTTCCACAGTCATTTGAAAAAGATATGATCACCCTTCATCTAACCCATCCGTTGCATGATAACAACAACTCTTCGCATAATAACATTTATTGAATAACTGTAACAAGCATGCATTACAAATCAATGGTTTGAAACAGATAAAATAGATACAGCTGGTAACTGTCATATAGCGAGCAATGATAACCATATAGGACTTTGGCAGTGTTGAGGTAAGGAGGAAAGAAGCATTGGTTATGAACGTAGCTACTACAACGAACAGACAAAATAGGAACACACAAATCCTTAAAACGTTTCGTGACTTCATGATAGTGTTGATTCACTCTACTATCCCAAGGTGGGAGCAAAATATCATTGATGACTAGATTGGGAAATACTTTCCTCTCCTTACCAGGATTATTACAAAAAATGCGTATAACATTGAAAGCAGCTAACCATCGTTTAAAGTCAATAAGAAGAGCAGTCTCACAAGAAAAGCCATAGTCTTGCAAATATTTCAGATTAAGTCCATGAATGTGTTTTCTCGCCCATTGATCAACATTGGGATCACAGTTGGCATGTTGATGATAGACACTAACAATCTGATATGTCCAATTGTTCATAGCAATAGCACTGAGCTCCTGCACAGGTTCACCCTCACAATCCATAAAAATGATGATAGAAGCCTAAAACGGAAATTTACACATCTAAGGAAACGTTCTATAACATATCACGAAATGAAGAATTACATCGATGCTTTTCACGACAAAATACACAAATGATATGATGGCAACGAAGAAGTAAAATGTATCTAATAAGACCACGTCCACGACACTCAAAGCACATAAGCGAATTGTCATAGGGTAGAGTTAGGAAAGGATTAGCAATTCTCTTTCCTTGACTTGCGTTTGGAAGTAGCATTCTTGCCCGACTTGCGCTTCGTACCACCCCCGTTAAGGATTTCGTCAATAATGTCATCTACGCTGGGTGGCTTTGGAATATATAGGATGGATTCAGTGTATATCGAGAGAGAGGCTATTTTGTTATCCTTGTGCTGACCATAATATAGTCCATTCACTTTGAAAATGATATCCCAAGTACCTTCTCCGAGCTCATCACATCTGATGGGTATTGATTGATCTCCATCCTTTTTATAATAACTACACCAAAGTGATAATGGTAGGCAAATTTGATTGCCATCCCAAATCTTTCTATAGGGAGTATCCTTTTCATCTCTCGCCTTCCACTCTTGAGTTGGAGTAGGAATGTCCATATTTAATGTCACGTACTCTTCAATAATGTCAAGTTGGTGGCGAATGTACGGACTCACGGGGATGAGTATGTAATCCCCATACTGATTGCTCAATATCTTCACATCAGTGGAAGGGAGCATTCCCGTTCGCAGTACTACGCTGTGATCCTCATGACGCAAGACTTGTTTAAATTTACGCTCTAGCGGTGTAGGATTATGTACCTTTGTTGTTTCTTCCACTGGTCTCAGCTGTAGATGATCTGATTGTAGCGAACCTTGTAACGTTTGGCCACCATTTTGTCCTGTCAGTGTAGTAGATGTAGAAGATGCCTGAAAATAAAAAATATTCTATCAAGTTTACGTTCAAGGGAGGAGAGGGAGGAAAGTAGCGACTTACCATTTTAGTTGGATAATATAACAGGGATGTAGAGAGAGAGAATGTGCGTCCGTCACTTGTACGATTCAACGATGGAATGATTCTCACTGTGGAAGGCTCTCTATTTATAAAGGAATGCTTGATTCTCATTAGACAACAATCCTCATTGGAGAATAGCATCAAGTTGATTCCCACTCTCACCGATGCTTCATTCGCCCGCTAGCGCTCATCGTCTCCTTTCACCGTCTCGACTAAAGCTCTATTGTATTCTTCCGTTGATAGGTGTGGTAAAACACGGGTGGGCAAATGTGTGTCGTCGCGCCATTGATAATAATACTCCAACAGTAGGCGACCATGCTTGAATACGCGCCTTGGATATTTCAGCAAAGTCTCATCAATCAATTTCCTACTTTGAGCCACACTCATGAATACAATGTGGCAGACAAGCTCGTTGTGGGGGAGGGTGTGGGCATACACCAATGGTTGAATGTAGGTCGTAAGCATATCATCATTCATCATGAGTTGGAAGCCTATCACTGAAGGCAGCTCGACATACGTCCTTAGAGTCACCTAAACAATGTCCTCCATGCTCTGGGAAACTACCTGCGCCATCGGCTGAATCGCTCCTCTCGTCGTCAAAAGAATGTACATAGCTCATGCACTCCAACTCTCTCAGTGCTGTAGGCGTATTTTATACCACCCCTACGCTCCTCTGGTGTTAACTTTCGTTTAGCAAAAAGTCGTCATGAAATTTCAACGACGGAGTAAAAGTTTGAGATGATACACTCCTGGCAAACTAACTCATGAAGTAGCTTTGCTGTGATACATTTCTATCTGTAAACATATGGCAATGTTAAAGTGAATCTAAAACTTTTCAGCTTATTAATTGTTCATCGTTGCATCAACGCTTTAACTCGTGAATAGTTATAATTTTATTTTAATTTACACTTAGTCTAACTTGTAAACTAGTAAATCTTGCGATCTTATTTTTACAAACAGTTATACCTTTATTTCTAACATACACACTATTGAAACTTTATTTCTAACTTGTAAACTCTTGAAACTTTATTTTGATATACAAACAGCTAAAACTTTATTTCTAACGCATACACTATTCAAACGTTATTTCTAACTTGTAAACTCTTGAAACTTCATTTTGATATACAAACAGCTAAAACTTTATTTCTAACGCATACACTATTCAAACGTTATTTCTAACTTGTAAACTCTTGAAACTTTATTTTGATATACAAACAGCTAAAACTTTATTTCTAACGTATACACCATTGAAACTTTATTTTTAACTTGTAAACTGGTGAAACTATATCTTTCATTTACAAATAGTAGAACGCTTAGTCTAACTTGTAAATCTTATGACACTTCATATGGGTGATGATGGTAGATGAAATAGTGTTAAATAAAATTAAGATAGCTTACATGATTCTGGGATAGCAATCGACTGCGATCCATGTGTAAAGAGCTTGTTAGACTACGGAAGAGAGAAGTGTGTTATGTTGCGTGTGGCGCGTGAGTGTCCTCCCATTTCATTCCATTCATCAATTCGTCTCATTGATAGAGACAGGTAGACCTCATGGTTCTCATAACGTATGCAATGGAAAGTTTTAGGCAACCTTCGACAGTTGGCTAAATGTCGCCCTGGCGCGAATGCATACTACGTTGAGACAGAGGCAATCACTTCCAAACATGACGCAGAGAGGTTAAACAAGATTGACCATTGCCGAATGTCCCTTGCGGTATACATAGCTACGGGTTTCACCGCCGCCCTTTACAGGAACGCCCGTCGAAAGGAAGTATTACACCGAACTTCATTTGCAACGTTCAAGTTGACTGATAGCAGATTCAACTTAATGATAGTATTCGCCAGTCCGAAGACTGCCCAGGGCAAACCGCGTGGAGGTTCTATCATGTCTTGCCCCATGGTGGCCCTTAAGAGAGCCGATGGTTCATTCTCGGGGTGTGAATTTAAGTTGACTATTGGCTGGAATAGTCAATGGGTATGACGGTTAGGTTGTCATAGACCCTATACCGCCTAGGTCGTGCTGGTGCATCTGGCACCTTTCGGATGCGAGTGCTATTTGGAGTCCACACCCCATCCGTCCAAACGATCTTCTTGATCTTCCCCTTCTTATCATCCTCTTCATCCCACTCGTCGAGGATGATGAACTCGGGAATGGCGTTGTCTTCATCGATGAAGACGGGAATGCTGTTGGCAGGAGACGTTGCTTCCATCGTGACTTGAAATTGAATGAGAAGCGCTACACTCTTCTGGCTTATATAGGGTTTTCAACAATGAATTGCTCAACAGCGAATCAGAATGCTTCAGGGATAGCAATCGACTGCATAACGTTCAAGTTGACTGATAGCAGATTCAACTTAATGATAGTATTCTCCAGTCCGAAGACTGCCCAGGGCAAACCGCGAGGAGGTTCTATCAAATCTTGCCCCATGGTGGCCCTTAAGAGAGCCGGTGGTTCGTTCTCGGGAGTAACGTCATCTTACACCCTACCAATTCTGCTGAGAGAGTCTTTGACTCTCTCTTTGGTAGCAGTGTCGACTTCCACACTAACTGGCACATGGCTAAAAAGTGGAATGTAGCGCCATTCCGTTGGATTGACAACAGTTGCTGTCATCGGATTGCCAATCCGAGCAAGATTATTGTGGACTCTGTCTTGCTCCTCTAGCCTGACAAACTCCTCAAATAAATTTCGCGGCCTTAAGTGCGGTCCGCGAGGAGAGCTGACTTGACTGTTCGGCGTCTGCATGATTGAAATGAAATGAAATGAGAGGCAGTGGTTTATATACCCCTCTAACGCGACGCAACGTTCAAGTTGACTGATAGCAGATTCAACTTAATGATAGTATTCGCCAGTCCGAAGACTGCCCAGGGCAAACCACGTGGAGGTTCTATCATGTCTTGCCCCTAGGTGGCCCTTAAGAGAGCCGATGGTTCGTTCTCGGGAGTGAATTGATGGGGTGGTGAAGGCGGGCAAAGATCTGCAATGAAAATGATATGTATTAGAATAGGATATACTATCTTATTTACTTTTCACTTACCAAGTTAGCCATCCTTTGGCAGTCTCGCGCGCTTCCGAATAGAAAATTTGTGGAGATGGCCGCGCATTCTCAGGCTGGCATGTAGGCATTTTTTCGTCGGATGGCCGTTATAACAAATGATGGACTCGTCTAGATTTTGATTCACGAGTACTTCGCCGTCCAAATGATTATCCCGAATAGGGATGTGAAACTCAAACAACCTACCCTCATTCACACGATTCCACTCATCCCTCATGCGCTCCAACTTCTCATACGCCTGCCTCTCATCACCACGCCGAGCCACAGTCCTCTCCAACTCAACATTCCTCGCTCTCAACACACTCATCTCCTTCATCATCTCCTCAAACTTCGCTTCTGCATCTCTCATTCTTCTCTCCGCAGCACTCGCCCTCTTCTCACACTCATCATTCTTCTCTTCCAACTCTCGCGTCTTATTCTTCAAATCAGTCACACTACGCCTCATTCGAATATTCTCATCCGCTACCTCCTTCGACTTCAGTTCCTTCTTTTTCAACTCATCCAACTCCTTCACAACTTCATCCTTCACCTTCTTCAAACTCTCATACTTATTCACCAACAAATCATGCGCCATCTGCTGCGAAACATGCCTCTTCTCTTCATCCTTCAACCACCTCGCCGACTGCTTACGTATCCCACCACTCTTCACTTTTGGGGAAGATGAGCTCTTCGGGGGGTCGGTGATGACAATGTTTGACACCTCCGACGACGAAGAGCTCAACTTCCTCACACGCTTCCTCACACGCTCCCTATCTAAATCCACATCATCCTCATCATCACTCTCAAGCACTCTCTTTCGCCCAATCTCAGCCTCCAACGACGCAACTGCTCTCGCCAACTCATCATTCTCAACAACATTCTCAACCTTACCCTCTCGCTCTATCGCCAACATTCGCTCCCTCTCTTCCACAATCAACTGCGTGAATCTCAAGTCATTCACCAAACCTCCACTACAGTCAGCATGCACTCTGTAAAAACGCGCCTCATCCTCATCACCCTTCAACACTCTACACTTCACACACGCAACCCTATTCAGGATAATCATGTGGTCGGTGCCCGCCTTCTTGACATGAGCCTTGGCGTCCGCACTGTGATTAATTCGCCCACATGTGCACATCTTGATATGAAATTTACGGTTATTGTCATTAGCCATGCCTGAGATTTCTTGTTAACTGTAAGATAATGAAATTTGTATAAGTTTGGAATCATGTAGTACAGTCATATTCCTAAAGCATTACACTTAGTCAGGAATGATAGATTTGAGTATAGTGAGTGGCACTCGATCCCGTCGACAGCCCGAAGGCCTTGTGCTGATCACTAGGGAAGTGAGAGATCTTCCCCGATACCCGCTCTTTACAGCTGAAGACATCATTGTCACTGCCCCGAAGTGGTAACAGGAACGCCGAGTCAAAGGTAGTGATCAGTAGCTGGGATCTAACCCCTCAAAGCTGCCTTAGACTTAGTTAAATTTCAAATCTGATAGCAGATTTGAACTCAGCATACTTGAAAACCTTAGTCTACATGTTAAAACTTTGAAAAAACTGAAAATTAAGAATTTTTAAAAAATTCCGCATTTTAATACTCATACTACTTTTAAAAAATTTTATCAGTAGTAAAGACACTATCAAACTCTATCATACAAACTTTGAAGTAAGAAGATAGCTTGCCTACTTCAAAAGATAGAGTCCTTTGAAACACCCGATATCGAGAGCTCAGAGCGACGACCGTCGCTTACCTCGTCTTTCGATGAAGTGATCAGACTTACGTTGTCGGGGGTTTATATATGCTCGGAAGAAAACTTAAAATGGCTCTATCTCCAAAAGTATTCATTGTAGCGACATGTGGTTTGTTGCAAACGATTCGTCTCATCATTCTCTATCATATGACACCTGAACCATTCTCATATGACCACGGGAAGTCGGTCCGTCAGCACATGTCCATGTAACATGCCACAAGTGAAAAAATTCCTAAGTGTGAGAGCTCCAGTGTGGTGAAAATTTTGAAAAATTTAAAATTTCCGAATTTCGACCTGGGACCTTTACCAAAACATTTTTCATCAAATTTCACGGACCCCCCTCCCCCCCCTCGTTCAGAGAAATTTGATGAAAAATGTTTTGGTGACGGTCCCAGGTCGAAATGACACACTTTGGAAAATTTTCAAAATTTTACCCATACAAAGCCACTCTGACACTTAGGATTTTTTCAGGTGAGCTCCGACCTAAAATCTTGTTACAGCTCTAACTTTTGAACGAAGACAGATATGGACAAGCCGTTTCTTTCACTGAATTTGTCTCACTCTTAGCTTTCAAATGAGCTATTGCACAAAATCCGTCCACTAGAAGCCAAGATCGAAGATAGTTCTCCCGAGGGGGGGGAGGTCAGTGAAATTTGATGAAAAATGTTTTGGTGAAGGTCCCAGGTCGAAATGACACACTTTGGAAAATTTTCAAAATTTTACCCATACAAAGCCACTCTGACACTTAGGATTTTTTCAGGTGAGCTCCGACCTAAAATCTTGTAACAGCTCTAACTTTTGAACGGCTGGTCCGATTGACTCGCGGCAAAAATGGCGTCGAGCAGTTTTTTCTCCTCTTTCAAACGAGTAGCTGTAAGACAAAATCCGTTCACTAGAACCAAAGTTAGAAGATTGCTGTCGGGGGGGGGGGGGTCAGTGAAATTTGATGAAAAATGTTTTGGTGACGGTCCCAGGTCGAAATGACACACTTTGGAAAATTTTCAAAATTTTACCCATACAAAGCCACTCTGACACTTAGGAGTTTTTCAGGTGAGCTCCGACCTAAAATCTTGTAACAGCTCTAACTTTTGAACGAAGACAGATAGGGACAAGCCGTTTCTTCACTGAATTTGTCTCACTCTTAGCTTTTAAATGAGCTATTGCACGAGAAAATCCGTCCACTAGAAGCCAAGATCGAAGCTAGTTCTCCCGAGGGGGGGGAGGTCAGTGAAATTTGATGAAAAATGTTTTGGTGACGGTCCCAGGTCGAAATGACACACTTTGGAAAATTTTCAAAATTTTACCCATACAAAGCCACTCTGACACTTAGGATTTTTTCAGGTGAGCTCCGACCTAAAATCTTGTAACAGCTCTAACTTTTGAACGAAGACAGATAGGGACAAGCCGTTTCTTCACTGAATTTGTCTCACTCTTAGCTTTTAAATGAGCTATTGCACGAGAAAATCCGTCCACTAGAAGCCAAGATCGAAGCTAGTTCTCCCGAGGGGGGGGAGGTCAGTGAAATTTGATGAAAAATGTTTTGGTGACGGTCCCAGGTCGAAATGACACACTTTGGAAAATTTTCAAAATTTTACCCATACAAAGCCACTCTGACACTTAGGAGTTTTTCAGGTGAGCTCCGACCTAAAATCTTGTAACAGCTCTAACTTTTGAACGGCTGGTCCGATTGACTCGCGGCAAAAATGGCGTCGAGCAGTTTTTTCTCCTCTTTCAAACGAGTAGCTGTAAGACAAAATCCGTTCACTAGAACCAAAGTTAGAAGATTGCTGTCGGGGGGGGGGGGTCAGTGAAATTTGATGAAAAATGTTTTGGTGAAGGTCCCAGGTCGAAATGACACACTTTGGAAAATTTTCAAAATTTTACCCATACAAAGCCACTCTGACACTTAGGAGTTTTTCAGGTGAGCTCCGACCTAAAATCTTGTAACAGCTCTAACTTTTGAACGAAGACAGATAGGGACAAGCCGTTTCTTCACTGAATTTGTCTCACTCTTAGCTTTTAAATGAGCTATTGCACGAGAAAATCCGTCCACTAGAAGCCAAGATCGAAGCTAGTTCTCCCGAGGGGGGGGAGGTCAGTGAAATTTGATGAAAAATGTTTTGGTGACGGTCCCAGGTCGAAATGACACACTTTGGAAAATTTTCAAAATTTTACCCATACAAAGCCACTCTGACACTTAGGATTTTTTCAGGTGAGCTCCGACCTAAAATCTTGTAACAGCTCTAACTTTTGAACGGCTGGTCCGATTGACTCGCGGCAAAAATGGCGTCGAGCAGTTTTTTCTCCTCTTTCAAACGAGTAGCTGTAAGACAAAATCCGTTCACTAGAACCAAAGTTAGAAGATTGCTGTCGGGGGGGGGGTCAGTGAAATTTGATGAAAAATGTTTTGGTGAAGGTCCCAGGTCGAAATGACACACTTTGGAAAATTTTCAAAATTTTACCCATACAAAGCCACTCTGACACTTAGGAGTTTTTCAGGTGAGCTCCGACCTAAAATCTTGTAACAGCTCTAACTTTTGAACGAAGACAGATAGGGACAAGCCGTTTCTTCACTGAATTTGTCTCACTCTTAGCTTTTAAATGAGCTATTGCACGAGAAAATCCGTCCACTAGAAGCCAAGATCGAAGCTAGTTCTCCCGAGGGGGGGGGAGGTCAGTGAAATTTGATGAAAAATGTTTTGGTGACGGTCCCAGGTCGAAATGACACACTTTGGAAAATTTTCAAAATTTTACCCATACAAAGCCACTCTGACACTTAGGATTTTTTCAGGTGAGCTCCGACCTAAAATCTTGTAACAGCTCTAACTTTTGAACGGCTGGTCCGATTGACTCGCGGCAAAAATGGCGTCGAGCAGTTTTTTCTCCTCTTTCAAACGAGTAGCTGTAAGACAAAATCCGTTCACTAGAACCAAAGTTAGAAGATTGCTGTCGGGGGGGGGGGGTCAGTGAAATTTGATGAAAAATGTTTTGGTGAAGGTCCCAGGTCGAAATGACACACTTTGGAAAATTTTCAAAATTTTACCCATACAAAGCCACTCTGACACTTAGGATTTTTTCAGGTGAGCTCCGACCTAAAATCTTGTAACAGCTCTAACTTTTGAACGAAGACAGATATGGACAAGCCGTTTCTTTCACTGAATTTGTCTCACTCTTAGCTTTCAAATGAGCTATTGCACGACAAAATCCGTCCACTAGAAGCCAAGATCGAAGCTAGTTCTCCCGAGGGGGGGGAGGTCAGTGAAATTTGATGAAAAATGTTTTGGTGAAGGTCCCAGGTCGAAATGACACACTTTGGAAAATTTTCAAAATTTTACCCATACAAAGCCACTCTGACACTTAGGATTTTTTCAGGTGAGCTCCGACCTAAAATCTTGTAACAGCTCTAACTTTTGAACGGCTGGTCCGATTGACTCGCGGCAAAAATGGCGTCGAGCAGTTTTTTCTCCTCTTTCAAACGAGTAGCTGTAAGACAAAATCCGTTCACTAGAACCAAAGTTAGAAGATTGCTGTCGGGGGGGGGGGGGGTCAGTGAAATTTGATGAAAAATGTTTTGGTGAAGGTCCCAGGTCGAAATGACACACTTTGGAAAATTTTCAAAATTTTACCCATACAAAGCCACTCTGACACTTAGGAGTTTTTCAGGTGAGCTCCGACCTAAAATCTTGTAACAGCTCTAACTTTTGAACGAAGACAGATAGGGACAAGCCGTTTCTTCACTGAATTTGTCTCACTCTTAGCTTTTAAATGAGCTATTGCACGAGAAAATCCGTCCACTAGAAGCCAAGATCGAAGCTAGTTCTCCCGAGGGGGGGGAGGTCAGTGAAATTTGATGAAAAATGTTTTGGTGACGGTCCCAGGTCGAAATGACACACTTTGGAAAATTTTCAAAATTTTACCCATACAAAGCCACTCTGACACTTAGGATTTTTTCAGGTGAGCTCCGACCTAAAATCTTGTAACAGCTCTAACTTTTGAACGGCTGGTCCGATTGACTCGCGGCAAAAATGGCGTCGAGCAGTTTTTTCTCCTCTTTCAAACGAGTAGCTGTAAGACAAAATCCGTTCACTAGAACCAAAGTTAGAAGATTGCTGTCGGGGGGGGGGGGGGGGGGTCAGTGAAATTTGATGAAAAATGTTTTGGTGAAGGTCCCAGGTCGAAATGACACACTTTGGAAAATTTTCAAAATTTTACCCATACAAAGCCACTCTGACACTTAGGATTTTTTCAGGTGAGCTCCGACCTAAAATATTGTAACAGCTCTAACTTTTGAACGAAGACAGATATGAACAAGCCGTTTCTTTCACTGAATTTGTCTCACTCTTAGCTTTCAAACGAGCTATTGCACGACAAAATCCGTCCACTAGAAGCCAAGATCGAAGCTAGTTCTCCCGAGGGGGGGGAGGTCAGTGAAATTTGATGAAAAATGTTTTGGTGAAGGTCCCAGGTCGAAATGACACACTTTGGAAAATTTTCAAAATTTTACCCATACAAAGCCACTCTGACACTTAGGATTTTTTCAGGTGAGCTACAACAGTCCACCCTCCCAACCTGGCCGGCACACCACGCCAACCTGGCCGGCACACCACGCCAACCTCGACAGCACAGCACCGCGCGCTATACGACGGCCGGCCAGAGGGGGGGGACGTCAGCGAACCTTGCGGACTCACTTGGCCGGCACACCACGACACTCTGTCGTTCCAGAGGGGGGGACGTCAGACTCAAAGCACCACGGCGGCCGACCACGACACTCTGCCGTTCCAGGGGGACGTCAGCGACGGCGGCCATCTTGCGCTATCCAGAAGTGGAGTTTTACTTACTACTTTGGCAAATTTGGCTTTTGATTTTTGTGAATAAATAAAGTCGCTTCGGAGGGTTTTTATTACATCATAAATTTATTTACACAAACAAAGTGCATTCTTAGTCAGAGATGATTTTGCGGCAACTTCTCGGCATATTAAGTTCAAAGCATGATTCACACACTGAATTGACAGAGTTTCTGGATTATGAGCCTTGATCCTGGTAGCGATACCTACTATATGTGTACACCTTGAAGTACGGAAGCACCGTCGTACGTTTGTCCTCGAGTTTCCATTATGTCAAGAGAGCACCTTGCTAAAATATCCTCAATCATATTCAAAAATGATTCGTTGTCGGTTGATGTACAAGAATAAATACCAATGAAATCTTCGTGGCGTTCATAACATTTATCAACCCATCTATAATACAGAATACTAGCTGTTCAACTGAAGAAGAATTTGTTATGATGCTTATGTTTTAAACCAATTTCCCCAAACAGTATTAGCAAGATTTACCAAATGGCTCTTCGGACAGAAGTGGTGGGGCCAAATCGACCGCTTTGAAAATGTAGTAGGGTCATGGCCATACCCCCGGTTCCGCCGCCTATGAATGGAGTACGCTCCTCGAATGAAATGAATACAACCTACCCACCGGCGATGTGGGCTTGTGGTAGTGTTCTCTCTGCGTCCGCGAAATCCTAGCTCAAACCTTGGTCGGGTCCAACCTAAAACTTTAAAAACAGGTACACTCCGCTGCTAAACACTCACCACAAAAAGAATGAGAGTTGGATAAATGACAACTCAGCCACATGGAAAAACGGCTCTGTGCCTAATGTGCTTCCGAGTATAAACAATGCTGATTTACCCAAAAGTTTAAATGAAAATATTGAATTGAATTTTAAGCAACTCTGCTTAGAATTGCAGCAAAAATAACAAATCAAAATGTTATTATGAAGATGAAGACTGCCAATGTTGGTCATCCGGAAAGGACTTTACATGTGTCAAATTAGAAGCCCATTGTAAGGCATCATGAACGATAGAGAAAATATGTCAAGCCAATAAATTTATCTCAAACATATTAAAAAAAGAATATTAAAGTGAAATGCTGATGCACAATAATGCATTTTTAGAATTATTGACGATCAAAAGGATAATGAAGATAGAGCTTATTAACTGGTCGAAGACATCTACGCGTGCTACAGCTGTTTATGTACCAGCATTGCATGAATCAGTCTGTATATGTGCATGATTTTGCTTCGTCTGAAAATTGCCATATCTCCACTCTACTCTATCAGGGACATCCATGATTAATGTAAGATGAATTTTACAATAATGAGGTGAATTGTTTACCACTAGTTCCATGGTTTTATCCAGATATACACACTATCGTCATTATTCAAGTCTACCAAAGTCACTGGTCTCCAGTCCAGTACATGGTATGGGAGTTGAACGTCCCTTAGATATCTTATATTAATCATAGATGTCCCTGACTCTATAGACAAGTGGAACTGATGGCTACCCAAAATGCTATCACCAATTCTGTCAGCATATGTCAAAAATACTGTCCCACCTTGACACTGTGGACACTACAGAAATTTTGATCTGGCATTTGAAAGACCACTAATTTACTTAAAGTTTCACCACCTTTAGTGGTCCAAGCATGTAAACACACTAATCCAATTTGGGATAGAATGGGACAGGATCGCAAATTTGCATATCATTTAAAAATTGTGCTGAAAGACCTACACAGTATCTGCTATAAATATTTGACCATGCCTTTTATCTTTTTATTATCCTTTTTTGCGAAAAACACCTCAATATAGGTATAGCTGTAAATAGTGCAAAAGTGCGTAGATACCTATCACCATAATCATCTCATATATATGAAAGGACGAAGCATCTCAATCATCATGAAATCCTTTACAACCAAGCACATAAATAATGCACTGAAAAGGTAAATTATATGGCAGGGCAAAAGTCTGTGCGTAGATCACAAAATACTATTAGAAGAGTGCAGAAGTATGATAAGAAGGATAAAATTCCCTTCCCCTCACACCCATTTATAGATTGCTTTCCTTCCTTCCTAATGAAAATGGACACGGCAGCCATGCGCGAATGATGATGTTTATAATGATGATGATATTATAATATACATTATAATTTATATCACAAATGTAAATATATTATGATGATATCTTTAATCATGTTCGATATTGTCCATTTAAAATCGAACTATCCAGAGTCAGTCTGCTTATGTTGAAACACAGCTGAGTCATCATATAAAAGGCTCGTAAATTCTTGATCTCATGGTTCTGTTTGCTTGACCCATGTAGCATTTTTGGCATTGTTAGCATGCAATTGTGTATATACATGATTTCTTACTGTAACAGTTCTGAAATGATGCTGATGCACAAATTTCGAGGGAAAGCAAGACATTCTTTCATTGGTGTCAATGAATGACCTGGTGGAAGTTCTGTCTGAAAGATAACTGCTCCTGTTTTTTTCTTTGAGTGTTCGTTAATCTTCGCAGGTTGGGGACTCTTCTTCTATTCTTCTTTGTTTTTCACTGATGAAATTAGGTGATTTGATTTATATCACAGGTTGATCCCTAGCATTCTTTTTATTCATTGTAAACATTCGACCAGCATGCTGAATGAAAAGTTTTTCAGATGCCGACATTTTGAAGCTTATTTATAATCATATGAATCATATGCTCTCTTATCTCGATATTGTCTGCAAGGGAATTGCGTCAAGCTCACCGTTTCGCAATATTTTTGAATCTAAATTTATCAAAAATTGGAGATCACTAACTCTCAAAAATGACCGGAAAATCAACATCACTAAATGAAAATATTATTACAAGATGCTAAGAATATCATTTGATACCATCATTTGAGGACTCCGGGACTCTGACTCAGAATCTTTGATATGTGCAATTAAAATCCTGTTATTACTTACACTATTGATAACTGAACGGATGGCCACAATAAAAACACATGCAAAAATGTGTGTACACATAGACTGCCACCGTGCAATAGATCGCCCCTGCAGCAGACCGCCACTTCTTATATTTCGGCAACATGAGTAGTGAGCACTCAGATATTTGTTTCTGTGAGGCCTGTCCATTGTGATGCTTCACTTGCAATTGCTTATTCGCTTCATTACTATCCATTGCGTTAGATCAATCGTTCAGGACCTGCATATTGTCAATCACGACTGTGTTGTCGGCAAGGTTGGCTTTTTGCTGGCAACACAGGTAAAAACTGACTAAAACTAAAATTTCGAAAAATCAGTTTCACGATGCGATCAAAATCAAGTTAGAGGTAGAGTATGACGACACGGGTTTGCAGGTGGCAACTCTTATGTTGCAAAGTATTACATTCATTCTCTGATCGAGCCATTTGATATCAGTTTTTATCACGGAACTACAGACAATGTTGTTTTTGTTTGCGACAGCTCTGCCCACTTCCTATTTATAAAACAACAAAAACGTGCACGTTATGCAGACTGCACAAAAGCTTTGTAGAAATATTTTCATAATACTTTATATTACTACACTTATACTTGGAGTTGGCCTATATACTTCTTTGAAATATGACATTGATAAAATTTGAATTGGGAAAATTTGGACTTCTTATTGATCGAATAATGAAAAGGTAAAATGAATTGATTATGAGAAACGTTCATCATAAAGTCAAGAGTGACTATTCCTTATGTGTGCCCAGAAAACTGACGCAGTGACACTGGAAAAATAGGTTTAGCCAGTTTTTACCAGTTTTAACAGAAAAATGGTGGCAGTTGGTAGAAACCAGGGTGGTTTTACCGACCAATTTTGGTTGTTTTTCATCTTGTTTTCTTAAGAAATCGTTTAACTGAGAAAGCATTTTATGTGTCGTCAGCTTCAATTTGTCTTTGAGTCTATTCAATGGGACTGCATAAACATGTAAAAATATCACAAATTCAGATTGTCTTCAAAAGTAAGTTATCAAGGTAGCTGCTTACATTGACGACCTCAACGTTCTCAGTTTAGTATTTTATTTTATTTATCACTGAGCAATGCACTTATACAATGACATTTCAAAACCTATCAGTCAATTCAGAATTATTACTCTCTTCACTGCGGATTTAAACAATTGGCTACTCTGTCTTCTGATAATGTTAAGCGTGCGCGTGATATTAGACGCAGTATTAAAAACCGGCAATGCTTTAGATTTTTCATGAACAACTGGGTATTAAATTTTGATGGATAAGTTGTTGAATTAATGGACAAAGTTGCTACGTTTAGATCGACCGAATTATCTGATTGATTGTTTACTTTGATTCACAGAGAATACAATAAATTGATGAGATTAGGTGAAATAGTGACAATACAGCAATATATGCATCATTATCATAACTTCTGTGTGAATTGAAAGTGCAATGACAACCATTAATTATCTTCTTCAGATATTCACCAGAACGGTAGATTAGCAAACACACCTTTTAGATGGAAATCTGCAACATTTCCCAGAATGGATATCTAGAATGTTGCGTGTTTCATAAGTGAGAAATTCTGAAAAGTTTGCATTGACTAAAAAGTACTAAACGTGAAATTTGTAGCTGTCATGTTTTGCTTAGTTTAGCTTCTTTTTTGACGTGTTATAATACCTCCTAATCTGAAATAATGTCGATTTGATCACGATGAGAGCAACTTTCTCATATGGTCAGAATACTCGAATACTCTGTGACTCCTTCTTTCCACTGCTGTGAGAACAAAAGTGGCAGTTATGTACTCAGGGGTGTGGCAATGGCTCATAGGTGTCATCCTAGGGAGATGTGAAGAGCTTCTTTTCCACATAGAATGCATCGATTTTTATGAATATTATGATAATCACAAATTGCATCTTTGAGGTACATTTCCAAACCTAACAAAAGAAAAATATAAAATGATGGCATTAATCAAGCACACTAAACATGATCTACGAATGAACTTAGTTGATGAAGATAAGATAATTTAACTAGAAAGTTCAATAATTTAGGAATTCGTTGTAGAATTGGCTCCCCTAATTTCGTATGCTCACAACAATGCTACCAGCGGGAATAAGATGCTGCATGACGGATCTGAAATAAAGGCATTGATATTCCTAGTAGACATGTACAATTTAATAAGTAAAATCAAGCGATCAGGCAAAATCTATTTGCAGGTACAGTACATGCGAGTCACTCAGTGCCCATTAAAATGCTAGTTGAAAGCCAGTCCATTGTAAATTTTTCAAATAGTCGGTTGAAAAATGGCCTTGTTGTGGAGTTTTCACTTAAGTCAAGATCAGAGCTCTATAATTCAATCAATTCAAAATTCGTCTCATTAGACAGCTCTCCACTATTGATTAAAAACTGCGACCATCGATATCCTATGTAGTAAAGAATAATTGAACAATTCTTGGACAAATCTTTGGAAACAAACACGGCATCGAAAATTTAGTCAGATTTCGGAAATTTCCAAAAAATTGCGGTTCCTAGTCAAAACCAATTCAATGATAAACAGCAAATTCGCAAATCTCAATACTTAATGCAATTTCTCGGCAGCTTTATTTTCAACTTATCTCAAATCCAAAGCATAATTTAAAACAACTCAAGCACCAAAATTGAATAATACTTGAAGGTCTGTTGTAGACACGTATGTACATGTATAACTGGTTAGTTTTTCTTAGCCGTGACTTAAGTCGCTGTGCGCCTTTTCCAATAATCTATATATGACGGCAAGCAAACCATGCGGGTAGATGTCGAAAATGCTAGCATATTTAGAAAAACATCGTTTTTGTCATGTATAAAAAAGCGATGTTTCTTTCGTGTTCTAAACATGCTTTTATAATTTATTTCAAACACTACCACCCCTTGATCTAGGTACTCTTCTAGTTGAAATGCTCGACTGATTATTGACTAACTGATCCGTAAATTGTCAATTGATCCAGCTCCATTTCCACTTGAAGGTTAGTAGATGACAGTTTTCAAGATAATACCATCGCTTCTACCATGCTGCTAGTAGCACACGCATATGGATATATTTATGCACATGCATGTATGCATGTATTATGGAGCATAATTGTATATGTATGCATGTGCGTATATACAAACATAAATATGCCGATATATAAAATCACATAAATGTAAATAAGTGGGTACAAAATTAAAGCATCATGCAATAATGCAAGGCTATACATTTTGAATTCTAATTCGCTAATTCAATTAGAATTAAATAATGGCTATTCACGCCAAACTGAGAGTTAAATTTAAAAAAATACGACTTCAAAGAAAATTTTAAATTATGACTAAAAATTGTTATTTATAGAAATTATCCCATAAAACATCCCAAAAATTGTTCTGGTTGAGTTAAGTAATTTTGGAAATTTTGTTGTTCAGCTCATTCACCTCTTGAAGAGGCAGCAAGGTCTCTTCCCCACCCCAGCAGAGCAGGTTCGTTCTCGCAGATTATGTCAAAAATTTCATAGAAATGGATCTTGGTGCGGTCATCTCGAAAGACTTAAAATCCCACCGACACATCCTCATGTGTACCCAGAAAGCGCACAAGGGCCTTTCTGCTATTCTGCGAGCTTATGCATCTTTCAAGCCTGATGTTCTTCGCTGTGCAAAACCTATGTTCGTCTCCACTTGCAGTACGCTACGTGTGTTTGGAATCCCTTTGCTGCACAAGACATTGTCCCAATCGAAAAGGTCCAACGACAATTTACTCGTAACGTGGTCAATCTATCGGGGCATTCCTGCGAAGACTGCCTCCGAATCCTAGGAATACCAACCCCTCAGCTTCGTCGATATGTGCCTTCGACTTGATAGTCGCATGTAAAATTTTTCATTCCCGCACTCCCCGTGATCCAGGAACGTTTTTCAATCCTGCCATTTCAAGGACTCGTGGACATGACCTGAAGTCTCTAAAAATCCTTTAAGGGTTCAACCTCGGGAATATTTTTCTCTCAACGTGTAATCCCTTTCCTGTATGCGCTGATGCTACTCTGTTCTACTCATTGCAGGTGAGTGTATACTCACTGTAAATTTGATTTGCCTTGGTGTTATATGCACTATGGGAGTAATAAAATATGATATACTTTTTCAACGCCGTATGCGTCTAGTTAGTATCATTTTCATTGTCTATACGATGCTTCGAATGACTGATCTTGCATTCCCTTGCATGAATGTAAATCATTGTGATTTCACGGTAAAACAAAGACTCAATAATTGATAGATGAAATGTATCAATTATTCATTTGTGCAACAAGGTAACTGACACGTTGAAATTGGCTTAACTTCATCCCATTTCAAAGAACAATTGATCCGAAATAAATTCTGATGTCTATATGACAATAGATTCTCCGAATTCCCACACCAAATTCATCAATAATAAAATAAACTTGTGGGACGTTAATCTAATGGTATAGAAATGGCAGGAATGTGACACATCCTTACGTAATTCAACACCTCATTTTCTTAATCGACACTAGAGTTGTGATTTTGGAACAATCTAATAGAATTGGATTCCATGTTTTACAACACAAACAGATATGGGCTTGGTTTCACCTGCCAGTTTCATTCAGGTAACGTTGAAGTAAGCGTGAATTTTATTAATGGACCTAGAAATATGCATGTAAAGTGGTTTATATCGACATAACCATTTCACGCTACAAATACGCCCCTATCAACTTCAAGTGGGCTATAATTCGGATACACAAGAGGGTGACGAAATCATTTATTATGACGGCTAATTAAGTTGATATATCAAGAGGCAATTCATAAGCTTATGAATTCTCAAGAAGCAGTTAGAAATTGATATCCCTAGGTGACTTTTCTGTGAATATCAAAATGTGAATATGCTTTCAAGTTTATGTTGATTAGGTAGATGTGCTGAAAAGCATTCCATGATCCTCGTTTGTGAAGGAGAACATGAAGGTAAGAACATTTCGAAGCTGCGGTCAGGGGCAGAATCGGGAAGTGTGTGACGTGTGTGTTCCAAACACGCCATATTTCAATATCCAAATGTCATCCATCTGCTTTTGCATCTAAAAATATAAATTACTCATTTCAAAAAGCCACAGCTTAAGAGTTTCGTGGATCTTCGAGATCTATTTTGCAGGCACACAGGAATTAGAACCTTCCATTTTCGTCCAAAAATTGTTTTTGAAGTCTAGCGCACTTACTGGTATGTCAGCGCCCACTAAAAACATTTTTGTGAATATTGCATATTAAAATGATAATCTAATAAACAATTTGATAATTCTGCCGCACATTTTTGATAATTTTATTATTTTATTTTCTATTGGCAATGTTGCGGTTTATTCGGATAGTAATATCCGTATATCTGACAATCTGATTCGTTAGGTTACCGGATGATGCATGTATCTTCGATAATCTGTTACACATTACAATTGAATTTGTGACACTTTCAATAAGGTATCTGTAAAAAGTCAATGTAAGCGTCAGATCATAAATGACTTTGTCGCGTGATAAAGACAAATATACATGTATGTAATGTATGCCTCCCAAATCATGACAACTCAGAACAAGCGTCAAAAATATTGCTTTAAAACATTGTATTAAAAGCGTGTTTTATTGATTAAAAAGATTTTTGATTTTTTTGATTTTCGACTTTTTTCATGTAATTTCAAGAAGCATAATATTTGCATATTCAAGCTAGTGAATACTCGCTTTGGTAACATATTACTAACATTCACAAGCTTCTGATGTAGGGGTTTAGGCAGATCTGACAGTAAACATACATGCAATAATTCTATATATCAGGGATTAGGCTCCATCAAAAATCAATTGATTGCTCAGAAATTCCAATGTCAATTAATTGCAATGATTTCCAAAGGATTCCGAAAAACAGTTGCTCGTTTACGATTTTTATTTATCGAGATCTTTCGATCGTTCTACACGGTTCTCCTGACGATGATCGTATTAAACGATCGAAAGATCTCGATAAATAAAAATCGTAAACGAACAACTGTTTTGCGGAATCCCTTGGAAATCTTTACAATGAGCGAGGATCCGTTGTTTCAAACAAGTCAATTAATTGATTGGTTACTAAATGAATTGCAATAAATTGATTACTCAGGAATTCAACTTCAATCGATTGGAAAGAGCAATTAAATTGCAAGCAAGTTTTGTTGATTTCTAGTCCGAACCGTGAGTAGCCCTTTACTATACGTATACTACATAGCATACATGCCTGTACATAGTGATGTCATAACTCATACTATACTTTCACTATAGGCCCTATATCCTTTTAGTGTCGAATTCTCCAATTCTGTTGGTTTAGACCATTTTTCTTCATGGAATACCACCGGGTGCTCCACATTATCATATTGTAAGCGTAAACAGTCATGACTCAAGACATACATACATTGTGGATTGTTAGAATAATATTATTTGTTCATATAGTTGATTGACTGTTCACCACAACCAAATTCAATCATTTGCTTGCTTTGATTTAAGTTCCAATTAATTGATTGGTGTTGGTCTTAATCTCAATTAATTGATTGCCATCGTTTCTAATTTTAATTAATTGATTGAAAAGGTCAATTAAATTGCAATCAATTTTTGATAATCCCTGCTATATATATTTGTATAGACAACTTGCACATGTAGACTTGGGACATAGAATTGACATGTAAAGTCAATATTTTAGGCGTCATGTTGACATACAATTTAGAATGGAAGGTTCAGTTTGTAAACTTTGTATTGTCAGTCAATCGTCGCCTATATATTTCATACGCAGTCTTCAAGGCCTTCCAAATAAATAAGAGGCCTAAGTAAGCGCCTAGAGGTTATAATCGCAACTTAATTTATCGAATAATTTCGATCTTCTATGGAGGGGGATTGGAATCTTCTATTGGCTGATTAGGTAATCGGTGTCTCTCGGAGGGATTGGGGTTCAACGGCCATTGCGGAACGAATTGTGGGGTGAGTGGAATAAAAATCTCGAAAAAAGTGATTACATAATTCTAGGGGTCGGTCCCCTACTTATCCACTTCATGGATTTGTGCCTTCGCGAATGTCTCATTCTGGCAAATTAAGCCTGAATCCCTGCCTGACATCGATGAAACTCTTTTTCATCTGGTCTTGAATGCTATGGAACTGTGAAATAAGTTTTTAATTGGTGTATTTTTCTCGTTTTGCGCTTTTCAAGCTGAGTGGATACACGATTCTAAAAGAATTCGAGCTGGAACTGATCATTCAGCATGAGCTCAATTTGATTGCACTGTTAAACATTATCTAACTCTTTATTTAAGACAGATAGGACAGAAAGATACCCGATCATTGTTGAAATAATGTGTAGAAATCATAATTTAACGGCAAAAGCAGGACCTTATAGGAATACATAGGTTTAGTTATAGACACGTCTTTCATGCTGGATAGAGTTTAAGGTAAATTGTGCCACTATTTATCTTGCTATCAGCCATTCCTGTGTGATGTTGATGAACATAATTCAGAACTAATTCAATTTTTATCTGAACTGAAGTAATTCTATATCATATTTTAATTCTATTTTTTGCCGTCAGTATTCAATTTTAATTGATAAAGAGTTATGAAACCGTTGTTTTGATATTTTCCCCAAATCCAAATTTCTGATAGAAAAAAATTAATCAGAAAATCGTATTACTATCGGAAAAGAGTGACGAATATATTGTTATAGGAGCCACAATCGAAATCTTGATATCAGTTTAGCCGAATTTCATCATCTTAGCCGATATGCAAGTCTTCTAGAAACTACAAGCCTCGATATCCCAGTATAGTATCTTCAGTTTGGATCTTGGCAAAAGTGTAAGGTGAAATTTGCTTAGGAGAAGAAGACGAGGCGGTAATTACATATCAGCTGTAAAGCGTGGTCTCAATTTCGGGGATCAATTGCAATCAGTCTCAGAATATCCACTCAGGAAGAGAAATGGAGAGATCTCGCTGTGTAACAGCCACAGAATTAGATTGTTTAACCGTATCACTTTGCTAGATGTGCAAACTGACTTAAAACAATGACACATGCAGAAACTTGCTACGTGGGCAAAAATAATTTTTCAATGCCATATTGAGATAGGAAAAATAGTCGTGCGTCGCCTGCGGATTGCTGTGAATTCCTTCAAAATGCTCTGATTGCTATGATTCCTTCAGATTTGAAAAATTCAGATCATTGCGCCGAAGTTTTCTCGATAATGTTGGTCCTTCCGATCATCGTTAAAAAAGTTAGTGGGTGCACGAGAAAACGTCTGGCTGCTTGTTGTTCTATTTCTATGGTATTATGTCAGTAGATTTTGCCATTTCATTAACGTTACATGTTCCAATGCTTCTTTTCTAGTAAAACAGAAGAAGAGACGACCGATCTAATTCTGTGGTAACACCAGTTATCTGCTCCGATACTGGTTTTCGGCGACGTATTAAGATTCCTAGCTTTATCGCTGATTATTTCTTAATCGTTTCATTTAATAGGCAGGGCCTAGGTTGACCAACAGTGCTATGATTGACATTTTTAGCTGCATTGTTCATTACTGACCTATGATAGTATTCGCCAACAGAGAAACTGCAGCGTTTATATTTTTCAATCAATTTTCTATATATTTACAGGAATATTAATTTACGGCGAACAGCTGCTTATCTATCCATTGGTTAAATCAGCTTTATGGTGAACATCACTTTTAATCTCGCAAATGGCTAAACAAAAGAGTCTGCGCGATGGTCGATGACAATACATTTTAAAGGAGAGACGCCACATAAAATAAAGATTGCTGAAATTAGATGGCGCCTTCGCTATTCATGTGACATTGATCAATAAACTATTCTCATGTGTTGCTGAACACCTAGGGACACCAGTGCATTTGTAAAAGGGACAATGATGTGAGTTTTTTATCTTGTCAATGAAATAACAAAGCATTTTCGTATTAGGACATTTATGATCCGAAGCACCTGAGGGAGCATCCCGAACAAAGTCGCCATGAAAAGCAACACACAAACAGTGATATAATGTGGAAGCTTTTGTTAATTGTAATACGCTCACAATAACTTTGAATGCACGAATGCGTTTGGTTCAAAGGGATATTTCGCTAAAATGTCTTTACCACTTGAGTGAATATTGTGAATAATTGCATTGAAAATAGATGACAAATTTTGATGATATAGAGCCCATGAAACTTAGTTCATATTTTATTGCTGCAATCACTTATATGCACATCTGGTAAATTGTGGTTAATAAACCATGTGTACTTGACTCATTTTACGGTACTTGAGTTTATATTCAATTTCATTTATTCATGGTATATTTGTCCAAATTAGCTCAAGTACACATATATCCTGTGAGAAGGCCTTCAAAATAAGTAAATGCAAAGGCCATCAGTTGCTTTTATATAGACCGTGTGTGAATGCTTAAAGTTCCTCATTTGTCGTGTCTCGTCATTCGCGATTCGAATGCCATCACTTCATTCTATCAGGGTTTTTTATCATTACCCTTACTCTTCAAGACCACAGAGTTGTGAAAAATAGGTGGTCACCTCCCCTCAAAGATAACATGTGACAATAAGCCTCTTTGTGAAAATTTAGGCCTACATTTAACAAATAGAAATTGCGATCGTCCCAAAAATACATGCATAACGGGTTAACTAGAACCTCAATAGTTAGCAATGCAACGATGCTCAGCCCACACTTCAGCCCCTCTTTTATCCGCACGATGATAGATTCAGCATACACTTACCACCAATATGAACGTAGCGATCCTCTCATCGACTTTACCTAAAATTATCGTGCAGTCTTAGAATATGCAGGCCTATTTGACCAATTTCTCAACCAATTTTTATCTGACGCCACTTTGCATGGTCCCAGACTTGTCTCACAATCATCCAAGTTAAAACGAGAGTTGAGGGCTGCTGTTTGTTTCGAGAAGTGATACTCGCAAACGCTGCTCATTAAATATCCATCTCTACAATTTTGATAAAATTTTGCTAGCTTATATATATATGTAAATACATGAAAATAGGCATCCTGAGTAATTATTTAATTAGAAAAAACTTGCTCATCGGGAATATAAAATTTGATCACAATTTTATATTCCTGCTGAGCAAGCTTTTTCTAATCAAATATGCATACATACATATTCGTATGCACAATGGTACACGGATAACATGAATACAAAGATGAAAAACTTATAGTTAGCTTTTAGATAATGTTAACATGGCATTAATTAACATGCACTCTAATCAAGAGATAGAAGCCGACAGAGATTTTCGGGCCGGTCCGCCGGCTGTCTTCAATAACTGATAGGTAGGTTTCAGGTGGGCATAAGTTCAACTTTAGGCGAGCTTCAAGTCAATTTAATACAGGTTGCCAGCGAGATATTTTAGACCGACATCAGGAAGATTTAATGTAGGGTTCAGTCCTGCTTCAGACCGATTAATGAGACTATTTAAGTACGTGCGCATACGATATGTACACAAGTTTTCAAAGTAAAGCTGAACTGAGTGCTGAAATCAAAATTGGCTTTAAAACAAGACCGGCAGGCTCACTGGGGGATTTATTACTTAGAAGAATTCAGATGATGCTAGAGAGATTGAGACTCTTCCTTTTTGGACACTTTCAAATACCAGAGCGGTCATGATAACTGAATTGTATACTGAAATGTTTTGCTTCAGCTATGAAGTCAAAACTTCTGTTACAAAACAGAAAATTAGCTATAGAATATTTTAACATATCAGCTATACATGCATATGTGCAAAAATTCTGCATTCTCTTTTTATATCAATGAAGGATGAAAAAATGCTTTAAAACTTGAAGCAATTCAAAAAGTATGTATTGTATTGATAAGTTTTGATTGAGCTGTATGTCCAAGCTCATTAAGTAAGCAATACTTTTTGTCAGCAGTTTTAGGCAGTAGGCCTGTGAACGTTAAAGTGAAGTTAATGGTGGTTCAATGGTTTTTAACTAATTGACTAAGCGCGGTGACTGTGCCTATTTGATGATAGAATTTTTAGAGAGTAATACATTCAATTATTTTAGCTTCTCGCCTGGCTAATTTATCGAAAATTCGAATCATTGATGGCATATAAATGTATGCCTGCATTTTAGAGGTCTGAAATTAATTTTTTTGTCCTCTGTCCTCTGCATTTGTTGAGTAATTTGTGCATGTTTTATCTTCAGAATAATAGGCATTAAAAATCCAATTATCATTTAAAGATGGTCATGCATGCGTGTCTACCACTTTCGAGTAACCGAGTAAAGTGAGAGGACTGTACTGATTCGAGCCATTTCACGTCAAGGGCTCAAGCCCAAACCATCAAAAAGATGTTCCACGATTCATCAGAGCACTAGTGCATTTGCTTGAATAGAATTCGTGTCTCTTATACTAAGGGGTGGAAATAAATAGCACTCGAACCTTCAAAATGCAGTGATGGCACACATGGCAGTCTCAGGCTCTAAGGATTTCATGAATTCATCAGCTGATTTATAAAATGCAAGGGTTTCCGGCTATTAGCGAAGGCAACCTCATGAAATGTCTCAAGCCAGGCCATCTTACCTTGATGCATTTTCTCAACTAGATTGTTGTGCGATCACAAAATTACAATAATGTAACAAAGTAGTTCATTATTTGGAATCAATCTTATTATATCTGACACTTTTGATTTAAATGCTGTGTGCGTCTTAGATCTTAGTCTCTGCATTTCCATATTTCAGAAAAGTGCAGTTCAATTACTTATTGATCATTGACTGCTTGAATACTATCTAGATTTACAAGCTCTACATGTCCATCATTACATGTATAATTTGCACAGAACATGCTCGCATTTCAATAATTTGTAAGTATCGACAATATGCAATATATTTCGATAGTTTGTAGAAAATATAACTTGCAAAATTTCCAAATGCTAATCACCTCTTCCGAAAGTAAATTTCCGCTTGCAGAGCTGTCTACAAAATGCGATTTCGCATGACTTCTCTATTCTAATGTACATGCGTGAAACCCACTTTATGCTTCAAATTTTGATCTTTTCGCTGCAGTTGAAACAAAACAATATGGCGAATTCACATTACTGAATAATGAATTCTCACTTATAAGAATCTATAAAATTTACGCTGATATACTGACAGATATCTATTCCCAATGGACGTAATTGACACGGATATCATAAATTAGTAATATAGGGAATTTACTGATATACGTGTTATAACCCTCGATCTGTTTATTGCACACAAATCGTAGGTGCTCTTCCAATTATCTAAAGCTTATTTACAATCGCAAAAATTGACTCTTGAGTTATGATATCGTGTTGAACGAGACATTCAAGAGACTGTCAACAAAGACAAATGATTTCAGTAAATATCAGAGGCGAACACGAAGATGTTACGAACGAGAATTCCTCCTCGCGTCAACTTCCTTGCTCATCTACACGCATCGAAACGCCCTTCGTAACACCAGCTGCTTGAGTACGGGCCTAACGGCGACAACGGTCTGGCTTGATTAAAGTCAAGCGCAAACAGTCACTGATCTTTCTTATAGAGAAATAATGACAGAGTTTCAATTGTCACTTGACAATTTGACAGCGTAGTTTGGTTTTCCTCTGCGATATGGTATCTCCAAACTACTCAATTCAAGCAATTCTTTAAATCCAAATCGGCTCTCTTATCTGCTATTACTATAATTACATGTATTAATGAATCCCTTTCACACACGTAGAGCTGCTGGTATACAATCATTTGACAAGTGCTGAAAATGTCAATATGTAAGCATAGAAAACAATTGTCTTAAAATTGAGTAATTTTAAAGAGGTGCTGCCAGATTAAATTTCATTTGGTGTTGTACTTCATAGAAATAATATTAAAATTGTATAGCGCTGTTCAAACAATCGGCAATTAAATTCAAACTAAGGAAGCTGTCATCATATTGAAAATGTAGTTTTAAAAGTGATGATCATATGTGTTCATCTTCTTCTATCTAATACAAATCATATTCGTATTTTGTTGAGAATCTGATTCATCAATTTTACTTCTTTTCTGCAAGGCATGTGTCACAATTTCAATATAAAGTGATATGTCGAGTTTGATCGGTTCAATGAAACGCCTTTGTAGATAAGTCGACATTGCCTATTCGACCCATGGTCCGCGGCCTGAAAACTTTCTGTTGACTTCGCTGAAAAGAAGAAAATGGGATTTCTTGAAAATTTGCAGATGCCTGCGTTTGCTATGAGTGCAGTAAGTAAGCAAGAAATACAATTAATGCGTAGTTCTCGCTTATTAAACTAAGATTAATAAATCGTTTTATAGTAGTCCCCATGATTAAATACTTTTTACAAATTGAGCTAAAAACATCACAAATAAATTCAATATAAGATACTCATATTCAGGCATGCGGAGTCCCATCATTTTGATAGGACTCCGACTCCGGGTGGCAAGTATGTAAAGCCTAGTTTTTTGAAAACAAGCTAGTAATCTACATCATAGATCATTATAGGCCTACTTGAACCTATCTTTAGTGATCATTGCTGCATCAATTATCAATCATTTTCGATGAAAGTTTATCAAATTTCGCTTTAAGTTGGATGCATACAACTTGGCTCCTCGCCTCCTTTGTTTGTATTATATTTCGGGTCTAGTTATGGACCGGAGTCCTATCATTTGATAGGACTCCGACTCTGACTCCGCATCCCTGCTCATATTAAATCCGGCCGAGAGTGCAGCATTGGTATGCTTTCTTCAGTGCAGCAAACAAACATGCTTTCTGGGGTGTTTTTGTACCTGAAGGATATGCTCATCTTATGTCTTATTATAAACACACCTTTCCTTATAATTCCTTATACAATTTCTGACGTGACTAAAACCTTTATTTTTCATAGAAAATAAGATAATAAAGAAGACATAAGCATAAAAATTTATGTGCATGAAGACATGCAGATGCTCTGAATGTAGATTCTAATTCTCAAGAATTTGGAAGCGATGTCACTGTCACGTCAATTGACATATTTCGCCTTCTCTCACATTCATTAGTTCACGCAAGAATGAAGTAGAATAGAACTTTACTCATCAGAAAATAGAAATCAGAGCGCATAGACAAGCGATGAGGACGACTAAAAGCAACCATGAAATGCATGACTATAGATCAGCACATGCAAAGCCACACTATAAACACAGAGGCAGTTTCTGCGTCTGTTGATTTTCGAAAAAAGTACTATATAGTACCACTCGTATCGAAAAGAGAGTTCAGCGGATGATCCTTCGCTTGAGCGTTGATGATCAGGGACCTAATTCTTCTTTCTCTTTTCCAATTAAGACAATCAATATTCGAGCAAACACATCCGGAGATTTTGGAACAAAATTGTTCTTTTCGAACGTCGAAGTAAAGAGTTCACAACATTTTTGGCAATTTTTGTTGAGACTGCAAAACCGGAGCAGCAAAAAGAAATATGCTTTTAATTATTGAATCAAAAACCTGCCAAGCTCATCATGATCCAAAATTTGCATCAGTACAAGTATTGAGTGTGCTCACTTGGAACATCTTGAATGTTTATCATAAAAATCCAGTGACCAAGACAGATCAGAGCTCAGATGAAGTGCACTAATGAGGGTGATGACATCCTCCAACCTTTCAAAGGAAAAATGTTACTTTTGCTTTGCAGTCATTTTCAAGCATTTTCATCATTTAAGCGAAGTTGTTTGAGGGATGCCAAGTCTCGAAAGCATTGCTTCTCTTCAACCACAGCTTGTTCAGCTATCTTCACTAATATCGTCCATATATTGCATCAAAAAACTAGGGGAAAGTTTTGGACGCAGGTCATGAAAATATTTATTAAACAACAGCGGGCCTAAAAGTGACCCTTGAGGTGCACCACTGCATGCAAGCAGAAAATCACCAAGATACCCATTCATCTTTAGCAGGTTGATGTCTATTCTCTCAGTAGGCTATGACGATATCCATACGATAAATTTATATTGATGCATTTTCAATAGTCTGGAATGCGAAATTCAATCAAACGTTTTTGAAAATCAAAGCTCATCAGGGTACATAGCAAATAATCTTCATCATCCAAGCACTTGGCAATGTAGACATGTAAAACGATTTGGGCGGAGCTAGGTGGCATCAAATATAGGTTTGGATGACAGGTAACTGAGTAAGCAGAGTGTCTTTCATGCTCTGTAGTATTTAATATTCAAGAATTTTACAAAGGACATTGAGAAGCGTGAGTGCCGTGAGTGGTCTATGGTGAGACCATAGAGTAAGTATATTAGGTGTAGTAGCAACTCAGCATTTATTAAATCCCCAATGTGTATACAGTTTCGATTTCATTAAATGAACATGAGTCGAGACCAGGTACCACCTGTGAGATATGCAAATTATTACACGAAGAGAAATGTACACTAAATTGACTGATCATGATAGTAATGCAGAAGGAATGATAGTAGGCCTATTTTACAGATCCTCCGTGTCATGACAGCCTTGGAGAGGTAATGTTTGCTAAATTAGCAATTCGATGGGTTGCTATTTCTTTCATGCTCAACCTCAAGAGTATTTTCTTAAGCGTGATCATAACACAAGCAACCTGCCACTGAAAGAGCAAGATATCATGATCAAAGACAATGATTTCAATTAGCCCAACTTTGAAGGATGTTAATGGATCCACATTACTATTCAGATTCAAGAAATGACGCCTTCTGAATCATAAAATCATGCCGCTGAAAATTGAATTAAGAACATCACATCTCAGCAAAGAAGCACAATGAGATCTGAACTTCTCCTTGAAGACTTGCAGGGACTTGTATTATAATGTGGTTCATGAAATTTCCTAGATCATCAGCTTAATTTCCGCTTAATTAAGATGCTTGTTAGCAATCATTCATTCCTTTTAATATCCAACTTGTTTCATGCTACTTATAAAGGGATTCATATCGGTAGTATATAAATTTGCAAAAGTTTAGCTTTTTAAAAACTGTTCAAATATTTTTTTTGGACTACAAGAACGTAATCTCCGTAAAAACTGAATCTTTTCATATAAAAATTTTCACTGTATACAGATACTTTTTTGAGTCGACACTCCACCTACATGCTTACTCTATGGATGAAACAATTATTTTTAGCGATGGCAGAGGGAGCACATTTCTTGAAAGCATGTGGGACTTTTCGTTTTCGATGATTGAACTACTGATTATGTTACAAAGCGACTAAGTTGCAATAAACAGAGCAGTAATTTTGTATAGGCGGTTGGGGATACCATCAGACCCAGTCGATTTCTTTGGGGATAGTATATTTAAGAATTGGACACATTGCATGTGAATTTGAGAGAGTGCACCAGTCATCATCTTCAATCTACAGTTTGTCATCAATACATCCTGTATAGTAAAGGCGTTCATAAAACGGTCATTTATTGCATTTACACCTGCCAGCTCAGACGGAAATTGCTTCAGAAGACTCTGCAATGGGTCCTTCCGACTCTTGCCTTGTATATCATCAACAGCAGACTATATATTTTTATCCATTGATTTGAGATAGTTGTGTCATTTTCTCTTGGCAGAGGATAATAATAATAGTAAAAACGTTTATTTGAAAAGTTGCAAAAGTCCCAATAATGGCAATCGTGGGACCAGAAGGTTAAATATACAGAATTAGTATTCAAGGAAAATCAATAGAAATACGGAGCAATACTCAAAAGATATCATGTCTTTTGCACAGTATACAGCTTATGGCGATTGCATTCATCAAAATTGCCAGTTCTGAAACCGAGCCGTCGTTGATTGATGTCCTTAAGATATGGAGTCATCCATGCTTCATCTAGGTAAATCAAGACATCATCAAGCATGAGCTTTCCTCGGATTATGCGATGATTCACAATGTGGAGATTCACTCTTCAATTCCTTCAGTTTACATCGCAATCTGCATGCAATTTTCATGTCAAGATATGGCCTGTCACCGTCCTTTTGCTGCAAATGCCTTTCAGGTGATTATCTTTGAATTTCTTGACCTCTTTCTCCTCATGTCAATGCTTTCCAAATTAACTCTTGCTAAACGTGGACAATTTCGTTTTTTCCTACCAACTCTAGATGCCTTCTTGAGTTTCACATCAGGAAAGGCTTTTTCAATACAGTGCTGACCATTAACAAAGTATCAGCCGACATTTCACTTACATTTTCTGACAAGCCTTTGACAGCAACATTATTCATTAGATTCTTTCTTTCTATGTCAGCAGCCATTTTCTTTGGTGGTTCATTTTCTTCGTCGTACTCATCTATTCTTTCAGTGAGACGCTTGAATTCCACCTGCAAGGATTTTTCAACTAAAATTCCATTCACACCGGACGTGGCGCGGTCCTGTGTGAGCAGCCCCATAGGTTTGTTGAGGTTCTGAACGAAATTCTGGACGCCGCGTCCGGTGTGAATTGACCTTAAGTCCTTAACTCAAGTTTCAAGTTGCGGTAAAAAGGCTGACACTTTTGCTTGAAAAACATCATGCAACTCGTTCTTGACTATATTTTTATGTGCTCTTCTTCAGTGCCGATTCTGCATCGTCTATTACGTGCACCAAATTATGTAAAGCTAAGTGAACATATCCAACGGAGACTGACTGCCAAAAGATCTACAGTGACAGTCCGTAGTTGCGGAAAAAAGGATGGCAGCAGTCGAGAAAGCCACCACAAGCAAAGAAAATGCCTCCAAGTACCATTACTCGGCATAAATGCAAGATGCTAGATAAGTATGACGGGTCATTCAACACGTCTAGAGCTGTGTGTCGTTGTAAAAGTGTACACGCGCACGTCTTTGAAGATCATCGAAGTAGCGTTGATCCTACGAGGGAAACCCGATCTCTGTAATCAGAAAGAGAATTTGCCTTTTTTTGCTTCTTTCGTGCTGATTTGATTCACTTCATGTTTCTTGAAGTTTGACTTTTATGTTAATACTTGTATTATTTTGCCAGTAGCATCTGACTTGCGATCCTGACTTGCAACTGTATCCGTCTTCTTGACAGCAACTATATGCTTAATGCTGTACTTCAAATCATCACATCGATCTGTCTCCGATAGATCTGCTCACTTACTTTTTGATGTACATTTTTACTTCATTCCTGTATCTCGTGAATAAAAATGTTAAGTATTCCAATTCAACTGTTTATTGAAATGAGAGAATTATTTTCTCACGAACGACTCCAGAGGCGACGGATCGGATGAACGATGCGTTATCAAGTTTTTAGAAGATGAAAACGTCGCAAAAATCAAAAATTGAAATAATTATTTAGTCTCTACCGGTTTCGATTGGCAACAAGATGACAGAGATTGACCAATCTTCATCAGGAGAAATATAAAAAGAGGACATTTAGTCCCTACAATTTTAAACGACAAACAGTTTTAAAAAATTCCATTATATGCATGCATAGACTACCTAGATATTCTAAGATGTATTCCAAGATATTCTATATCATAAAAATAGAAATCACAAAAGTCATAGGGAAGTAGGAGATTTAGGTTCATAGATCGCTGACCTCTGTAGCACATGCTGCATATTAAGGCCATGAGGCCAGTCAGTCATTAGTTGGCTAATGAATTTCAGTTCCTCCACCTTTCGTTGTTGATCATTTCCTTTTATTTCTTTCAGTATTGTCACCTTTAAATCTTCTTCCAGGTGTTGATGTTTTATACAATGATGAGAAACCACCCTTTCTTCATCTCCATGGCGGACGTCAAATCGATGTTCTGTCATTCTTTCTCTCAAAGTTCTTTGGGTTTCTCCTACATATAAAAAATTACAACTTAGACCATAAATGATGTTTGATGATGTGCATGTTGTTTTAGCAGCTTTGATGTTATAAGAAAGTCCAGTGATAGGCGATAACACTTCAGTTTCAGTTGAGAGCATTATAGCGCAGGTTTTGCAGCGCGAATTATTGCAGGATGAAACGATGCCAATGTTGTTAAATGACGCATTATCTGTTTTATCATATAAACAAGAAGAGACCAAATGATAATTTAGTTTTCTGGGAGGTTTCCACCATAATTTAGCAGTAATGCCAGTTCCTACAAGAAAGTGTTCATGTTTTTTCGCAATAAACTTGATATCAGCATACGTTGAAGGATGATACGGAGCAATCCAGGTAGGTGTCGGCGAAATATTTTCTTTGCTATTTTTCTCCAATAACAATTTTCGGTCTTTAGATAGTGCTTTCCGAATTTGATTTTGTACTCGACCTCTTGGATAACCTCTTCGCACCAAAGCATCTTCGAGATCATATAAATGATGTCTCGCCTGAAGATCATCTGAACAAATTCGCCTTATTCTTAGAGCTTGCGAATAAGCAATGGGCAAACGATGCTCGATAGGATGACATGAAGACAAATGCAGATATTGACGAGTATCGGTTGGTTTGGTGTATAAATCTGTGGATAGATTGGCACCGTGCTTTGAAATTCTGGTATCAAGAAAGTTTACTTCGGAATCACTCTTTTCAAAGACGAATTTAATAGATGGATGGAAATTATTAGCATAATCTTCAAACTGCTGCAAGAGTAGTGAAAACTGTGCCCTACTTGCGACGGATAGGTACATGGATAGGTACATGTAAAGTTTAGTGTTATCAATAGGAACATGGATAGGTACATGGATAGGTACATGGATAGGTACATGGATAGGTACATGTATACTTTAGTTATCGATAGGCACATGGATAGGTACATGTATAATTCAGTGTTATCAATAGGAACTTGTATGAGATCTGTTTTACTGGATAGGTACATGTGTTTGGTACACTGTGTTTCGGAACGTCTATGATCGAACTTGTGTGGTTTGGTTCTGAGCACTTGGGTACGTACCGATAGACGTCCGTTGTTTGATTTTGAATGGGTTTGCTCAATTGCGACTATTGTGACTATTGCAACCATTGTAATCAAGATGACACATTGATTTTCCTTTTACGTAGACAAACTATGCTATAAATATGAGATAGTTTTTGATAACATACATAATGATGACTAGTATCCCAACGTCGTGGGTTGTCGCAAGAGACCTTGGATATTCGTTCAAAGTCATAGAAACTGTAACAAATCTCAGTGAAAATATCAACGCTGGTGATTTAGTTGATCGACTAATGGATCTAGATGAGCATGCTATGAATCATAATTTGGATCGTAGGTGGATAGAGGATTTCTCCATGCTACACTGCAATGATAGTGAAATTAGGAGGATCAAATTGGAACGATATGGAAAGAAGGAGACATCTGACAGTGTTTTAATAAAAAGTTCTCCCAATAAAAGTGACTTCAGAAGGAAATTAGAACAAGAGACATTTAAATTATTATGTGAACGGAACTGCGTTAAATGTTTTAAACAGGAACGATCACTTCTCTTTTTGCCATGTTCTCATAGCGTTATGTGTTCTACATGTTATGTACCCTTTGAAACTTCATCTTGTCCCCTTTGCGATGAAGAAATATCTTCAACAGTCAATGTATATCGTTCATGATGAGTCATCATGCAGGTCTGTGATTGGTCACTATTGTGTCTTTGTGTGACTTTTCTATATAAGGAGGACATTGTACCGTTCTATTTCAAGCATAATTTGAGGCTAATACAATGTCAATCAGCATGTCGTTCACTACCAACATTCCCATTTCAATAATTTACCGAAGTCAACTCTTCACGGGCAATATATTTTTTTCTGCCGTGAATATAACTGGCTATAAAGCGGATTTGGTGGATCTGATGGAGGAAATAGTGAAGTATTTCCGCTGCGGAGAGGACGTTGTGGTGCAGAGAATGCTAATGAGAGTCGTGAACAACGCTCTTACACGAGTTGCAAGATTCTGGCTCAACGAAGTATTTCGCCCACTATCTCAAACGGAGATTGTACCGGAATACTCTCGCTGTTGGTGCAGCAGTATCCAACGGAAACTCAACACATGTCTCCATGACATTATCACCTCCAGCTACTATGATGAGAAGGGTGAGAAGTGCAAACTGGACTTGTTCAGTGGACCGCCATCAGTAAGCATCAATGTGGCTGCTCAAGGACATTCTGAGGTGATCAGTTTGCGGGCATACTATGCCAATATTTTAAAGACTTTCCATTTAAAGCCTTGCTGTATGTGCTGTCCTATTTCAAAACATCTAATGAAAGACATTGAGCAGCTCATAACTGCTACAAATGAGACTCTAGCCGATGTGAGTGTATATCAGTTTCCCTCTACAACTTGCTAAGTGTTTTATGTAATTTTATACGTACCAGCAACAAACTCTGTGAATGCTTGTAAACTTTTGTATATAATGTTGTAAGTACTAAGCAAAAATTGTAATTGTATTATCTATTTCCATATTAGAATAAAAATGTCTGTAAAACGGAAGGCATCTTCTCGTCAATCGAAACGGTCCTTCAAACCTTCAAGTCAGTTTAAAAAGGCGTTGCGAAAGTTAAACAGGATACATGATAATAAGAAGAAGTGTAAATTGATTCAAAATTCAAGTGATGATTTCATTCGTGATTTAGCTTTTGCAATACACAAATGTCTACCTATTTACAAGCCTCTGTTGAATGCTGGCTCTTTGAATAGCATAAAAAAGTTTTCAAATCCAAGGAGTAGTGATAAGAAAAGGCGAAACTTAATTCAGCGCGGTGGTGGTGGGTTTCTAAGTATGTTAAATGATATTGGAAACAGTATTAATGGTGTAATCAATAGTCCGCTTGGAAGGATTGCAGCAACTGCTGCAATGTTAATATAAGGTTAGCGAATCATAAAGTGACACGTCATCACTTTGATTGATGAGTCATATATAGGTGTATATAAGGAAGACGCTTTAATGATATTTTACCACTTTCAAGTGACAATTCATTTGCGCTGGTTGAAAGCTCCGAATTAGTACTTGTTGAAACATGACTCAGAAAATGTATACAATCAGAGAGGAAGGTGACGCTTTTGAGCAAGATCTCTTGAAGCTTCGTCCGACACGAAAGGTGCAAGGGATTGGAAATACGTTCTACTTTCAAACCTTGAATTATGGTGATGATGGCTTTTATCTTCAAGTTCCATTCTTCCACAGTAATGGTATGTCTACATCAGGGTATAGCAATATGAGACAAATGCGAGTGACTTTTCCAAAATGGCAACAGGTGATTCTTAAAACTATTGACTCTTTCGCGAAAGAATGTGTTGAGCTGCCTGAAAGTGCTCCCACTCATTGGAGAAAGGCATTAG
Source organism: Prostheceraeus crozeri (assembly GCA_907163375.1). Classification (NCBI taxonomy): domain Eukaryota; kingdom Metazoa; phylum Platyhelminthes; order Polycladida; family Euryleptidae; genus Prostheceraeus; species Prostheceraeus crozeri. Next base: position 110,164 of record CAJQUW010005537.1, on the reverse strand, counting down.
AGGAAGGAGTTGGTTATAAGGAATTGCCGGAATTCGATACACTGTTTTTAAAACTATCTGATCATTTTCAAGCATTCGATCTCTTTACAAACGCGATGGAATGTGAGGATCTCAAACGGGGCCGCTATATGGGCTTAGTTCACGTTACCGGACTTTATATTGGCTCACATGGTTCGACTGGTAAAGTCGCATCTTTACAAATGAAGGTTCTTCAACTAGTCTATGAACCACTACCAATTGATAAATGTTTAATTAACATTGATAAGACTGCTTCAAGTGATGGGAAGGAAGAGAGCAAAAAGCGAGGTCGGAAATCTAAAGATGGGAATCCTAAATTGAAGTTGAAGCGCCAAGATGCTGACTTGAAAACTTTCTATAATCCTAATTGTGATGAGGAAACACAAATGTTTTAATTTGTAAATGTTTTAATTTGTAAATGTAACTTGAAAGTTTCTATTCTGAATGTAAATAAACTTGATCTGGAACATGTGTCTGTTTTGTTGTTCTAAGCAAAATTAGCGGGATGATGAGTTTAATGTTAATGGAATTATAAGATGACAGATTTTCGTCTATTCACTGATCGCACAATGTGTGTCGCTGGACCAAGTCAGTCCGGTAAAACTACATTTGTAACTGAATTGCTACAATATAGAAATGAAATGTTTAACAAGGAAATTAAGAGAGTCAAATGGTATTATGGAATATTTCAACCACAACTACATTCTGCACTTCGCCAGAAAGGTTATGAGGTGAAGCAAGGGTTGCCATCAACTGAGGATATCAAAGCAGGTGACTTACTAGTATTAGATGATCTATTACGAGAAAGCAAATCTTCAAAGGATGTAACTGAAATGTTCATTCAAACTGCACATCATAGGGAAGCTTTTATTATCTACATCACCCAAAACATCTTCGATGGAGGGAAAGAGCAAAGAACTAGAAGTTTGAATACACATTATTTGGCAATATTTAAAAATCCAAGAGATAGCAGTCAGATACATCATCTCAGTAGACAGATATTACCTCAACAACCTAAAGTACTTTCAAAAATATATGAAGATGTAACAAAGAAACCACATGGTTATCTATTTATTGATCTAACCCAGGAATGTCCGGAACGACTTCGATTTCGAACAAATATCATACCTAATTCCGCTGAACCAATGACAGTTTTCTCGGTTCACAGTTAGTTTTAAGCAATGTACTTTGTTGCCTTATTATTTTCAAACATGTCGTATTCAAAGATGGTAGTCATTCCTCAAGAGGAGTATGTACAATTGACTACATTACAAAGTGCACAGGAAGTCAAAAATATAGATCAACCTATTACGAATCAACTTAAGGAACTAACACAAAAGGATATGGAAATTCAGAAGATTAAGGATCCCTATCGACGAATGCAGTTAGCAGCTGAAAACATTGACGAGAGGCGACAGATTCGTGACAAGTTGCGACGATTTATAACCTTGTCAACACCTCGACCATATCGTGTGCGCGCTGAGCGATTATTTGACTTCATTGATCCACATGTGAAGTTCAATGAGAGAGGGGAGATAATAGATGAAACAACTGGTGATGTTATTAGAAATAGTCACATAGATGACCTTCTACAATATGCTGTCAGAGATGTAAGGCGAAAACTAGGTGCACCACAAGGGTGGTCATATTTTCAGAAAATTTTATCTGATCAAAATGTACCTCACAATATTATTGGAGGACCGACTGTGAATGAATTGGATAAGGGTCACTTACAAGATGGATCAAAGAGTAAAACACCCACGATGGCGGTCAAGCGAGAGCTTGCAGATCCCGATGATCTGCAACCAAAAAGAGCTACTAGGCGCTCAATGCGTGTTGCGAAGGAGTATAGTAAATATTAAGCAAATATGAATTAAGCCTTGCCTCTCTCATATTATGTCGTTACAAAAATTTTGCTGTTGTTTGAAATCTGCGCTCGAAGGCAAAGGAGAAGAGGGCATAGAGGTTGATATCAATTGTGTTAGCAGTTGCTGTGCGAGTAATACGCGTGCAAATCAGAACAAAGACGATGAGTACAGCAGTGAAACTCAGAAAGATTTATTACGACTTAAATCATCCCGCAAGTTTCAGTCGTCCGGAGGTTCTAGCTCGTGCAGCAGGTGTGGGAATAGAGAAAGTCAAGAAGTGGTTGAGGAGTCAACCGACTTACACTCTTCACAAAAATGCGAGAAAGCGGTTTCCAACAAGAAAATATGTTGTTAACAATATAGATAGTCAATGGCAAGCGGACTTGGCTGACATGCAACAGATATCACAGTACAATGATGGCTATAAATACATCTTAACCGTAATAGATATTTTATCTCGCTATGCTTGGGCACGTGCGCTGAAATCTAAACGAGGACCAGAAGTTGAAGCGGCTTTTCAGAGCATTTTCGATGAGGGGCGTGTTCCGCAAAGAATACAGACCGATCAAGGGAAGGAATTCGAAAACTCTCATGTTCGAAGTCTCCTTAAAAGTCATAATGTGGAATTGTTTAGTGTCAAAAGTGCTTATAAAGCTGCCATGGTTGAGAGGTTCAATCGCACACTGAAGACAAAAATATGGCGCTATTTCACTGCAAAAAATACACATGTTTGGGTAGGTGAGCTGCAGAAATTTGTTAAGAATTACAATGAAAGCTACCATCGAATCATTAAGATGAAACCAGTTGATGTTACCCCAGATAATGCGATGGATGTATGGCTTCGATTGTATGATAAGAAAGCGAAAAACATTTCCAATGAAAAGAAAATTAATGTTGGTGATAGAGTTCGGATTTCAAAGGTTAAGTCTACATTTGAGAAGGGGTATCTACCTAATTGGACTGAAGAAGAGTTTTTTGTGGATGAAGTAAATACAAAATTTAGACCCACCATGTATAAATTAATAGATTACCATGGCAATCCAATTGAAGGAAAATTTTACTCTTATGAATTGCAAGTAGTAGACAGAAGTGAAGAGGTGTATATGATTGATAAAATAATTAGGAGGAAAGGTCATGGCAATCAAAGGAAATATCTAGTTAAATGGAAAGGATATCCTGATTCATTCAATAGCTGGATAACGCATCAGGATCTACAAAATGTGGAGATGGGAGACACTCGTAACTTTTAAGCTAATATAGCATGTGACTTCTTCCATATATGACTTTAACATGTCTACTAACTTCAATATCATTCTTCCAAGCAATAGCAACCCCAAGATATTCCCAAGTAACAAACCATCTCTATACTCTGTTGAATTCGCTAATCCAATTACTCTGCATGGACCCCATGAAGTTGCTCTAACTGAAATTACTTATTACAACGATATCAGTTTGCTAAAGAACAACTATTTTGAATTACATAAAGAAGTGCGAGAGAAGGATGATTGCTTTCGCATATTTCAAAATAGTCTACATGGTACATGGGCTTTTCATCATCTAACTTTACATCCTTTTTCAACATCTTTACCATCTGTTCAAAACATGATTAAAATTCAAAAGGCATTTGCAACGTCAACTTTTGATTCTAAGGTTCCCACAATGAGCTTGCAAGATACAGAAAAGGAAATCGGTAGAATGTTTGAACGAATAAATGATCTCTTCAAGCTGACTTTGAATAAATTCTACAAACCAGTCATAAAGGGGTCAACAAAATTGATGAAGGAAGGGAAGCATGTTCTTCTTGTATTAGGTAAGGATTTGAGTCATACTTTTGGGTATTCCAGAACAACTTTCTCATCAAGGTATTGGTACAATGGACGTGGGTGGAATTCGGAGAGGAAAGTCACTGATTTTAAATGTAGAATTGTGCCATTGTATGCATTACAAAAAAGGAGCATCCGAGTAAAAAATAAATTTGAGGTCATTAGAAGTGTTGAAGACTTTGCAAGAAAGTTTCAAGGATCAGTGCCAGAAACGTTAATGACTTGTGAATATAAGAAAGAGAAAGTAACTTTATTTACTGTTGAAACGGAGGCAGAATTTATTGTTTTTACTAAAAAGACACCATTGGAAAAGTCTGAGTCCGCTGTTATTGAATTTGGATCTGAAATGATTGGGATGTTTAAGGGCCTTGAAAGCGCACCTTGGTTGACAGAATTAAATGATACATTCAAGGTTCAATTGTCCTCTTCTAAACTCAAAGCATCAACAAATGCTTCATGGGATATCCACGTATACAGCGAAGACATATCGGGTGATGAATTGTCTACTTCCAGTGAACTTGTAAAAAGAGTTAATTTGAACATTGAAAGCTTGAAAACGCCATCTGAATTGTGTACAAAGTTAAATGAGTTTGGTGTAGATTACCTTGATGCAGATGAATATCACTTTTCTTATGACCCACATAAGAAACGCATGATTCTAAAGGTAGGGAAGAACTCTCTTATCAAGCTGGATAGCGTGTTAACGACCACATTGGGATTCTCAAAATCAACTATTTATGAAGGTACATCAATAGGCGATACAGCCCCATCACTAGAGCGTGATATAAGTAACTTATACGTCTATTGTAACATTATTGAATATACAAGGGTTGGCGACATTGAGGCCCCACTTCTGCGCACATTTCCTCTCTCATCCGTAAGGAAGCAACTAATCAATCGAGAATTTTTTAACACAATGTATCTACCAATCAGCCGAAATTTCATCAATAGAATTGACATATCAATTCATGATGATGCAGGAGAAGTAGTACCGTTCTGTGGTGGTGTTACTGTTTTAACCCTACATATTAGGTCACGAGAATAAGGCTTTACGCTATTGTGACTTCCATAGTTATTCAATAGTCATAATGACAGGCATTTACAGTAGACCATCATATCAGAGCGGTTATCCCGTGTTTGTTGGAGGTAGACGACAAGTTGGAGGAGGCATATTTGGTGCACTAAGACGTATGGTTCTTCCAACACTCAAAAAGTATGGCGTACCAATCATGAAGCGTGTTGGAAGCAGGGCTTTAGATTTTGGTGCAAATGTTGCAGCTGATGCGCTTCAAGGTGAGGATATCGGTGAATCTATGAAAATGCGCGCGCAGCAATCTGCCATAGACGCATTAGATGATTTAACAAAGACGAGACGTACAGTTCGGAAGAAGCGTAGGAAGTCAAGACAAGTTGGATCAGGCCGAGTTACTAAGCAAAGACGCAGGAAAAGTAAAAAGCCGACTAGAGCAGCACGTTCTAAATCTAGACGTCGAGTGAAAACAAGAAAGCGCAAACGAAATTCCACAGCTACTAGAAACAAGTCAAAACGAAGGAAGACAACATATTTGTAGAGCTAATACGATGCAGAGTATCAATTCGGCTTTGTGTTTCTTCGATTCTCCCCCTCATCAGACAGACATCATCTCCTCAACAATTGTAGACATAGTCCCCACAACAAATATCGATGGTAACCAGCAGCCTATTCAGTTTGATATACCTGCCAATCCTCAAGATTATATTGACTGTCAATCCATTGATTTAGAGTTGTGTATACAAATTAAGAAGACTGATGGTACAAATATCGATTCATCCAAGGATAAAGTGGGGTTAGCAAATCTTCCTATTGCCAGTCTGTTCTCAGATGTGTATCTAATATTGAATGACAAACAGATTGAAGGAGGGGATCGAGCATATCCATATGGAGCATATATACATACAATGACTCAATTTCAAAAGCAAGCTAAACAGTCACACTTGCAAGTTTCTGGGTGGTATGATGATCAGCAAGGGAAATTTGATGATGTCTCAAATACAGGGTTGAAAAGACGAATGGATTTAACAGCGGATTCAAAGGAATTATACTTGAAAGGACCCGTCTATCTTGATTTCCTTCGTCAATCTAGATATCTGCTATCACAGGTTAAAATGCAAATAAAATTTATTCGTGCAAATCCTGAGTTCGCGTTAATGGCTTTTGGAGCTACAAACTATCAAGTCAACATAAGTAATGCCGTGCTCAATGTAAGGCGAGTAACAATGAACCCGTCAGTCATCAACGAGCATGCGACAGGATTGAGGAAAAACAATGCAATATATCCAGTTAATCACAGTGTGTTGACAAACTTCACAATTGGTGCGGGATCATCCTCACATGCCTACCCAAATCTTTTTCCCACTGCAATGCCAAAGGCGGTGTATATCACATTTGTGGAAAATGAGGCATTCATTGGTGCTTTTGAAAAGAATCCATTCAATTTCCAACACTTTAATGTTAGCAAACTAGCACTCTATCAGGATGGGAAATTTGTATCTTGCAAAGCATATGAGCCTAATTTCAAAGATGGTAAATTCGCACGTGAATATGGTTCTATTTTCACCGCCCTCAACATGTTTAATACAGACGATTCAAATGGAATTACAATGGATATGTACAAGAATGGCTACTTCTTCATTATGTACAACCTCACAGCAGATGCAGATCTAGGTGGTGAAAGCGTAGGAGTTACAAAGCCTGGAAATCTACGACTGGAGGTATCATTTGAGTCACCTTTGAAGAAAACAATTACTTGTCTCATTTATGCTATCTATGATAGCAGAGTTGAGATAACAAGAATGAGAGACGTGACTGTCAGCTATCAGAGATGAGTAACTTAAGCAACATAGAAATCTTGAGGAAAATGAGGAAAGCTCATCCCTACTCCAAGACAATATTTCTCAATGTCTTTTCTAGAGATAATTTACCTGATTCAATTCCTTTCTATCCTTGTTCGCTTATCATCAATACGGATACCAACAATCTTCCCGGAAAACATTGGATTGCTGTATACATCAATCGTTATAAAGTTGCCGAATATTTTGACTCTCTTAATCAACCTCGTTTACATGATATCGCATTATGGATGAACAGGTTTTCCTGGACTGTTAGGAAAGTGACATCGTTCCCACTTCAAAGTAATACATCTCTAATGTGCGGTGGCTATGTACTCTATTTTGTCAACGAGAGACCATTGAAAAATAACTGTAAAAGTGCTTTAGAACTATTTTCAAAAAACTGTGATAAAAATGATGTAATTCTTACTAAATATGTTGAAACAGTTTTGAAATAAAGTTTTATGTTGTATCATTAACTTGCTCTCTTTTTTCCAAAACAAGGGTTTATAAGGAAAACAAAAACATGCTCATATTTCATTATCTATTCACATATATACAAAAAACATGTTCACATTTCATTATCTATCCACATATATACAAAATCTACAATTTGGTTTTCATGAAACATTTTTTCAAATCACATATGATGGGAGGCACATCACTTATGTCTTTAATGCCGGTTATCACAATCTTTCCATTATGGAACACATGAACATGATATGGATGCCAGTTAGTCAATTGAGCTGCTGGAAATAACTCCACTTCATAAGTTAGATTATGTGATGATGTAACTTTACGGAAATCATAGTGATAGTGTAATTCACATAACACGGTCATTGTCTTCACTTTCCAATCAGATAATGAATCACCAAGTAAATGTTCCAAAGTTAAGTGTAAATATGAGAGATCACCCTCCATGACCCTTCCAATACATTGGATTGTTCCATTTGGAAAGAATAGGATAGTGAGAGATCTATCCTTCCTCTGAATCCTCCATGTTAACATTGAGGGTCTTCCAAGATGTAAGCTCGTTGTCGGCTTCAATTTGCGTTTTATCAGTAACCATTGTTTTCGGTTGGGTATATTCCTCTCGATCTCTTGTAGATTGAGTTTTGACTTTGCTTTTGTAGTTAACATCCGATTTACAACTTCCAACCGTTTGATGTCCTCCATCTTTAATGAATGACGTTATCTGTGGTAGTATCTCCCTTGTAAAGGTTTCCCATGTGACGTCACTGAAACGAAAAAATCGATATTCAACATCTTCACGTTTTGGTGAACAGACGTATAGTTTGACTGATGAATCACACTTTATCCATACCTTGTCATCGAGAGGAATCTTGATCCGAGTCTTATGGTTGTCAATGAGATCCGCAAAGTCTTTCAGTGAAGGCAATGAGTCAATACTAATGCAAACGCCACGATGTTTTCGATCACTATTTGCTATTGAATGACGAAATGCTATTCTTTTAGAATTTGTTATGTGAACGTTTTGAACGTCACTAAGTTTCCATGTTCTAATGTAATGAGGCATGTTCCGAAAGCTATGTTTCAAATTTAAGTTTAATGTTTGCCTAAAGTTTGTTATTTTATTAGCTCAACATATCGGAATGATGTTGAGTACAAATTCTTCACATATTCATTCACATTAGGACTACCTATTTATTAGTAATCATTTCTACATATCGGAAAGATGTAGAAATTTCAATTTTAGTAAGACTACTTATGTATTAGTAAGTGTTGCTACATGTCGGAAGATGCAGCAATCGCAAGATCTATTACAAGTGGAATATTATATTGTTTTTATTTAGACTTATTCTACATCACCTGTGACAGGAAGGCATCTCCTTCTCTTCGACGGTGGGGGAAGACCTAGGCTATAGTGTCCATATGGTAATGATAAATTTTTATCCAGCCAACAGCGCTTATCCTCCCAAAGTGAAAGACCTCGCTTCCTAAATGATTTTGTGCTAACTATGTGATTTTTTGAATTTATAATTGTCATATCTTCAGTTGTATCATTCTCACTATAATAGACACTCCTATAGTCATCATGTTTCAATTTTTTAACTGCTGCTCTCTGAATTCCTTTTGCACGTTTGATGCTATGATTCGTAGAGTCTAGATATTTCATGGAATACATTTTCGGTTTTAGTAGGATCATTTCCTCAAGCAACTTTCCAGCACACTCATCCTTAAAACAACCTAATCTAGCTTTGTTTGTAGTTGAGTATAGTCGGTGATGACTGTCATAGTTTGAAGAGTCAAACTTTTCACCGAAGTATAGAAGTATATCTTCCAGACGGACAGATGGTGATGTGTATAAACATAGGAAGAAACTATCGGTATCACCTCCACAAAGTCGCGTTCTATTTATCAGTGGACATCCTTTTAGATCATTGTAATATAATTGATACATTTCCAACTTACTATAGTCAAGTACTGCTTGACCAACATATATTAATTTATTTAAAACTATTGAAGGTTTGTACATTTCCATACCAACCAGATCTTCATCAAATATTTTGTGTTGAACATAGAGAGGATGATTTGACAATTTCAGTAGTTGTTTCTCATTGTTGACTAGTTTAAATTTTTTCCTTCTCCTTACATTTTCCATTGTTTTACCATATAAAGAATTATTTTTCAATTTGTAGAATGACTTTTCGAAGTCAGTGTTTGATTGAGCCCTCTTTTGAGAGTTCATATCAATGTATGTTTTTAACCAAGGCTTTTGTGTGAATTTTATGCCACTATGAATCTTCTTGATTCTCATGCCCATGCTCAAGTAAAATTTTAAAATTGAATAGTGGACTACATAATTTTCCCTATCAAATTGATGGAGCAGAAGTTTCTTGATAGAAGAAAAATGTGTATTTGGTCTTACTTTTTCATATAGATTTTTCATATAGTGTGAAAACATTCTCTTTTCAATCATCTGCATTTCTGGAGCTAATGGGAAATCGGCAGTGTCATCATGAATGGCTGCAGGATACTCTAAATCTAAATCAAAAATGTAGCCGATTTCACCATCATCATCTATATTTTGAACATTTTCTTCATTTAAAAAATTATCTAATTCACTTTCATTCAACCATTTGAAATTTGAGTGGGGTAGATTCCTACTGAGTGAAGAACCGTAAAGGTTATTAACATCTAAGTAGGTCAAATGTCGACTTTCATGTATATTATTTCCTAATTCTTCAATGCGTGCACGCGCTCGGTGAATGTTGGTGAAAGTCATACCCCCTCTAATTCCTCGTTCAAATAGATTGTACATATTTTCATCTTGTATGTAGTGTGGGGGATCATTGGAAGAGAAATTTAGTGCTGAGGTAAAGCTAAGATGTGGGAGACTGACAAAATGTACAGGGTCGACTTCATCCTCACGTTGACTCAATGCTCTAAACACTTCAAATATGTCTGCCAACAATAAAACATCTAACTTCAGATATGCCAGCATGTAATCACCAAATGTGCTACAATTAAATTCAATCCACGCCTTGTTAGCGTGTTCATATTCACTATCGGAACAGTGCTCACGAGTAAGATCATTATAGAATTCAAATTGTGGTGGTAGACAGTCTTCCGTCAACGTGTTTAAGTTTTTGAAGTATGAATATGGAAACACTCCCTTCTGATATAAAACATTATCACTTAATTGTGGAAATTCTACCCTTAATGTGTCTACATGCTCATACGTTTGCAAGCCCTTGGCTAATTCACTCAAGGATGCACTTAGAAATTGATATGAGTCTAAGAATTTTAGTTTAAAGTATACTGTCTTCCCTTTGTATTCATTTACAGGGACACTGGCGGATAAAGTTATATATTTTTCAGCAGTTGCTGCTACAACATCTAATTTCCAAGACTTCATTCTTCCAATCGCTTTATAGCAAACGATGTGGCTATCATAATTTTTAAAATTGTGGAAAAATATGGGGAGCTCCCGTCTGTTAACTCTTAACCGGAGATTGCATTTCCTACATAATGTTTGCCTATATCGTCCGCTGATATGATCATGATCACGAACTTTTATGACTTCATCGCTGAATTTTGATTTACATTTGTTGCAACATTCTGCATTCTCATGGCGTGCTTTTTCATCCGCTGACAGTGTCATTGGCTGCCTAGTTGTTGCACATTGGTTGTCATATAAGTCTTGGGCTACAGTTTCTAAGTGGTGCAAGAAACCAATAATGCAATTTTCACCTTCAAAGAGGTAATACTTGTTTTCAAATTTTGATTGAAGGGCATTATGCCAGACATGATAAGCTCCAATGGCCGCAGGTTTATGTATTTTATTATCAATGTAGCACTCTATATCTGCATAAATTACTAAAGGAGGACTTAGTTGATATTCCATGCTACTTGTTAGTACTTTTAGATCTGTCGGCATTTTTTCTATTTGTGCTTTTCCTCGAATGCAAAACTGGAAATGTCGTTCTAGTGTTGTCTTATATGTGAATGACTGAGTGCATCTTTCGCAGAAGTATTTATGTCTTTTTAAAGTTCTCCTATACAATCTTGACAGCTTTGGAATTCCACAATAGTGTGCTGCTCCATTGTTTAGAATTAGCAAAATATTAACCGTTTGCCTACCAGTAAAGTTACTATTGTAACGAACACCTTTGAGTCCATTTTCATAAAAGTGAATGTTAATTTTAATATCATTATTTTTCTCAAATTTTGGAATATCTTTGATTGATACTGGTGTGGAAATGCCTTCCATATTTAGCTCAGATGTCCACTCACTATATGATTTTACTTCATTCCTTGAATAAGGTACTTCATTATAATGCAATATTGATAAAACTGCATATAGGAAGCAATCATTTGCATTTGAATTAACATTAATGACAGCTTTAGAGTTTTTTAACTTCTTTGGTAGAGGAAATGATTGTCCACCTGACAGTATTGGACTTGTTATTACATTGAACTCTATATTTTGTACATCATCTATAATCCAATTGCTACCCTTTTTTGTGAAGGCTTCAATATGATTTATTAGACTATTTAGATGATCCTGAAACCAAGCATCATAGTCATAAATATAGTTTGAGGATGATGAGGTAAAGTGTGCGAGAAAAGTTTCTTCTTCTTGAGGATTAGAACGGACATAACGAATTTGTGCAATCAGACGACCGCGCAATTGATAGCTCCTTAGTAAGTCAGACACTAAATTCCCTAACATGGAACGCATGCTTTCTAAAAATGATGTTATGTCCACAGTAGGTGTTGTTGGCGTGATATCATACACACGTGCATGGCCATTGAGTGCGCTTTCACTGAGACTAACAGTTCCATAGTTATTATGCATATTCATCTCACTATTTGTGTTATGTACATTCATATGCTGTCGAAATCTACTTATAGAGTTATACGTTTTGCCACACCGAGAGCAGTATTGCATAAAGTTTTGTATGTTAGTTGAAGCGCTGGTTGTTGGCTTAGAAGTAGATCTATTTTGATTATTTGAATTTGACTCTGTTATGCTATCATTCGGTTTATTATTGCATACAAGTTTATGCCTCTTAAGATTATCCATCCTATTCGTCTTATATGGACACTTGCTACATTGATACGTTTTTCCTAACTTACAAAATTTTTCATGTCGTTGCAAATTGCCTATGAGAGTGAACACTTTTCCACACTTGGTACAGACAACCATGATTATTGATGAGGATTGAAATTAGCAAGCCCTTATATACATCTACCAGCTAATGACGTCAGCGTCATCACCAGCCAATACCGTATGTTCCGATCTGTTGTAAAGACAAAACATATAATTTCAACAATTATTTTTTTTCAAAAAAGAAGAAAATAAAAGTTAAAGTAATAAAGTTACAGTCTGACACATTTAACAATACCACTATGGTAGAGTTTTAGGTGACTGCAGCTGTCACTACAGCCACCCAAATCGTCCATCCTCGTAAGGCGCACTCTTCTGATGCCATTTTGGGAGCATTCCAGGTGCACAAGCGTTTCTTTGTTATGCTGTTGGCTGGTGGTAACTTGGGAGGCCAACAGGAGGTTTGATTGAGTAATATTTCTTAGAGACTCAATCAAACCTCTATTGTCCTCCTCCAACTTAGCCTCGCGGGCCTCAGCCTCCTTTAGGCGCTCTTGGCAACGACGGAGTTGCACCTCAACGTCTTGTACCTCTGCTGTCGCGTCGAGATCCACATCATACTGCCGGACAGGGAGAGCAGCTGGAGGTGCGGGCGCAGCAGCGTGAGGGGAAGGATCTGCGGCTGGGATCGGACAGGAAGGAGCTGCGGCTGGGATCGGAGAGGAAGGAGCTGCGGCTGGGATCGAAGAGGAAGGAGCCAGTGTCATCATCGGCGATAATGGAAGGCGCACACTCCAGCTCGGAGAAGCCCGGATGTGGCTGAACGAGACTTCCTCCTGAGATGCACACATCGCGGAGTCCTGTAATCGAAAGAAACAATTGTTTATCATCTATTTAGCATTTTACCATTGATGAGATACAAAAGTGAATTTCTCTTACCTCCGGCTGGATTGTGACCTTCTGATCGGTTCCAACCTCCGTCTCACGGGGCAACGAGTCATTCTAAAAGATAAATCAATCTATTACAAACAAAAAACATATTTTAATAGAAAATTCTGTACTCATGCAGTTGACCAACTTTGATACTTACATTTGTAACAGGATCATCATCCTCATCGGAAGAAGATGTCGGGGAAGAAGTCGCTGACGACGTTTCCTCATCAGATGAAGTCGCTGATGAGGTTTCATCGTCCTCTGATGAGGACTCCCGAATAGGATACGGCTTTTCCTCATTCTCTTCCACCGATGTACTGGTCGCTGGCGTCGAAAGGAAACTTCGATGCTTCCTGAGGGACAGCGATCGCGCAACCTGCAGAGAAAAATAATATAACATGTTCGCAACTCATTGAGAAGCATACATGTTCTTGGAAATACTTCATGCATTGAGAAATATTATTGACAAATAACTAAACAATGACACTTACGGGACTAGGAAGACACATCTTCTCCGGTGTAGGCAAACGGGGTATACTGTTCACACCTGTAAACAGCTGAAGAAAAGAACATATTCAATTTCGCATAAAGAGCTAATGAATAACTTTAATACTTACATTTCTCAAGCATTCAGCCGCTTTCTCCTCTTCAAAACTGATACAATTCTGTTGAGGCAACTCACTCTGAAATGTTGTGACAATGTTGAAATACTTTTTACATGATAGAATAATTAATGGAGTAAATGTATTCTCACATTTTTAGTGACGATCTTTTTCTGAATTAAGACCTTGGTCTTCTTAGGAGGAGGCATCTCATCATTATCCTGAAATGATTAAACGATATATGTTTTTATGTATAATGGACCAATAATTAATTTATTCGGATTTAAGAAGCTATCCTTTGAAGGTTTTATGTATGATTGGCAGAACTCACCTCAAAATCGCTTAAGGTGTCATCGATGAACTGTCGTGACTTGGGGGCTTTCTTTGGGGCTCGGGACTTGATAGGTTTCTTTATTGCTGTAGGCTCATCAACCTGTGAAAGGACACCTTCCATCGGCCTCTCCTTTTGAAATAACCGCTCCAACCTCCTCTTTTCAGCCTTTGAGGTGAGGTTGATTCCCTTCCTCCCATTTTGTTGAGCACATGGTGTATGTTTCTCAATGAATGCCTTAGAGGCTTCGGTATTAACCTTTTCAGTACTCCGTTTATATGACTTGCAGGTTAGGCAGTACAGATACGTGCATTCACTTTTGAAGATACAGTTCTTGTGGCCGCTCTTATTAGCATGTCGAACGGGTATTTTGCACGTTTCACAGAAATGAAAAATTAGGCGCTGTCGTGCAAGACTCTCTTGTCGGACCATCTCTGTGGAGGAAAAAAATTTGATTATAATTTTATCTCTTATTAAATGAGAACTCATTTATATATCACCAACAAAACATTATGAAGTACTAACTTGATATTGAATAAATCTTAGAAAGATTTGAAATCTGAAGTTGAAATTGAAACCGAAAGTCGAAAGTTTAATTTTCATTCGAAAACGGTTTGCTCATAGAAAGAGTTGAAATTTACAAGTAGCTGTCTTGAAATTATTTAATTTCGAAATTAATTTGATGAAATGAAAGTGAAATTTCGAAAATTTCAACCAATTCTCAATTTGTTTAATTAAACAAGTTTGAATTTTATACATCTGTTAGCAGATGACAGACTGAATATTTAAAATGGATGAAGGCTTTATTTAGGTATCTTTTATTTATAAACAAACTGTGAAAATCTTGTTGATTCAAATACACTTACATTTAAACTGATATATTCATGTCTCTCGCTCAGTGACTTAATATAGGATGAAAAATTAAAAAAAAACATGGTTAATAATATAACATAAAGTGTTCCTATCCTAAAAACCCAAGCTTCTATATTTAAAGCTATTTGGTTATAAAAACTTAATAAAGTTCCTACTCCCGAATATCCTATAAAGTAGCACAACATGACAATGAAACTCACTTCAGAATTGTAATAAGAACCGGAGAACGGAGGAACGAAGAACGACGTCTGTTATGGACACTAAATAATTTGAAAATGAGTGAAAATTCGTTGTGTGCAACTTCTTTATATATGAAATTGAGAAAGCAACTATGAACAAAGACCTTATGACATCACATCTTGGAATTGGTACGGTTAAACAAAATTGATAACTCAAACAAGAATTGGAACAGCTGGTTTATTTTTAACCTTAGAAATGGAAGTGCCATCATATGTGTTGAAAGATTTCTACATGTAAACAGTAGAGTGAATTCAAAGTAATATGAACTGATGGACTGATGTATTATTTGATATACATGTTATTATTAATAGTCATATAATGATTCATATTTGAAGTTATAAAACGTGTGGTTTGAATAGAACATTAAAATTTGAATTAAGCGCTAAATTTCGAAAATTCAAATTTCGCGCCAAAATTCGAATAATCAAATTTAAAGATTTTTTCGAAAATTTGAATTTCGCGCCAAAATTCAAATAATCAAATTAAAATACTAGGTTAGGGTTAAGGGTTAGGGTTAGGGTTAAGGTTAGGGTTAGGGTTAGGGTTAAGGTTAGGGTTAGGGTTAAGGTTAGGGTTAGGGTTAAGGTTAGGGTTAGGGTTAGGGTTAGGGTTAGGGTTAGGGTTAAGGTTAGGGTTAGGGAAGCAAGAAGAGTATCTATGGCACCCGGAACCCATGGGTAAATAAATTTTCGAGTGCGCGAAGCGCACGAGAAAATTTATTTACCCTATAATCCGAAAAATTTCGAGGGCGCGAAGCGCCCGAGAAATTTTGGGGGCCCCCCCCCCCGCCGTGTATGAAGTGTATGAAGTGTATGAAGGTCAAAGGTCAAGGTCAGGTCTAAGGTCAAGGTCAAGTGTTGAGGTTTGTATATTATGGTCATTTTTAGTTGTAAAACTTTAACTTTGAAAATTTGTAAACTTAGTCATTTTTGTAAAAAAACTTGGAATTTTTCAAGTTGCATACAGATGCATACAACTAGGATTTTTTCATCAAATGGGTACATACAATATATCATTCGAATGCTCTTTTCATGCTGATTCTAATGGTGTATTGTATGACACATGTATGACATATAACTAGAGAGCTACATGTCTTTAAAGAATGGGCTAAAAACTTAGTGAATTTAAAAATCTAACATTTGTCTGCTTGCATACAGTTGCATACAACTAGGATTTTCCCATCGAATAGGTACATACCTTATATCATTCTAAAGGTCTTTTCATTCTCATTCTTATGGTGTCGTGTATGACACATGTATGATATCATCCTGGACTGCTACAAGCATTTTAAAATTAACAACATAACTGTTTCTTTAAAAGTTATATGTTCCTATTTATTTCAAGTTGAAGTCTTCATACTTGATTTTTTTGTTTCAATTCAGTTATTGAACATCATTAATTGTAGATAGTTATTCCCCTTTCCCATTCAGACCTTAATTGAAGACCGATTTGTGAAATGATAAAACAAGTCTGTTCATATATACAAATAAATATTAAATAAAGAGATTAAGAAAAAACACACTAAATGTCATCAAGGTAAGGAAAGGGTACAAGTTTTTTCAAGTCCACTTGCACATGGATCCTGGTCTTCTTGGGCGCACAGGGACAGCGACGTGGTGTGTCAAGGTCGATGACCGAAAATTCGAGAGCGGTTGTGAGGTTCCGCTCGTTCGGCTCCATCCTCATGAACACCCGTTTGGTGTGATACTTTTTCGGGGCGTTCTTGACTTTGACCGTGACCCGTCCATAAAGTGGCGTTCGCATGGACTTCTTATTCATGTGACGCATCGTCTCAATTGATACGTCACTATCCTCATCACTCGAGTAGTCGGGCGATGCAGGGGCTTGGGTGAACACCACCGGCTCCTCGTTTGGTGTTGTCGATCGCTCCATCGGAGATTGGGGAGGTGTACTGGTACGTTCCACTGGCGAAGTGGTACGATCAGCAGTACCGTTCTCAACTGCGGCTTTCTGTTTGCGATCCATTATGACTTGTAGATTTAAAATAATTGTAACTTGTAAACGTGAGGATTAGAACCTTTGATAAGAATTGGTACAAACCTCGGACTTATATACTTTTTAAACAAAGGAAATCCTAACAGCCAATCAGAGAGGTACCGAACTTCCCTAAAGAATATATATAACTATATAAAGGATGACATTGTTCCAAACTGTTAAGTACTTATCCTCAACGTTCCATAACAAGAAGCATGTCCTCAAAACCACTATTTTATTTTCAAAATGACAGCCAAGTCATTATGGGAGGTCAGTTGGACATGACCATGCATCTGTCTTGCGGCTGCAAAGTGGCCCTATGGAAGACCTTGACTGTCTCTGCACTTCAAAGGCGGAATGGACTACCGGTGAAGTGTCCGGTACACGAATGTGACCATGACTTTAGTAAAAATCCGACATTCCATGAGTGGTGTGATGACTTCTTGAAGATCATGGAGTCGCCTGAGGGACGTGATTTGCACCCCTCATTTATTTTTCACGCTTAAATTAAACTTACATTGTAAATCTCTTGTCTTTTCATTTTAAACATAGTTCTGGAATTGGTTTTCTTATTGGGGAGCAACTAAATCATAACTGCACAGTAAAGTTTCACATCTAAATAGTGCTACATTAAAAATAATTGTCACAATAGTCGCAATTGAGCAAACCCATTCAAAATCAAACAACGGACGTCTATCGGTACGTACCCAAGTGCTCAGAACCAAACCACACAAGTTCGATCATAGACGTTCCGAAACACAGTGTACCAAACACATGTACCTATCCAGTAAAACAGATCTCATACAAGTTCCTATTGATAACACTGAATTATACATGTACCTATCCATGTGCCTATCGATAACTAAAGTATACATGTACCTATCCATGTACCTATCCATGTACCTATCCATGTTCCTATTGATAACACTAAACTTTACATGTACCTATCCATGTACCTATCCGTCGCAAGTAGGGCACAGTTTTCACTACTTGCAAGGTTTCCCATCCATGGGTCCAGATCATAAAAATGTCATCGATATATCTCCACCACACTATTGGTTTAAGGATAGCATTTGATAGAAGACGTTTTTCGAACCAATCCATGAAAATAATCGCGTAGTTTGGAGCCATTTTTGTACCCATAGCCGTGCCTTGCAACTGAGTGAAAAAGTTGTTGTAGAATTGGAAAGTATTCGTTGTTAGAACAATGTCTACCAATTTTGATATAGTTTTTGAACTTGGGACTTTAACAGTTCTGGTTTCAAGAGCTTCGTACAATGCTTTCAGTCCATCTTGGTGAGGAATCTTAGTATACAAAGAAGACACATCTGCAACAACCAAAATAAAGTCTTCATTCATTTTACTAGAAAGTGCATTAAGTTTGGTCAAGAAGTCCGTTGTGTCCTTGAGATAAGATTTGACCTGCGTGGCTAGGGGATTGATAATAGAGTCTACATAGGAGCTCAACTTTTCTGTCACTCCATTACATGACGATACTATCGGTCGACCCGGACAAGGAGTTATGTTCTTATGAATTTTTGGAAGTAAATAGAATAGAGAGGTTCTTGGTGAGAGTGGCGGCTTTATTTTTCTGCCGTTTCTAAAGAGAGCTTTCCATTTTGAACAAGTCTATCTAATTCGTCGGTAACTTTTTCACGGAGAATTGAAGTTTGATCAACCTCTTCCTTGCGATAAGTTGTGGTATCATTGAGTTGACGAAAGGCTTCTGTACAATAATCTGATTTATTCCAAACAACGACTACTCGGCCCTCATCTGCAGGCTTTATTACAATATTATTATTCTTTTTCAAATTCTTTAAAATGTCAAATTCTTCTTTGCTGAAATTACTTTGTGATCTTCTTACTTTGATCTGCTGAACATCTTTCTTTATGGCAGTTACATATGCTGTCGTAGCATGAGATTGGTCATGTTGTAACAATTGTGGACAGTATTTCGATGCGCTTGTAAGTAAATCGAAGCGGTCAAATTCTTTTGGTTTGATTGCAAACCCTAGTCCTTCATTCAACACTAATTTTTCTTCTCGTGATAGTTCGTAAGAAGAGGACAAAGAAATAACTGTGCGATTTAATTCTTCATCAGTAACAGTGAGATTAGGTCTTTGGGGTGCTTTATTTCTAGAAAAGCGTCGATTACGTGGACGAGTTAATCGGAAATTTATGGAATCAAATTCATTCATAAAAATATCGTACATTTCGCGATATTGCAAGTTGGATAATCGAACTAGTTTATATACTTTTAAAGAAATGTGGCGAATGGATGGTTGAGTCGAATTCTTTATAGTTCTTTCACACTTAGGAATTGAAAAACACAGCTCTTCATAATGTAATCTTAGATCAATAACCATTTCCATCTCCAATTTATGAGTTTTTTTTTTAAAAAAAATTCAACTGTTTATGACAGACCGACGATTTGACCCAGCAGACGCGCAGTTTTGAATGACGAATTTTATTATAAAAGGCATGTGTTTTCACAAAACTTCAAGGCCTCTGCACATTAATGGGCTGTAAAAAAATTGCAAAACGTCAAAAAAAGCGCAGCAGTCATTCACGTGAGACAAGAGTCTTTAGCAGCGACTTTGAATAGCTTTAGAGTTCCTTGAGAGGTGACGGAAGACAGAAGGTTGTTCCACTCTTGTGAGGCTTTTACTGAGAAGAGCCTATTGGCGACCGATATTAGACGTGTTCTTGGCACAGCCAGCGAGTTCGTAGAAGTGGACCTGAGGCGAGAGCGATGTGCAAGTGAGCTGACAGGAACAAGCAGCTCACTGAAATATTCAGGAGCAATACCATGTGTGCATTTGAATGCTAGGGTGACGAGACGCAGATCGAGTGAGGATCTTATTGACAGCTATCTCAAGTTTTTCAATGCTGGTGTGATATGCGCGTGTCGAGGGAGACCGAAAACCAGACTAACTGAGGCATTTTTCACCGCTTGAAGGCGGGCAATTCTGTAGTCCGGCAGACCACAAAGAACGGAAATGCAGTACTCAAGTCTTGGGAAGACGAGCGAAGTCACAAGATGAATTGTCAGAGAGCGCGTCATAGAGCGACGAATGGATTTAATTTGTCGAAGAATTCTGAAGCACGATGATGATAGTTGTGGAAACATGGGTTGCGAATGAAAAACTGAAATCAATGATGACACCAAGACAGCGAATGGACGATACTGGGCGGACGAAGTGGTCAACGATGAGGATTGGTTCCTGGTGACGCTTT
This sequence comes from Prostheceraeus crozeri, assembly GCA_907163375.1. Classification (NCBI taxonomy): domain Eukaryota; kingdom Metazoa; phylum Platyhelminthes; order Polycladida; family Euryleptidae; genus Prostheceraeus; species Prostheceraeus crozeri. Next base: position 89,801 of record CAJQUW010005537.1, on the reverse strand, counting down.
GTACCAATCAAGAAGTGTCAATGTATGTGAGAGTCTTAGGTGCGACCTTGCTCCCTGTACAACTTCTTGCTGGCTCACGTCGCTCACACACTCAATTTATAGACTGAAAGTGAGAAGGAGATAGAACATTGAAACTCAACAATTGCTGATCCTTTCAACATAATTACAATGCCGTTCAAATCCCAAGTTTAAAATTCTGAAATCCACTCCGAATCCAACTTTAAATTAGCAGCTCCATATTTCATCATCACCTTCCTCTAATTTTGATTACTGATTTGACAACCTAACATGACCTGATCATTTTATGTACATTCAATTTTGAATTAATTCCAGCATTTTAAGATCGATGACTTTAAAGGTTCATGGATTTGAGGCGTGGTTGTGGATGCTAGTCCTGATAATTAGTGGACGGTAAATTGCATCTCCAACTGAGTCAGGAGATTAATGAAGAACAGAAAGCTCACGGAGATGATCAAAGTTTCATGTTTTAACACATATGAAAAATAGACATTTTTTGCAACCCTTCTGCATGAGCATGTTATAATATGTATTTCATGCAAAGTGGTACAATATGCAGCTTATGTTCAGGAAATTGAAATAGACAGCCTGTCTTCGATGACAAGTTGTAAAACTTTGCATTCATGTCAATACAAGAGGATATCAAGAGGAATACACTAAAGTTTGCCTGTTGTCAAGTCACAGGTTGCCTACGCTATCTATCGATCCAGCCCGCGCTGATCCTATAGAGGTTCAGAATTTCAGAGTCGGACTCAGTTACATTTCTGAGCATGGCGGCCGTCAAACAGATATTGATTGCACTCCCAGCATGCTGACTGCTGACGAGTTTGAAATTAACTTATTCTCTGATTTGGCTGCTATTTGCTGTGACCTTACAATGATCTTGGCGAGTAGTTAGATAAGCAGAATTCCTGATTCTGGTATATATTTGTCTTTCTTATACATAACAACAATTTCTCACATCTTTTTAGATAGCTTCATTTCCTTTTTCAGCAGATTGGTAGGCTACAGAAAATCTGCCGCCAGAATTTGAGTTTGGAATAACATATCCCCTCGACTTAATCACTTCCTCAGAAAAACAAGGTAAAAGGAAATATGACACCACTGATCTCCGGCAGATTTAAATTCAAGTGTATACAATTCTTCCCACCAGCAGAACAGTTGATTAAGTTATACAGTGTTTAACACTTGTACAATTCTCTTCCTTTAGTATGATTGTTGTTATTGTCATTTCTGTGAGTATTGTTCTTGGAGTGATTTAACACGGAATTTGTAGATAAAGACTCAGATTTATTCTCACTCCTTCTCCCTCGTTCTCCCACCTCAAATTTTCATTCTCACTCATTAAACTTTATTCTATTTGCTCCTTCTAGCATGAGCAAATAGAAACGTACTGAATTTGACGGATATTGATATAATTTATTTGAATTTACTATTGCAAGTGAAGAGGAAGTCGCTTTAAGGCGACACGCCATGTGAGATTCCGCAGGGAACGTATTAACAAGGCCAATACTAACTTGTAATTTGAGTCGAGGAGCTTTGATGTCCTCCTATCAAGGCATTGTTATAACACACCTTGAGGATGAGAAAAACGGCGCCCCGCGGACAAAAATGCGCTTCTTAATTAAGGACTCTTCGAGAGTTTGGCGAGTTACGGCGGCGCCTCAGGAAAAACTAAGGCGAAAAGGATAGAGGAGAAAGTCTAACGAGTTTAGGTTGCGATGAAGAGATAGACTTTGTTTACGGACATCAGAGCTTTTGAGAGGCCACAGCCGGCAGCAATATTGACTTCGATATCGGCTGAGGTGTTGTAACGGTGTAGAAGGTCATCAGACTTGACGAGGAAGAGTCGATTCAACGATTTCCTAAATGAAATTGATCTCTGATGATAGAGATTGTCTGCGGTGACGATAGCTACTTCTTCAATGCAAAAACGACAGGAAAATTAATACTGTGCGAGATATATTGATGTGAGTGACCAAAGTCATGGGAACTGGTTGGGTATGGGGCGATTCTAAGCAAGGTTGATGTTTATATATTTATATTTGTAATACATCGTGCCGGTGCGTATTCAGTCCAATAGAAAGTTGGTCATTAATATGCCCCAGATCTAAGAAATGCGAAATAGATCTAGTGGGTCTTCAGAATTCACTGCAAGAGGACGAATATATAGTATTCTCAGAATGGCAGAACTCAATTATTCTGGACAAATCCCATTGATTAGTTCCATGCATGTAAGTCATAGGCATAAAGTCTGATAAGTGATCACTGACCTCTATCCATGCATGTCTGGCTCTAAAGCACATCGCCATCCCGAAGTCCTTAAATTCTTAAACCGCACAAATAACATGAAATTCAATTGCTCGTACCCGCTCATTTTCGTGCGATCCTTTAGATTATTTTAACAAATTATTGATTTTTTTAATTTTGCTGAATTATGACGCCACGAATCTTCTCAGTGATTGCTATATACAATTCCAAAGTCTTCTAACGTGCTGAAAATCACATGAGAACAAAACGATTGAAAAGATTTATTTCTGCAGCAGGGAGTGGAACTCAAATATGCGTATATGAGATCTGGATGATTTTCCCTCAAAAATAACCATTCCCATGTAACTTATCTGTGAAATCCACAATTTAAGCAACTTCAAATGTGATTATAATAATGACGAACGACCTGCTGCCCAAATAATTCAAATGATTATGACAAGAATTGACTTCTCAAATGCACCATAAACATTTTCATAAATTGGATTTACATAACTTTGGAATTTTCCAATACTTCCAATTTGAATTTCTTTTGAATTCGATGCCTATGGTATAGTACATGATCATGATATGTAAGTGTACACTGATTTCGGAAATGTTTAGAAGGCGACATATAGATATTGTGTGTGAATTCGGTGTCAATTTCCATATAATCTTCGTATCCAGTGATTTACAAGTACTATTACACGGCGATCGCCTAAGTAAAAGTATGTACAATATGAACCGTAACTCAGTAGTAGTAGATCACTATACAGGATTCTCAACGAAGTGAAGAATGGAGATTAAAAATTTTTAAAAAGTGGGTCGCACCGTTAAAATAATTGACTCAATATCGGCTAATAAGCCTACAATATATAATCTTTTAGATGATATAATTCATAATCAAAATCATAATCAATGAAATTCAACAGATGAAAGTAGTTATGGACGAATTGTTCACCACTATTGGTAATTAAGAAAGTTAACTGTTGAACCGCACAGTACACAGTCTTTCAGTCTCGTACTATCTCGCACACAGTCTTTCAGCTTCTTTGTTGAGTGCCACATAACTCGAAATTGATTTTTGTTCATGCGCTTTAGTTACCAGGGATTCTCAGCATGGAAAAGTTTTATAAAACTGCTCTATGGAATGATATTTAAGGGTTCAAACACACAGGTTAATTGAAAATAAGCCATGTCGAGTGAAGAGGACGATGTAAAGTAATGGAATAATGAAGAACAAAAGACATTGAGATTTTTTGGTTTAAAGTATTGTAAAAGCATGGCTTTCTAAAACGTGCACTGTGAGCTGTGCACCGTTAAAAACAGCAAAAATAGCCGTCAAGCTTAGCAGAAAAGCTTTACAGAAAATATTCGTTAATATCTGTTAAATATGAAGACGTCTCAAATTGATGATTGATAACGTAACAGTTAATATCCGTTCATATTACGTAGATAAACTGTTTTTTCGAATATTTTCAGTTTAGACTAAGAAAAAACAGTGAAAATAACTGTTAATTATAACGGATACTCACGGTTTACAATTTACAGTGTAGATAGCACCATTGGAATTGCCCTATGCAATTCCACTCGTTATCTAAATTTTAATTGAGTAAAGCTGATGCTATACATTTACTCGAAAAAGCAAATATTTTCTTTCATTTCCACAATAGGCCAGTTTCCGATTATGCTGTTGAATCACTCATCTGATTCTAAACACATTGATCAGCACTCGATATCAGTTGGAAATGTTTCAGGCGCCTTCTATTCTGATATTTGTTTGCAACGTCTCAATAAATATTTGATTAAGGGGCACAACGATAAAGCCGTTTGTATTTTATTCATTGGTAATAACCTAGATTCTTAAACAGAATTCCAAAATCACATTTTTCATCACAATATACTATGTACATCTATCTTAGCTTCGGGATTCTCGCAGGTGAAGAAAGCTTCATAAAGGAGCGTTAGGCTACGTAATAGCGGACAGTGATCTTCTTCCAGCCGCACAATGGAAACAAAAGATGTCTGCAATGACATCCCTTTGAGATTTAATCACCTATCCTTCAATGACGTTAGCTGAGATGTTGTGAGTCTTAGCGGAGTTTGCAGGTAAACCGTTATTCCTTTGTCAAGCCAAAAACACAAAGACAGGTAAATTTCAGTTCTATGAACTTTGACCTTGTTGATAACATTACTGAGCTTAAAAACTGAGAGTTGTAAATGTGTAAACATTAGACTAAGTAATGAATTAGCTGAAAATGGATGCTCGACATGTCCAATACAGATGATCTGCTGCCTAAATATCCCTTCTTGTGACATTTTGCATAATTGCTCTTATTCAAATGTGAAATTTGATGCGCCAATGCAAAATCAATCGCTGTATAACATTAATCGATCATTGCGCAGTGTGTGTCCCTGCATGAAACATGAAAATTGCACAGAAGAGTATCCAGAAGTTTCAGAACGGTGAAGGAGGGACAAATTCCAAAAATCTACATTCAATCTATCCAACTTGCATGTTCGCATAGTTTAATCAATGATGAATTTTTAACGTTTGACTACCAAATTGTCATGTATATCAGGTGCCAAAATAATGTATTGAAGAGGATTTTTTAAGATAACATCTAATAACATCAATATTTTGGCAAGTATAATAGGATTTGGATTTCATTTAGTAGCTTTTACCACATTTATTTTTCAGTTATACCACATTTACCACATCAATTTCAAACTGATGTATAGTGATTTCAAGCCTGTGTCCACTGGTGTAGGCCCACAGAATTGGATTGTTTAATCGTATCACTTTGCTAGAAGTGCAAACTGATTCAAACAGATGGCACATGCAGGAACTTAATAAGTGGGCAAAAAGAAATTTTTAATACCTTGCAGAGATAGGAAAAATAGTCGTGCGTCGCTTGCGGATTGCTCTGAATTCCTTCAAAATGCTCTGATCGCCACGACTCCTTCAGATTCGAAGAATTCAGATCATTGCGCAAAAGTTTTCTCGATAATGTTGGACCCTCCGATCATTTTTAAAAAAGTTAGCAGGCGCATGAAAAAACGTTCACAAACTTCTCTGTAGTGCTTGGCATCGTTTGTGTCTCTTTGCTGTGTGATCCGGTTGATAACAGTCATTGAAACTTTGCACAATGTGGCGTGTTTAATGTTGAACTGGCTGCTCATTGTTCGATTGCTATGGTATTTAGTCAAGAGATTGTGCCATTTCAATAACGTTACATGTTCCAATGCTTCCCTTCTAGTAAAACGGAAGAAGAGACGACCTGTTTAATTCTGTGGGTGTACCAAAGGGTTCGTCGATCGGGACTTTTCTGTTCAGATAAGCTTACTTCGTGTCTGATTTGAAACTTTCATGTGATTGCATTTCATTGAAATGTGCTGATGATATCGCTATATGCGTTCCCCTACGAAAACAAGCCACATCGAGTCCTCTTCAGTGCGCTTGTGATGACAGTTGAGATTGGATGACGGACAACAAAATGTGCATCATGATGCAGAAATCTAAGCAAATGTTTATATATCCCATGAATATTCATTATTTTGATAATTCCGAAGTGTGTGATATTTCATCCGTGACCGAACTGAAGCTTCTCGGCATTACGCTTGACAATACTTTATTAAAGCGGAGGTCTCACACTCTTCAAATGACCAGGGGAGCCTCGGCGAGGATCTATCCTCAGGTAATTGAAACCTTTCTTGGATAAAGAACAAATGGTTTCCATATACTGTGCATGCATCAGATCTAAACTGGAATATTGCGCTCCTGTTTTTGTAGGTATGATGAAACAACATTCCCAGATTTTGAAGCGTGTACAGGATCGTGCCATCGCGTGATGTTCGACACCAGTCAGTGACAGTGTGGTTCCTTTTGCACATTAGAGTATCGCAGAATGATTCAAAACTATCGACTGTTTCGTAAAATATTAACCAACCGAAAACATCCTCTGTACAATCTTCATCCTGACCGCCATACCTACGATCATTTCAGAATCCCAGTTTGTTCCAATTTGTTGCTGAAAACTCATTTTTGTCAGCATGTATAATTTAAATAATGATTCCCCTTTACTTAGTTTGTAAATAAATAAAGCCACTAAATTCATTTTGATAAAAATTAAAAACTAATTCTTTAAAAACTATTATACTTTAAAGTAGTTTATCAAAAACTAAACTAAAAGTGGATTGGAATCTAACTGATGCTGAAGCGAAAATGCATTCCAACAATGTATAGGACTGATCCCAGCTGAGCTTGATGTTGCTCCAGCCTTCAAAGCTAACCTTGTTCGACTGTCTGCTTCATATGCAAGAACTCCTATTGCCAAAGGTGTGCTTCAAAAGCAACAAATTGAAGCTTTGAATTCTTTGAAGAAGAAAACTGATATTGTCATTTTAAAGCCGGATAAAGGTGACAGCTCTTGATAAAACTACTTACGTTGAAAAGATGATGGAAATCATTGATGATAGGTGCAAGTTTGTCATTGATCCAAGACAAGATGATTCATCTAAGAAGCTGTCTTCACGTGTCAACGATTTGGTCAAGCAATTATGTGCAATGGAGTTGATAAGGAACGGAGACACCAAAACTTTGACTTATGGACATCAAATTCCTAGAATGTGTGGTCTTCCAAAGACACGAAGACACAAAGCCAATGTCCCTCTTCGTCCTATTCTTTCTATGATTGGATCACCAGTTCATGCTTTATCCAAATGGTTAGTTCAAAATTTGCAACCAGTGGTGGAATACTATGGAAAGTATGCTCTCAAAGACACATTTCAATTTGTTGACTTGGCTAAAGAATTGAATCTCTTATCGAATTCCATGTATTCCTTTGACGTAAAATCTTTATTTACAAATGCTCCTGTGTACCAAGCAAATGACATAATAATTTTAACGATCGAAAGTTTCCACTTGAATTACCCCATTCCTTCAGATCTTCTACAAGAACTTTTAGAAGTTCTCTACAATTGATATACAATTCCTATTCGAAGGCAAATACCACAGACAAATTGACGGTGTTGCAATGGGAAGTTGTTTGGGACCCATTTTTGCCAACATATTTATGGGATTTGTTGAACAGAAGCTCCAATCGATTATAGAAAGTAAATGCAAACTGTTTTGTACATATGTTGATGATTGCTTTCTTTTGGTAAGCAAAGAAGAAAATATTGCAGACATCATCAAGATTTTCAACAACATTCATCCCAATATTCAGTTCACTTTCGAACAGGAGTCCAACGGTAGATTTTCCTTTTTAGATGTCTTAATATCCAAACGACTTGATGACACACCCAAACTTGCAATCTATAGAAAACCAACATGGAGTGGTTTGTGCACAAACTTTCACAGCTTTGTACCGAAGCAATACAAAATTGGCTTGGTTAAGACGCTAACACATCGGGCGCATAGAATTTGTTCCTCTGATGCCCTGAAAGATTAATTGGATTTCATCAAAAGAACACTTCGATTAAATGGGTATCCTGAGTCATTTTTTGATACGTATTCAATAAAAGAGTTGTCAGTGAGAGAAGATGTTTATGAACCTGAAAAGAAGAAAATATTCTGAAGACTTCCATTCATCGGAGACGAAAGTGCGCTTTTAAAGATAGCTTCAACAAAGCATTCAGTGTATTTCCTAGTGCTCGTTTGCAAATGATTTTCACCACACGAAGGATTCCGATGCGCTCTCTGAAGATTGCGGGATGCAGGTTGCCGCTCTTCTCCACATCAAATGTGATTTATCAATTTCATTGTACGTCGTACCTGTGGAAGCAAGTACGTTGGGAAGACGGTAAGATGTCTGAATGAGAGAGTTTCGGAACACCTTTCAAAGTGGTTAGACAACCCTTTAAAGTGCCCACCAATTTCCACTGCAATTCCACCTAGCAGTATCAGAAGACATTTACAAGTCTGTAATAATGAGAGACAAACTGCTGTGAACAATTTTAGCATTAAGTACCACATCAACAACAAACACACACTAGGAATCACATAGTCTCTCGTTATTTTGCGCGAGAATTCCGACTAATGTTCGCAAAAAGATTTTATTTCCACCCTTTACTTACCTTTGTAGCTTTATCTCTGTTTTGCTTCTTCTAATATCTAGGTTATTTGCTCAATTGTTATTAGCTCATATCTCTTACTCTGATAGATCATAGGTTTGCATGCTCTCAATTTTGTTCATAGATCTATTGCTGTAGAAGTATATGATTTCAGATTTTGTATTTTATATTCAGTCCATGTTTGCACTTGAATAAGAGTGGACGAAATGCATTGTGCAAGAATTTGTTTTTAATATTATCAAAATGAATTTAGTGACTTTATTTATTTACAAACTAAGTTAAACAAAAAAACGGCTGACAAAATAAAAAAAAGAAGAAATAAAGCGACTGTCAAATTTCTTTGGTGGAGCATTGTCTCTACAAGTTTCACTCTAAATGCTTTTCTTGTTTTGTAACTTTTCTGTCACTTGTTTTGTTCATCGATATGTAAATTACATACAGCACATGGCCTACGATTTTCTATATTGAGGCTTTTTAAATAAAGCATTATTATTATTATTATTTAGACAGCCAACACAAAATCTTTTATAAGACGAATTACAATGGGGGCGGGATATTCCATACTCCTCCTTCTGCCATTAAAAATTGATGCGAAATCAAGAATCAATGTAAAATATCGCAAAACTTCTGTAAGATCGAGCATTTTCCGTTTCCATTTTTGATTACTACAATAATTGCCTATTCCATTGCTCCTCTTATATTCTTCCTTTAATTTGTACTTGAGATTGTTAGAAACTCGGAGAACCAAGCATGTTTTATGAATGATTGGTTGATACTTATTTTCGTCATTGCCCAAAGTCTTCATGGCGTGTTAGACGTCCATATCTTCGAACTTGAATCTCATTACGGTAAGATGCATCATCAACGTCATTAAGCTCAGTCAAAATGCGGCAGTAAATGATTAATTGTTATTTGAATAGTTAAGAGGAACTACCCATGGCGGCATCCCAATGGAATACACATACCAATCGGCGCGTACAATGTCAGTTAAGTGGAATATAATCAAAATCAGGCCCAATCGTCGATGTAGATCAGATAACCGTCATGCCACAGATCTACATAGTCAGTTAGCATCGGTTTGAATCGAACGGATGTTTTCAAGACTTACAGAATCATAGATTTCAAATCGAGCAAGGCGCCTGTCCGCTAGATAGAGGCGCACTGCACTGATTTGTAACAACTCTTTATCTTTAACGAAAACTACAACATAAAATAACATCGCCAAGTACAAATACTCATCAAGAGACGAATCTACGTCCTCGTAAACAAAATAAACTTACTTCATTTATCGGCTTTGTTAGCTATCGCAAATAATATCATGCTGATGATTGTCCTTAACTATTTCTCCTTGTCACTAGCGAGCAGGTTACAAAGACTCGAGTTGCCGCATGCACCGAAATCATCCCGACATAACAATTGCTAACGTTTGCTCCGTTCATGCGAATGTCATTAGCCACTGTTTGAAGTGTGCAGCCATTTTTGATGAAAGATAACCGAATCAGTATCGCTATCCTTCTATCATTAATCAAATGAACACCTACAGTGTTCTATATAAACTCCGTACATCTTTCGGATACGATTTCATATTATTAAAGGCACATTTGAATCCCTAACTGATATGACAAATACATTTAGGCCTATATAACAGAAAATGCACAATCACATGAACCGTATACACGTATTCAAAATAACAGTGTGTGAGGACATAGATTACATGCAACAGGATTGGACGCGAAACGAAGTTTCTGAGAAAAGCCTCAATCTCGATCACGTTTGCATCAAATTGGAATAGCCAGGTACAATCGCACGCTTCGAAGCCAAGTGAACCCGTGATGCTGAACCAGGAAAGAGATCAAAAGTACTTTTATAAATCTAACAAAATGTATGAGACGCTTATAGCGCAAAGATGGAACTGCTCCTTTTCAGGATGCCTAAATGAATGATTATCGTATATCTTCTAGTAGAACCATGGGGTTCTATTAATTCATGTTGCTCTTACTCGGGTTTTATTAAAGGCCCGTGTTCTAATTTAATTGCACTAAACATTTATTGGTAAAAACACGATAGCAGCCATAGTATTCGGTGAATACATAAAGATACCGGCCCATTTTATGATGGCTCTTGCTACTGGTACAATATACCGTAGTTTATATCTTTCTTACATGCGCCTATGATTGATATCTTGAGTAGCCTGGGCATTCTTGTAGGATCCTTACTCTAACATCATTACTCAACACTAAAGTTCGTATTCGTCCTTTGTCTCTTTAATACCAGGTAGGCTATACCAGTATTGTATGTGTGAAAGTCTTCCATATTTCCAAAGCAGACAAGCGCTTCTTATTTTGTCAGAAAATTAACATACAGGTATCATGCTTAGCCTACGTGTGATACATGGGTGCATGCTAGTATACATACGTGGTGAGATCAAAAATGACCAGAAGGAGTATGCTACGGTGTAGCTATCCCTGTGAAACTCATGGGTGCATAGGTAATTAGTGCAACAAGAGAAGTTTCCTTCTATACGTCCTTCCACAGAAAAAATATTATATTTAATATTATGTATTTTTATCGATTTTATTCATAATTTTCCTTTATTTCTATCAATATTCAAATCGAAAATGCAAGCCGTGATCAGAATTTACTTATGCACCCCAATGAACGACCGTGAAATGCCACAATATGTTTGATTATCTCAGCCATGTTAATTCGATTTTGATTATTCACGCGTAGCACAGACGAAGGTGAATAGTGTTCACTGGTCTGTCACATTTCATTTCAAGTAATGCTTTCAGCGGATCAATATCGTTGCGTGCTTCCTACTGCTTCGTCAAGACAATATTCCAAGCTTTTCTTAACTAAGTCCATTATTAAAAAATCGACATGATTTTACTTGTATGGGCCTAAATAAACTACTCTTATGCGTAAATTTTTGAAAGCTAATTTTGTAATTTTCCAAATATTTCAAATTTTACCATGTAGCCTACCAAGATCCAAAGTGCGATAACAGTGCGGAGTTTTATAGCATGTTTTGGAAGTTCTATGTGATCTTTTCGAGCATAGACATATAGCTCACTCAGAACATCTACCCTAGAATTCTTCTTGCCCTAAGCAAACGAGAGTTCAAGTAAAAATTGTCAGAATTTTCAATTTTTTTCGTAAAAATGTATGCTGTGCTACCGATCGCAACGCCTGAATGCTGAATGGTATTTCGAGCAACTTCAAACTACACGCCGAGATATGTTCGCAAGCCAAGAAATGAAATCAATTCTATGCACCGTACCTCCATCACGACAACGCGCCTATCCACATTGCCGCTGATACTGATACTACAACCACAAACTGCGGCTACGATGTGCTCCCTCATCCTCCGTACAGCTAGACTTGGCCCATAGTGATTTCTGTCTGCTGCGGCACCATAGAGGACAGTGCTTTATAGGCAGTGAAGATGTCGAAGCAGCGGTGATCTCATTCTTTAATTCATGAACACCGGCATTCTTCAACGAGGCATTCCAGGAGCTGTCTTCAAAGTGAACCAAATGCATGGAGAAGAACGGAGGTCACATTTGAAAAGAGCTGACTTTTCTACCTTCATTTTATCGAGGAAATAAAACATTTCTGGATATGAGCCATTTTCATTATCTAGCATCATTTTAAATTAATTTTAAAAAATGAAATAATTCAAAATTATGAAAAAATAGATAATAATGCATAATATTAAACATATTTTTTGCTATAGAAATAAAATTCTCTTGTTACATTAATATGCACCCATGAGTTTCACAGGGATAAGTAGAAACCACCACGTATATCAGTTTTTGAAGCTCAGTATTTCAACTGCGAAATACATCGGTTGACTCCCAAAATCGACCAACCCGCTAATATTTTATACGACCAGAAATTCACAATGCCGAATAACCCGCATTCATTAATTGCTCCACTTAGCCGACTACTTAAAGCGAGTTTTTTTAACTATATCCGATAAATGGCTGGATAGTAACGAAAATCCATGCGATTAATATCCATTGATCATCTATCGAATGAGACAATTTGGCTTTCGTCTACACAGTCTTTTAAATCTTATCAATTTAACAATTCATATCAATTGAAGTATTTCTTGAATTGAAAATGCATGCCGTAACAGTGGCGTGTTCTCTATTGAATCATGCGCTCTTCTGCTCCCAGGATTACTAGATGTTTTAAAACGAAAACTTAGCACTAAACGAGCAATTATATTTACAACAGAAATGGCGTTAGATTACACAGGCTGTCGCCCTGAGCGATATGTAGTTGCACTTGGATTAGGATCCAGTTCATGTGAATGAGTTTGATGAAGCATTAATCCCAAAACACCGGATCTGTTGGTCATAGCTGCCCTGATCTCCCGTTCTTCATTCATAAGGTCTTCCATCTTCATTAACTGAAAATAAACAATACACAATGTACTCAAATTGGCTCTCACGTTTACAGGTGATAATTCTTATGCAACAAAGGATAAAACAATGTAAAATATATATGCGGGGAAAGCACTAGGCTTGATACAACATGTCAAATCGTTGCAATCGCATAATTTGTGGAACCAATGACTACAATTGTTCCAATTTCTGTCTACTTCAGTAGACCTATAGTCAAGTGATTCAGAGTTTGATTGTTCAAAACTGTCAAAAATCCTCAACATCCATTCGATCTTGTATGGAATATAACAATCAATACAGATTCTCATTCTAGCAATTAGATTCAAACTTGTGCGTTGGAATTTTTGATTTTGTTTTGTATTTATGGCGAAATTTGACAACGGTGGTAACAAATCAATTAGTATTTTCGTATCCATTGCTTGTTCCTTTTCTTTCAGTTTCAGGTTCTTGTGTTTCTTTTTTTCGAAAATATCTGAATGTTTCCCAATACTTAGAAAAAGTCCCCAGACTTTAAAAAAACATCAAATTCGCGTTTACAACTTTACTCGGATATCACCGACAAACAGTTTACGGACCAAGGGAACAATGAAGCTTAGACAAGATATAACTTCAAAAACGGAATATTCATATAATGTGCGTGAGAAATGTCGAAAGTTCCACAGCGGGAAAATTCACGAAATTAATGATTTTAAGTAATTAATTGCAAAATCTAACGAGACAGTCAACTCAAAATCCAAGATTGCTTGAAATCCTGTGTAATATTCATACTTATGTTAGCGTACTTAATAAGATTAGTAAAGTAAGTGAATTCCGTCTTAAGTCTCAGATCAATTTCTTCGCGCAAGTCCTCATTTTGAAAATCTAAGCCAGCAAATAGACTTAGAAATAAATAAATGGCACTTGTCAACTGGGGTGTGCAACCTGCGATCGCAAGGCCTTGGCAACGTTAATTTTACACAGTATTATCATGGCCTACACCAAAGCGCACTTACCCAGAGTGACTGACAAACATTTAGAAGCCAATATAGTTTGATGGCTTCACAATTGAGAAGCTCAATTATCTTCTGAGTAGCAAAATTCAAGAAAAATATAATCATCAATCATTGTTTTCTATCTATAAACTTTGATAATTTGACAAAATCGTTGTCTTAGATAGAGATAATAATCAAACTGGAATTCTTCACATACTCCCACGAGTACATTGATTGCATGCAGGGTGTCCACTCAATGTTTCAAGAAAATATAGGAATATAGGACAGGATTTTCAAAAAGTATAGGACGAAATATAGGATATTATGTATTGACCAAAAGCATGTGATATAGGATATGAGTTTAATTGTAGGCCTATACCGACCTATATTACATAAGTAATTAAGTCGTGAAAGCCTACATCATAAAAAATGTGAGGATATTTACATATACATGTAAATTATATCTAAATGCTATGAATGTAACGTAAACCTTCACAAAATTTAAAAAGGTAACATATTTTGAATTTCATGCATTGCGTTTTTTAGGTTTTCTTTTGTGATGGTCTCCACCTTCCCCTTGCATCCATCCCGTTCCACCACAATTTTTATTTCTTTATTGTTGATATTTTTGGAGTCAACGATTCGCTATAATTTTGGCGAAACACACCTTTAAAAATCGATTACAAAATCTTGATAGGCATAAAATCATAAAAATTAACTCAATTAATTATAACAAGTACTTTAGATAAACAAACTTTGTAAATGCAAATAGGAATATTCAATACTTGAAAAGGCCAATTGCTTATCATGAGTATACAGTTAACAAAAACAATCGATAGAAGTCTTTCAAAAATAGATCACTGCTGATAGGTAGTATAGTAGTATGGCACATTTAATTGTATCAATCATATTTTCTTGCTAGTCTTTATCCTTTTCACCGATTCCAGCAAACACAAATTCCTATCTTAAAGTTTGCTTTTTCGGTCGACAAGTTTTCTGTGTTTCTGGCGCAATTTTTTTCTAATGCCTCAGTGCATTCTTTTGTCTTTTTTATCCTGTCTCAATCATCAATTGAGCCGTGGCAGTATGTTGTAAATTGCCTTCCTCTATAGCAAGTCTCAATCTGTTGTTTCCATCATTTGTTCCTGTGTTGCTAAAAGTACGTTGTTCGTGTTTTTCTCTTTACTGATTAGTTCTTCTTCCTTATCCACGAGACTTATCTTCTGCTTTTTTATTTGTTCCCCCTCTTTCTCCAAAAATCGCTCGTTGAGCATTTTTCTTTTCTGTTCTTCCCCTCTACTTCTCTTTTGCGTCCAATTTCTTGTTTCCTTATGCACTCAGAATGAGCACATCTAGCAGCATTGATTACTATTTTGTAATTGGCAATTTTTCAGGACAATTCCGTTGAGGGTCACAAAAGTGAACCATATCTTCGGTTGCCCGGAGTCCGTTAGTAACCAGGGTTTCCGCGGTTTTCAATCATTGTTTTTCCAGGAGTTCCCAGGAGCCTTTTCATGAAATTTCCAGGAGTCTTCCAGGAGGTTCACGTCATTGGATTTACGGACGGATTCCAGCGTATCCTCTCAATATAATTTTCGGCGATATAAAAGAAGCAGTTAAAGAACAAATAAATGCTGAAGAAATCTAACACTGACATTGATGCGTAAATGTCGTTGTATATCGTCAGTCGTGTCATATTTGATAATCCCAAAAAATTAATATTATACAGGGTGATCATAAAGTCGCGCACCAAGAATTTAATTGATCTCTAGGTCACTTTAAATGACTTTCAAAGGAGAAAAATACACAATTGTAATCAATATGATTAAGAAAATTACATACTTCTTTAGGTATTCGCAAATGTTCAAAATGCTGCCCACCAGCAGCCACACATAAATTGAGTCGATGGTGATTTTTTTCAAGCACTCGATTCAGCAAATCTGAATCATCGTTAATTTCCTGACAAGCATCACGAATTCGAGTTCGCAAATGATCCAGGTCATTCATGCGCACGGCATATTCTAAGTGTTTAACGCATCCCCAAAAGAAGAAATCCTTAGGATTCAGGTCGTTGGATCGAGCAGCCCATTCGACTGTCCCCCTTTGACCAATCCAATGAACGAAGTTTTTATCCAGCCAGCCGTGCACTATCAAGGCAGTGTGTAGACGCTCTATCCAGCATGAAACACTCAGACCGGCGTTCTCCATTTGAGTTTAACTTAGGAAAAAGTTCTTGCAACATTTTGAGGTACTTGTTGCCGTTGAGCGTGGAGTCAAAAAAGAAGGGGCCTAAAACATGGTCTTTCCACAGACCGCACAAGATCATTAGTTTCGCACCACTGTGTTCTTTTGTGGGTTGCATCCAGTGGGGATTCACCCGCGCATAATATCGGCAATTTAGTTTATTCACTTCACCATTGAGATAGAAGTTGGCTTCATAAGTAAGGAGCACTCTCCGATGCACCATGTCAGGGTTTTCATCCAATCGGTTTTTAAACCATGTCGACATTTCCATACGTCGGTCAGTATCGTCTTCGTACAATTTTTGGAGAATCTGAAGTTTGTATAGATGAAAAGTTTCTTCTTTGAATATCTTCTGCATCGTGGAGCGGGGAAGCGTTGATTTCGCGAGATGATCTACGTACGGATATTTTGGACTTTACTCAATTTTATCGAGAATGGGTGTTCGTGTCGCATCAGATACTTTTGGACGTCCACTTCGCTTTTTGTCGTGAACACTGCCAGTTTCTTTGAACTTCGCAAGTAAACGACCGACTGCCGTATGACTAACATTCATTCCTTTATGCTTTGAATTGAACGTTTCAGCAACAGACATGTTTGTCGCACCATCTCGCCACAAAGTAATATAATTTCAACTGTGTTCAATTGCCAAGGACATGCTCGCTGGTTGTGATTAAGAAGCCATTGTGGCTTCCATTTATCTTGAGTCTTTCGATTTTTATCTTGAGTCGCGCGATCATCTGCGCCAAATGATGTTCATTCATGAAGTTAAGAGAACGAAGTAGACTCTACATGCGTACGACGAAACTAGGAATTTCTATAATACTATGATTGAAGCTTCAAGCTTGGACGTAGGTCAGATAAACTTTGGTGCGCGACTTTATGGCCACCTTGTATTAGTAAAAACTTGAAGCTATGTGTGGTGCACCGTTGCATCTATTCTTTTTTGCCTGCACCGGTTCTCCGGCAGGTGCACCGAAATGTACCAATTTCGATTAAATTGATGCTTTACTGTGACGCATAAATTATAATCAATGACAGGAGTTTTCTGCGGAGCGCGGAAATCTTCATGTTCATTGAGAAATTCCGAATCCTCGTCTTTCAGATACCTGTGAAAATGAAGAACCAGTTTACATGAATGAACATTGCCAGTGATGTATCGAGTGCATGTCATCCGATTCAATTTTGGCGAGCCGATGTAAACCAGGTGCCAAACTTAGCAGCAAAAGCAATTCTTCTTTTGCAGTTGCCGATCAACTCAGCTGATATTGAGCGGTCTTTCAACAATTACAAACTCATTTTCTCTCCGCCACGCCCAAATCTAAGATCGGCCAACTTATTTGGCATGATGAAACTTTACTTAAATGAAAAAGAGTGATGTGTTGTACTATGCTAGTTTGATCATGTTTTGATTAAAACAATATCTTTCCATTAGTTTCATGTTTTATTATCACATCATATCATAGCTTTATCCCTTTAGCAAGGGTCACTAATTCTGATGCTGAATTATTGGGTTGTAAAGCGACCTCAGTATCAATGAATTATCGCAATTTAAATTCAAGAAATCGCTTGAAATGCTTAAAGATGATTAAAACAATTTCAATCAACTAAATAGAGACCGCGGAGAACGAGATTTTTAGCACAAAATTCTTCGCGGAATTTTGAAAACCTGAGCGCGGAAAATTCCTGTCCCTGATTATAATTAACTTATTTTACCTGTTATCTTTGTCACAGCAAAGTGGGTGTAAAACATTTTAAGTATACAGTATTATTAGTCCAACCAGGAGAACATTGCTGAATGCTATCTGTCAATTTAATTCAAGCTTCACGACAATCAAACTTCAAATATCAATTCAATTCACAGTAAATTTCTATATCATGAAAATGAAACTTTTTGAAAAACACGGTCGTGTCATAAAATAAACAATGTACTTCCTGATGTTGAGAGAAAATGTGAAAAAGGTGACGAAAATTCAGCTAATCAGGGTCATAATAAATCATTTTAGGCCACAGAATTCCGATTCCCGCGACCACAGAATTTTGAAATCTCGTAGAGAATACCGCTTAGGCCTACCCTGCTGTTGCTCCTCTTGCTAAGATTTACATACATGTAGGCCATCTTAGCATTCTTCTGGGCAGGGATCCGTCCCTAAGATTTTCTTCTTGACTGCTGGAAGAGACTGCCTAAAATCGATCGTAATGTCGAGATCTTGAACTTCCGCATAGTAACGCGACATGTAACGTGACATTACTTCGCATCTGTCTACATTTCTTGATGTGTTCATTTATTTTGAAAAGAATTAAGAATAAAGTTTTCCTTTGCTGCATGTTACTTTAGAATGAATCAGTTAAAGCCCAACATTTCGTCCGACACTGACACAGCAATTCAGTAATTGTTATTCTCTCAGTGATTTTTTGTTGAATATCCACATACTTACTATTTTCATTTTTTTTAAGAATTTTCCCGATACTATATAAAATTTGTATTAAATTCTAATATAAATGTTTAGCATGAAGGATAGAGATCCTGTCTACAAAATTTTGATATTTTAAGTGACTATCACAAGACAATCTAGAACGCGAAACAAGTTATACTTCGTCTATACTTTAATAAGTGCTTCAGGGAAACTTTTCTAAATTTTCGGTGCACCCCTGTGCGCAGGTGCGGCTAGAGCACAGCCCTACATGCAAGAAAAAGGAATACGATATTCAAGGCTTCATTTCAAATCCATATCTGCCGGTATTCAAAATTTCTCCAATGCAGAAGCTGTTTCTTTTATAGATTACGGACTGTAATAGAAAGAGCGTTAATTAAATTTCCTGAAGTAAATGATTTTGACAACTTTGACAATTTTTTTCCAACAAAGCTAAAAATGCAAATGAATTCATTATAATTGCTTTGTGTGAATAAAAAAATATCAAGAACATCTATTGATCAAGTATAGATCCCCTCATTTATCTACAATAATCATAAAATTCCAGGAGTTTCCAGGAGGTCAGGTAAAAATTCAAAATTCCAGGAGTTTCCAGGAGCGAGGAAACCCTGAGTAACATTTTCCCCGAGTAGAGTGCGCTCTCGTGTGATAAGAGAGATGTTCATGGATAGTGACCTCTCCACGTCTGCGTTTCCGTGGGGAAGTATTAAAGAACTTTTGATCACAGGTGTGATACATGGATATTTCGATGGATGATGTCTTTAAGTTGAAGATTTCTCTCCAAAAATGATCGAACCTTGGGTTGCGATTTCTCATCAAATCTCTGATTGAATAGTGTGGACCTCTATCCATCATAGACTCATTATCGAAAGAGAAACTTCAAAAGCGTGCTCAATTGCTCATCGTGTCATTTGATTTAAACGATAAATGCTAAAAGACTGTCTAGAACTACTGAAGGATGGTCGTGATATACTGAATCTCTGGTTTCTTTGCCAAATTGAAGATCCAAGTCACAAAAGTGGACTACTACCACCCTTGACGAAAGCAGACCGATACTTTATCCTAAGACATCGCACAAAAGCAAGCTAAGTGACTCTTTCTGAAAGTTTGCAGTATCCAATGTCAATTTTACGAGATGACTGAATTTCTTTATCATTTCATGTAAAAGTCAAACGTATTTATCGATGTTCATCTCAAATATTTACAAATATTATAGCATGTAGTGTCCTATCAGTCGCCTCTTGCGACATGCAAGGGTGCAGCAGTAGGCCTAATCGCTAATACCCCGTGCCTGCACAGAGCAATGTAAGTCATAACACGACTTTTTTTAAGAGCATGACACAACAATGGATGAGTGTACAAATATTTGTTGATCTTTTAGTCTACATGTCTGAAAAAATAATAGATATACATGTAATATAAAATCATGCCTTCAAATGGCTGGCAAGAACGAAAAAAATTGCTTATTGTTTTGGTAATTTGACTGAGTGATAAATATATCTAGATTGAATGTTATTTTACCGTATTCGATATAAAATTGAAAAATATAGGACATTTCATAAAATATAGGAATATAGGATTGAGTGGATACCCTGTACGTAGTTTTCAGTAAAATATCGAAGTTCATGCAATCTTATTTATTAGTTCACCACTGATCAACACTGTTGCCGATTTTGAAGAATGACAAGCTCGTTGACTTGACTCATCTTCATTGACTAGGCTAGTATATTCACATCATATGAATGTGATAGAAACGATGTATATAAGATAAAATTTGCAACCACTACAATTCCACAGGTAAAATAAATACATATAGTCAATCAAGATGCAATGTGTACGATTGCCATTGCCAGAATTGAAAGAGTATCATCAAGCGGAAACCGTCTAACCCATCATCATCTGGACCATAAAGATGTAAAACGAAATGGGTTGGAACTCAAGAAGTGAGAAATTATATCATATAACAAAAACATATTACAGCAGAAATTTTGAGTTTCAACGCACTTATTTGCATGTAGAATTGCACCGATTATTAGTTGTATCTAATATACAGTCTATGTTATTGGTGAAATACAATGGTGCTTCTACAATCAACTTCCGATTCTGCTTCGTGATACGCAAATTTATGGCACAGGGCCTACAACAGGGTCTCACATCCATCTCCTTTAGACATATCAAGATCAAATGAAATTTTCGGTGCGCTTTCCCACGGCAACCCTGAAAAAAAACACTTATAGTTTGAACGCTACCAATGATGTAGAAGTACTAATTGAACTTTACTGAAATCGTTTTTCAATAAACGGTTCCCAGTATCACCTTTTGAGTCATTGTGTAGCATTCTAAGGTTGATAAAGTATCAGGAAAACGCTTCTAACATCTGAAGACAAGATCTTCGTCCGATACGACACAAAGATGTTCATATTCACGAATTTTCACACATTTTTATTCATTTTCACAACTTTCTTAGTTCTGAAGTTATCAGATTGTCATTACAGCAAGTAAGATATGAATGTTGGTTATCTCTGTCAACCAAAAGAATTTTGAAGCTAGACCAACAGAAGGGAACTTTTAAATAAAAGCACACTAACGGATCTGAAAAATAGTCATTTAAGCACCCTTCCGCAATCATTATCAAAAACGAACAGATTACAAAATTAGTTTTAGGAAAGCGAGTAAAAGGATAAGACAAGACGTTTTTTTACCTAAGTCAGTGTATTTTATCCAACTATGTAAACACAAGATAATATTGTGTACCCAAACCACGCCCGCCTTTTTAACTGGTCTTGTTACCACGATGCATCAAATTGCTCAATGCGAAAGAAAATTCTGTTTTTCGCACAATCCGTTTAAGTGGACAGTTATAAGTGTCATTTCTGATAGAGATAATGCAGACTAAGCTGAAGGGGTTGGCACACCACCAGGCTTTCCATCAACTTCAGTTTGTCCCGATAAGTGTTAAGAGTTTCGCGAGATACTACAGGGAAGTCGGCAGAGGGGCGTTGAAGGGGAAGGGATAAACAAGATATGACAGTCCGACAAGGCTCCAATGTCTATCAACATTCATAAAAGAAAACAGCTCTTAATAGGCTTCAATAGATACCTCATCAGAAGTACGAAAGCAAAAAATGTGTAAGTGGCTGCTATACAAACTTGTAAACGCTACCGTTTCGAGTGATACTTTTGAAGGATTAACATCGCCTTGATGCTGATATGATATCTCTCTGTCAATAAAAAACAAACAAGGCGGGAGTACTACTCTCCACTTTATGAGTAACAGTGATAACTGTCACTCTTGTATAAACAGAAGCTAGCTTATCGCTCGAAATATTCATAACAGCTTTTTAACCCATTAGGCAGTGTGGAAAGAATATTTTGTTTACCGACTTTAATTCAAATAATTTTTAATGAAATCATCCCGAAATGGGGCTTTACTGACATTTTACAGGATTGTGCGCAAAATTTTAAAATGATTCTTAATTAAATTGCGATTCAAGCTCAATTTGGAAAGTTGTCCGCAACTACACAGATGAAAAATGTCTGGTTTCTTGAAACGGCAGTGCTTGCGATGTCATGTACCAGGCCCTGTCTATTACTATAGTGGCTAAGTAGGAATCCAATGCAACCGAATCGCTAGTCGATGCTATGAACTACTCGTACTTAGACAAGAGATGGCTGAAAGACATGTAACTTTGTATTCTGTCGCGTTCAAGGAGGCACAAAAGTTAGCATCACGACCTAAACACTTCATGGAAAATGCTCGAATACCTTTGATATTTCCTTACAAAGATTAAATTAAATCGAATTATTGTGTTGTTCTTTGCAAAGATTAGATTATAACAATCAATAATAACGACCAAAAATAATTATAAAAATATCATTTACCAGACCACTGGTAGTCTTGCTTTAATTGAGCCATTTAACAGCTTTAAAGTTATCCCTTCTTACCGCCAAAGTCGTTCTCTATTGGATATTCTTCGCAGGAATGACAATACGATTATTACGAGAGTCACTAAATGTAGTGATTTCAGATGCAAATGTTGTGGCCATCTCATCACTGGCGCAACGATAAAAATCGGTGAGTTTGTCTTCCAAATAAAAAAGAACTTCAATTGTAATTCTAGCAATATCTTGTACTTCTGAAATGTAATGTAATGGTTGCAACGATTTCTATGTGGATCAAACTGGTGATATCTTACGGAATAGATCGCCCGTCCATCGACAACAAATCAATAATCCCATGCTTGCTTTGCTTTACGTAAGCAAACAGGTAGCCTCCTGCTGTAGTAATTTGTAAATTTGTAGTAATAAGTAATTTGTATACTTGTAGCTGCACCTTTTTATCAATTTTCTAATGATGCAACTAGATCTCAGAGGATATGTAAAGAAAGCTATTTTATTTCAAAATTTAAACCCTCTCTAAATAGAGATCATGCATAGTTGCTTTTCAGTTTGTAATTATTTCTAAGTGGTGTCTGACGAAGTACAATAACGTAAGGAAACCGGTAACACCAAAGACGTCTTTTGATTCTCTCTTATATGTATATTCCTTGACTCTCTCCATTTCACTCATCATATATATATATAACCAGTTGTAACTCGCGCCCCACCAAAAAATACACTTTTACATATTCGCCTAGTGAAAGCGATTGACTGAAATTCAACGCGGTTTGCGACTTGAAGCTTATGAACAGTTGCTTCAAGTATGTTTTTGCTGTATTTCCAATGGCTATTGACCTCACCAGCATGTGGAAATAAGAAAAAAACCCATTTTCCACTTTTCCATGTGACAAGTGTTAGCACTCCCCAATGCTTCCGGGGATTGTTTGACAGTCTTTCTATCTTAATTTATAGCAAAATGACATTTCCTAAGCTTTATTGAAGTCTTAAGATTCAATGTAGAAAAATACATATTTAGGAAAATATAATTAAAGTCGAAGTTTTGTAGTTGTGCAGGGCCTATGGGGTGCTATGACCACAACTTCATATTGAAGTGAGTGTTTGATTAAGAAAGTTTGGATCGATGAATTTTCAAGCAATTTTTTGCATACCACCTTATTTTTGGTCATAAATCTCGAATCTGTCCTCAGTTTTTCCAAAATCGGTCATTAAGTAGGTCACCCAGATGACCTACTTTGACATGCAAACCTTGTATAACCCTTGTTTGCGGATATCCGTTCTCATTCAGCATCATTTACCACTTTCATGAGCATCCACATATGATTTTGATGTGAACATGTATATGACATAAACATTTGCTTGATTGAAGGCCAATAAGTAGGCCAACCAGATGACCTACTTTTATCCAAAAACTGTCTTTATCCTCAATTGTCGGATATTTCATATCACAAAGTATCATTGACCTCCTTGATGGGCGTAAAGCATGATTTTAAGAAAAGAAAGCTCCTAGAATATTTTTTGCATGCTTGGAAGTCAAGAAGCAAGCCAAACACTCATGTTGTTTTGCTCACAAAAACTTATCACGAAGTCCGTCATCGCTTGACGCTGTTGATGCTGCACATTTTGTTGTTCATTAGCTGCGACATTGTGTATTGGTCTCATTTTGTACCATATTAATGTCTCAGCCGTGTATAATGGTCCTCACCATGCAAAAACCTTGAATTGGACATGAATGACGGAATTTCTTGAATTCTAGGATTTATTGTTTGACAACACAACCACAGATCCGTAATATGTCACCAACAGCTCACACTAGAGATGTACAAAGCACAAAGCATAAAGATTCTATCTTTTTATGGAACAATACTCTCTCTACACCGAAAATATGAAAATCTTTTCATGATTAAAGAACATTGTGTGAATTGTTTTACTGTAAACAGGAATTGGAATGAACGTGTTTCAAAAATGTTTTCACAGCTGGATGCTAAATACTTCATGATAGTCTGAGTCTTCTGCCTTTTGGACAAGGTCGAAATTACTTGACATATGTTATCCTCATCATCCAAGACGTCGTTAAGAAAAATGTCATGAATGAGAATATCTTACATTCCATCGAATTTCGCATTTCAAGTGTTATTTCATGAAACCTCGTTTTC
Source organism: Prostheceraeus crozeri (assembly GCA_907163375.1). Taxonomy (NCBI): domain Eukaryota; kingdom Metazoa; phylum Platyhelminthes; order Polycladida; family Euryleptidae; genus Prostheceraeus; species Prostheceraeus crozeri. The sequence continues at coordinate 65,349 of CAJQUW010005537.1, read as the reverse complement.
ATTAATACTTCACATCGATTGAAACATTTCTTGGCTGTTATAGTCTTCGTAATGAATATAAGACAAAACGATGTCATAAGTAATTGCGAGGCCTTTCGCCGATTCTTTTCGGGCAACACTTCGGGACGCGTACATGAAAGAAAATTAAAGTCATTATATACAGATAAAGTGAATAAAGTCGAAGAGTAAAAGTCACTGCCACGGGAGTGCGAGCGTCAACACTATTTGCTTCTGAACGCATAAAACCGGCCGCAATGATGCTATCATTGTCGCTTCGAGAAATGGCAGCAACATTGGGTGGCGTGCACGAACCAGCTGCTTGAAAAAGGAGGTCTTCTGGTTGCCTGCGATCGAATGATGTGCACGTCATCGTGTGTTACTTCACAATACTTCACAATTTCGTAGATTTGTTAGCAAAATTCGTTCGCCATAATGCTAGCTCTGCGACACTTTAGTATGAATAATGCTTATAAACATCAAGTCGAGGTCGAATATGTTGGATAATGAGTTGATTGACTAGTTCGATGATTTTAATTAGCAGTGGCTATTACACCGGCTTAGACCCAGAAAATTAAATCCATGTCCATTACCATGCCTCCTATTTCTGCGGTATAAAAATCACTCAGTTTAACTAGAAACATGAATCAGAGTGTGTCTTAACTCTCCTTGTGCGGTTGAGCCTTGGACATTCTTCGTCTTCTACAGTCCGTTTCATAAAAAGTGGATCATCCCAAAATTTGACTAAATAAAACATAAGTATGATACAGAAAGCATTTTTCATGTTATTTCATGTCCCTAATATATTTAAATGTCCTTATATAATCTGATTAGCTATGATGCAGTAACGGTTCTTAAGAAGATGATATTTTGTAGCCCTACCCTTATTGTCAATGACATTACCAATTCGTCTAGGCATTGATTCGATGATATCGTTGATTTTTGACTGATCTAACTTTCTCCACTCTCTTTTTAACAGTGACGTAAGTTGTGATACGCCATCTGTAGGTAGCAGTGAACGACGATCGTTACGTTTTAGAATACTCAATACATTTTCTATGGGATTCAGATCAGGAGAACGAGCTGGCCAAGATAATGTCCTAAGCCCTAATTGAGACTTGCATACCGTAAAACCTGTAATTGAAGGCCATGGCCTTCTATTTTTCAACCTCCATGGTAAAGTGGCCTTCTATTACAGGTGGCCTTCAATTACAGGGTGGCCTTCTATTTTACAACCATCAATTTTCGGTATTTTTAGGTCTATAAAAATTTGAATTTTATAGTTCCACTTCAAATGTTTCAAATCAGTTGAAACCCCGTTGAGTTGAAGAGGTACTTGACTGAAGAGGTACTCCATTTACGTGATAAAACAATGTGTAAAAGTCAGCTTAAATACTCTGATGAAATCTAATTGATTTATAAAAAGAGACGAAATTTTAACAAAATTGACACCAACATCAATAATTACGTTTGGTGTGATCAAAAGATTTGAATTCAAACTGAGTGTTACACTTATTACTCGAAATCAACTAACGAGTTGTCATCATCAGTATCACTGCTGTTCGTTTCATCAGTGCTGTCGAGGTCGACATTATTTGCTTCACGAATTCGTGCTTCTCGGAGAGATGCGCATCCATTCGGAATCTCGCCCTCCGGCTTAAAACAATGAATATTGTGGTCTTCTGACCCGTCCAGGGCGATGGTAAGTCCACATCCAACAAACGATCTTTCGATCAAGTCACTTGGTATCTGCTTCCAAGCCTCAACTATCCATCCGAGATACACCTCCATCGAGGGTGCGCGTGTATTACCAGAGTTGGTATACGTCTTCTCACCATATACCATCCAGTCCTCGTAGTATTGCCTGATCTTTGCTTTGAACGGGGCGTTCCAGTACACATCAGGTGCTTGGATGTACTTGGTGCAACCTCCGGGGATTACTGCGGTGTCGATTTGCAGTTTCTTGAGTTGTTGTTTTGTTGAGTCACTGATGTGGCACCTGAAGGAGTCCCACACAAGAAGGCGTTTACCGAACATGGAATAGCCAAGGATCTTCCTCAGATATTCCGACGTCAGTTCATCGTTGAAGAAGGTTCGACCGGCCCATGAGAGGTAGACAATGTTTTTGAACTTCTCCTCAATATGCTTGATCGGACGCTTGTTCTTCAATAGCACAAATGGTCGGCATTTGAATCCATCAGACCTTGCAGTCAACATGACTGTAACGTGAAGCTTCTCATGACCCACGGTCTTGACAGACACCTGACGGGTTCCCCTTTCCTCAATTGTCAGACTGTTAGAGCTATCTAAGTAGACAGCTGTCTCGTCTGATGCGAAGATGTATTGTTAGTTAGTTTTTCGATGATTTTCTTCGACGAATACAAGAAAATTGGTTATCTTCTCAGCATAATGTTCAGGCTCTTTTTGACAAGTTGTCGTTGGGCGACGTGAAACCAGGTTATGGCGATTCAAAAAGTTGACCAACCAACCGTTGCTTTCCCGGAAGGTCGAATCGGAAGAAAAGGTGAGAGCTTGCTTTTGAATCTGGGTGCGACTGACACGAATCTTCTTCGCACGTTGTTCACGAACCCAAGCGATGAGTTTCTCATCGAAGTCGGCATCCTTCAAAGGACGTCCCGCGCCATGTAGTCTCTTATCAGATGAGCTTGAGCAAGGTTGTTGTAACTGAGATTCAAGTTGCATTCTCTGATTGATCCAATTCTTGACACATGTACGAGGCACATTTTTGTCTCTTGCAGCCTTAGCTTTATTATAATTCTGAGCACACTTGACAACTTCTAGTTTGAACTTAATGTCATAGTTTCTTCGTTTCGACGGAGCCGATTCTTCAATGTCAGAGTCAGTACTATCCATTACAGCGATGATCGAAAATTTTGATGACTAATGCAGTATCTACATAAATCCTGTGGACGAACTTTAATGAATCTTATTGGACGAGACTAACCGATGAGGGATCGATGGTAACAATGGGGAGAAGTCAGGTCACGTGTTTTGATATCACGCGTAGTTGCAACCTTTGATTCATCAACTGATCAAGCTGTAGTCAGATAGAGGTCAATCTGTTGTATTACTCAGAGGGAGATGCATTGAGAGGTATCAGCCAGCTCCTTTCATAAGCGCACGCGAGAATTGACTATCAGATATACCGGTACTTCTAAATATAGCTCCCACAGAGGAAACACAGTTACCGGCAAGCTGATAGACGAGGCAAAGCATCTCTGAGGACCCCAGAGGATGAATGTTTTCTTCCTTTATAAGCTGTATGTAGGCTACAGCAGAGAAACACTCTATTGGAGATCATAGGAGCGTTCAGTTAGAGGGTGGCGGTCTATTTTCAACCTCCTCGCTAGGATGGCCTTCTATTACGGGTGGCTTTCAAATACAGGGTGGCCTTCTATTTTTCAACCTCCTCGCTAGGGTGGCCTTCTATTACAGGTGACCTTCAATTACAGGTGGCCTTCAATTACAGGTTTTACGGTAAGTTGATTCTACTATACTCCTGTGACACGTAGCATTATCATCCATAAATAACCAAGTCGATGGATCACAAAGTTGATCTGTCATTTGGCCAATGTTCATTCGTAAAACATTCACATAGCGTTCAGAATTCATGGTTCCTTGCTGTATGTGAAGTTCAGAGCGGCCATTGGTCCAAATGCCAGCCCAAATCAGTAGAGTCGCACCACCTTGTACCCGGGGACGATGTAAATGTCTAGTCTAGTATAAAAGTCTAGTGCAGCCATCTCAGTTAACGAGAGACTTGGATCAACTTTAACAAATCTCAAAATTAGGCGGTCTCTACGTTTGGATGTTTTGCGTGGACGGCCAGAGCCCTCTTTTGTGAATTGCCTTTTGTGAATGCGATCTCGTTATTGTTCATTTGTGCTTTGTATTGTTTTCAACCGGTAAGAGATAGATTTCTAGCTGAAAGCAATCAGGAGTGCTGCCAACACCACCGCAACGAAGTCAGGAAGCTATGGAACATGAAGTCCAGTAAATCACATGCAGCAGTTACATTATTGTTGATGAATAATGGTGCTATACTGGCTCTGATTGACCGATTTTTTTATTTTTGTTTTGCTTGATACCTTTTGACTTGTAGAACAACATATTACATAACAAAGGAAACAAATGTAATTTTATAAGAGTGAGGTATGATTTTGTGTAACATTGCTAAATGAAGATCAAATTATCTACTACTTTTTTATCTATGACAGGAAAACAACTCAATATTCATGCTTGAAACTTCCAACAATGATATTAGTAAGCACAACTGACATATCTTCCAAATTTCAGAGAAATTCGTTCAAGTTTGGCGGAGTTAGACAAAGTTGAAGTTAAGGCGATGTTTAAGGGTGATCCATTTTTTATGAAACAATCTGTACATATCATGAAAAATCCAGTGACATCCTTAGCAGAGCTAGCTTGTTTCCAAGCTCCCATCGAATCCAAGATATGTAATATTCCAGAAACTCAATATACCGGAATCATCGTGCTTAATTGCGATTGTTTTCATTTTGCTACTTATTTCAGAGGCAGCGGCATTACTGGCTTAGCTGGTGTAGTAGCCGGAAGACCTAAATAATAGCTGCTACGCTGGTGTGATTGCCACGGCCATATATTGTCTTTTGCTAAGTGTATTTCAAAAAAGTAACTGGACTGTCGAAGTCCATTGCAGCCTGATTAATAGTAGGAACCACGTAGCAGTGTCCTGAATCCATCAAAGATATCCTCAGTTCAAACATTTGATCGTAGTGGGTCTCTCGAAGGGCATCGGGCATACAGTGGCAGTAGTAGTAAGTAAAACTCCACTTCTGGATAGCGCAAGATGGCCGCCGTCGCTGACGTCCCCCCCTCTGGAACGGCAGAGTCTCGTGGTCGGCCGCCGTGGTGCTTTGAGTCTGACGTCCCCCCCCCTGGAACGACAGAGTGTCGTGGTGTACCGGCCAAGTGAGTCCGCAAGGTTCGCTGACGTCCCCCCCCTGGCCGGCCGTCGTATAGCGCGCGGTGATGTGCTGTCGAGGTTGGCGTGCTGTGCCGGCCAGGTTGGCGTGGTGTGCCGGCCAGGTTGGGAGGGTGGACTGTTGTAGCCCACCTGAAAAAATCCTAAGTGTCAGAGTGGCTGTGTATGGGTAAAATTTTGAAAATTTTCCAAAGTGTGGAATTTCGACCTGGGACCGTCACCAAAACATTTTTCATCAAATTTCACGGACCTCCCCCCCTCGGGAGAGCTAGCTTCGATCTTGGCTTCTAGTGGACGGATTTTGTCGTGCAATAGCTCGTTTGAAAGCTAAGAGTGAGACAAATTCAGTGAAAGAAACGGCTTGTTCATATCTGTCTTCGTTTAGGTGTGAGACACCATTTAAGATTTTGGGAGATTGACGAAAAACGACAGAGTTAGAATTTCCCAAGAAACAGCTCCAGCGGGCGAATGAAGGCTCGGATTGGTAAACGGAGGCCAGATTTGGAATCAGCTTGATGTTATTGTCCAATGAGGATCATCATCCAATGAGAATCAAGCATTTCTATATAAATAGCGAGCCTTCCACAGTGAGAATCATTCCATCGTTGAATCGCACGAGTGACGGACGCACATTCTCTCTCTCTAGTTCCCTATTCTATTATCCAACTAAAATGGTAAGTCGCTACTTTCCTCCCTCTCCTCCCTTGAACGTAAACTTAATACAATCTTTTCCATTTTCAGGCATCTTCTCCATCTGCTGCACTAGTAGGACAAAATGGCGGTCAAACGTTACAAGGTTCGCTACGATCAGATCATCTACAACTGAGGCCACTGGAAGAAACAACCAAGGTACATAATCCTACACCGCTACAGCGTAAATTTAAACAAGTCTTGCGTTATGACGATCATGGCGTAGTACTCCAAACGGGAATGCTCCCTTCCACGGATGTCAAGATAATGCACAAGCAGTATGGGGACTACATACTGATCCCCGTGAGTCCGTACATTCGCCACCAACTTGACATTATTGAAGAGTACGTGACATTAAATATGGACATTCCTACTCCAACTCAAGAGTGGAAGGCGAGAGATGAAAAGGATACTCCCTATAGAAAGATTTGGGATGGCAATCAAATTTGCCTACCATTATCACTTTGGTGTAGTTATTATAAAAAGGATGGAGATCAATCAATACCCATCAGATGTGATGAGCTCGGAGAAGGTACTTGGGATATCATTTTCAAAGTGAATGGACTATATTATAGTCAGCACAAGGATAACAAAATAGCCTCTCTCTCGATATACACTGAATCCATCCTATATATTCCAAAACCACCCAACGTGGACGACATAATTGATCAAATCCTTAACAGCAGTGGTACGAAGCGCAAGTCGGAGAAGAATGCTGCTTCAAAACGCAAATCAAAGGAGAATTACTAGTCCTTTCCTAACTCTACCCTATGACAATTCGCTTATGTGCTTTGAGTGTCGTAGGCGTGGTCTTATTAGATACATTTTACTTCTTCGTTGCCATCATATCATTTGTGTATTTTGTCGTGAAAAGCATCGATGTAATTCTTCATTTTGTAATATGTTATAGAACGTTTCCTTAGATGTGTAAATTTCCGTTTTAGGCTTCTATCATCATTTTTATGGATTGTGAGGGTGAACCTGTACAGGAGCTCAGTGCTATTGCTATGAACAATTGGACATATCAGATTGTTAGTGTCTATCATCAACATGCCAACTGCAATCCCAATGTTGATCAATGGGCGAGAAAACACATTCATGGACTTAATCTGAAATATTTGCAAGACTATGGCTTTTCTTGTGAGAGTGCTCTTCTTATTGACTTTAAACGATGGTTAGCTGCTTTCAATGTTATACGCATCTTTTGTAATAATCCTGGTAAGGAGAGGAAAGTATTTCCCAATCTAATCATTGATGATATTTTGCTCCCACCTTGGGATAGTAGAGTGAATCAACATTATCATGAAGTCACGAAACGTTTTAAGGATTTGTGTGTTCCTATTTTGTCTGTTCGTTGTAGTAGCTACGTTCATAACCAATGCTTCTTTCCTCCTTACCTCAGCACTGCCAAAGTCCTGTATGGTTATCATTGCTCGCTGTATGATAGTTACCAGCTGTATCTATTTTATCTCTTTCAAACCATTGATTTATAATGCATGCTTGTTACTTACTATTATTTAATAAATGTTACTATGAGAAGAGTTGTTTTCATGCAATGGATGGGTTAGATAAAGGGCGATCATGTCTTTCTCAAACGACTGCGGAACATTACATTTTCATAGGCAAAGTTTAAAAGGAGCTGTTCAAGATTATGTGATAAATTATCATAAAGATGAGACCGACATCGAAGCAGTGGTCGATGATGCTAGCACTCTATTTCTAAAGTTAATGAATACATTCTCTGATAGCATTGTCATGGCGCGATTAGTTGCGAAAATTAAGTTTAGTCATTTTGGAAAGGAAGAGGTGGAAAGTCGCTCTTTCCATTTTGCTTCTTATTCAATGGAAGTGGTAGATCACCCCGAAGAATTTTTTAAAAGACATATGATAAAAATTGCTGAACGTCTTAACGCATTTAACCATCATGGTAGCAGTCTAGTGATTGAAGCGATTTCAGATATTCACATTCAACTTTCCATAAAGAAAAATTGAAAATGCAGTGGTACTTGATTGTAGCACAACTGGTTTTCGAGCTATGTCTGCTCACTCTCGAAGTATATTCCTTCTGTACATGCGTCTATTATTTAGAAAAGGCTAGCAAATTCATATCTTCAAAAAGACTTGCTATAGACATCAGTAACGGCGAAACTATGTGTTGTGATGTATGTAAGCGAAAGGATGGAAATGAAAAGCGCATCTTCAAGAGATGTAAGCATGCTTTTTGTCAACGCTGTTTCATACGTAATTGCATTCAACTTTGCAAATGTAGCCACTGTGATATTGCTCATTTCGAGTGTCACTTATGTCGCAATAGTTAGTACCTATGCAAATGTGGTAAAGATAGGTTTTAGCAAAGACTAATACGGAAAATGGCGAAACGTAAAATGACGAAACGTAAAAGTCAAAAGTCTTCAAAGTTTTCTTCAGCCATTCAAGCTCTCCGACGAATGAAAGCAAATCAGCGATACAATGCTATACGACATGCCAACGATAAATTCATCCGAGAAATTATTTCTCATGTCAGAAAGTTAAGGACGAAGAAATTAGCGCCAAAACAACGAAAGTTACTTAAGCGATATGCTACAAAATTGCGTTTCATCTCCAATCCTAAAGTCACCCTTCAAAGAAAGAGGAAAACTCTAACACAAAAGGGCGGTTTCCTTTCAGCAATACTTCCAATGATAGCTCCTGCCGTGGGCAACCTATTGGGTAATATCTTTGGCTCTAGACGTTAATTATGCAAATGTTGAATCTCAAAGTAATAAAATGGATTTCAGACTTCAATGTGATAAAGTTCTGACTGTATCAGGTCCATCTCATGCAGGTAAAACTGTTTTCACGCTGAATTTATTGGATAAAAGAAGGGAGTTGTTTAAGGAACCTATCAATCGAGTGATTTGGTGTTATGGTATTTATCAACCGTCGCAACTTTATTCGACATGAAGGAATTATTGCAGTGGATAAACTTCAGTCTAATGATGTTGTTGTATTGGATGATTTATTAAAAGAAAGTAAGAATTCAAAAGATGTTACAGATATGTTCACTCGTGCAGCACATCATAAAAGGTGTTTTATCATCTATATCACACAAAATTTGTTTCCTGATGGAAAAGAAGCTCGTACACGAAACCTGAATACACACTATTATGCTATTTTCAAGAATCCGCGAGATAAAAGTCAATTTGAAATTTTAGCGCGACAAGTTGCACCCAGAGGATCAAAAGCCTTAATTGAAATTTTTCAAGCAGCTACTGAAAAACCATACGGTTACTTATTCATTGACTTTACGCAAGAGTGTCCGGAAGAATTTAGATTTCGAAGTGATATTTTGAAAACTCCCATGATTATCTACAAACTATGAGTTCTTATTCTCGCATGATTGTTATTCCTCAGGATGAATATGTACAATTGACTGCCATGCAGCAAGTAAAGCAACCTCTTGCAAATCAAATGTATAGGAAAGAAATAGATTATCAGCAAAATGTTCACATCAAAGATCCACATCGTGCTGTATTATTACAATCGGAAACTGTTGAGCAATTGAAAAACTTGAAGAATAAGATGCGTGACTCTGTATCGACTGCTACACCTTTAGCATCTCGCGCACATGCCATATCTCTTTCCAACAGTATTGAACCCCATCTCAATGTAAATGATAGAGGAGAAATCATTACAGATGAAAATAAAGTGATTGATGCTTCACGTTATGAAGACTTGATTCAGTATGCGACACGTAGAAAGCGCCGTCAGGGCTATGTTCCACCTGGTTGGTCATACTTTCTTAAACTATTGAAAAAGCATAATGTGCCAAAATTTGCTTTGAATAATGAGACATTGAAAGAACTTGATTCAACAGTGGCTACTGCTCCAATGCTTCAGACGATGAAAATGCCAACAAATTGGTTTAAGACGTCACCTGCTACATCCCCTCCCACACTCACTAAGCAAACAAGAGGAAGAACTCGACGTAGATCTACATCACCACTAAAACTAGTAAAAGGAAAACGTAAAACAGCTCCTCCTAGGAAATACATGTTCTCAGACTATTAATATGAAGCAGATGTGTTGCTTGCCATGTAATGAGCCACCAGAGGTGAATGTCGTTGTCACGTGCACTTGCTGCGCCATCTCTCACAATGAAACCCCTAAGCAATGTGAACACGATCGCAAAACCGCTAAAGCTAAATGCTGCAGTTGTTGTAAATGTAGAAAGGCAAGAAAACAAAAAGATGAGAAGGAGAAAAAAGAGTCAGTCGTCATCGACTGAACGTTTGAAGTCAATCTACGAGTATTATGATGTAAAACATCCGGCAGGATTTGCATCTATCAAGAAATTATCAAAAGCGAGTGGGCTTCCACAATCACAAGTGAAACGATGGTTAAAGGGTCAGGCTACCTATACACTCCACAAACAAGCGAAAAAGAAGTACCGTACCCGCCATTATATTGTTCATGACATCGATGAACAGTGGAAAAGCAGATTTGTGTGATGTTGCCTTCATTTCAAAACATAACTCGGGCAATAATTTTATTTTAACCGTCATTGATATTTTCTCGCGTTATGCGTGGGCTCAACCTTTAAAAACTAAAGAAGGGAAAGGAGTAGCAAAAGCATTCCAAACAATTTTTCGAGGCCGCATTCCAAAAAGAATTCAGAGTGATCAAGGAAAAGAGTTTGAAAATCAGCATGTGAGAAGATTATTTGAGAGGCATGACATTGAGTTGTTTAGTGTAAAGAGTGTTTATAAAGCTGCACTCGTTGAACGTTTTAATCGCACATTAAAAAATCGCTTGTGGCGACATTTTACTGCCAACTTGACACAAAATTGGACAAAGGTTCTACAAGATACACTCCATGCCTACAATCACTCTATCCATCGTTCTATTGGACTCAGACCAGTAGATGTAAATGCTGACAATGTAGATAAAGTGCGCGAATCATTCCAACGTAAAGGCACTCATGTGAAAAGTGATGTGAAAATTGGTGATAAAGTTCGTATCTCAAAAGTGAAGAGTGTTTTTGCTAAAGGGTACCTTCCGAATTGGACAGAGGAGGTATTTACAGTATCAAGGATTAATCAAAAAGACTCTCCGACCACCTACAAGTTGAAAGATTACGATAATGAAGAAATTGAGGGTAGCTTTTACCGCGATGAGATTGAGGTAGTCACTGAAAGTGAAACATATTTGGTAGAGAAAATCATTCGATGCAAAAAACGGCGAGGTGAAGAATGGTGTCTTATTAAATGGACTGGTTATCCTTCAAGTATGAACTCTTGGATGCGTCGTGCCGACATCTTTCATCTAAGTGATCGACAGTGATTCATGCAAAGTTGTAACTAACAATGTTTAGGGTTTGAGCTATGAATCCAACTGCCTCATTTTATTCACGACCCTCCTACGTAAGTGGTGGAGGACAAATTTACATCGGCGCTCGCCGCCAACGTGGAGGTAGCATACTTGGTGCAGTGAAATCTGTTGTAGCACCTCTCATATCCAATGTCGGTAGATCTTTAAAACGAAATGTTTTAAGTAATGCCGTTGGCTTTGCTGGTGATGTTGCTAGTGATCTTTCCAGAGGTAGAAGTTTTAAGAGCAGTTTGTTGAATCGTGGGAAGGAACGCGGTTTAAAAACATTGAAGCAGACCTTTGCTGGTGTTACTCAAGGAAAGAAATCACCTAAACGAATGAATAAAGGAAGGAGGAAACATCGCGGAGCTGGTAAGGTGCGATCTTCAGTCAAAAGGCATTCACGCAAACGTCGCAGAGGCTCTAATCATTCATCAGGCGCTAAACGACGACGCTGCCATAACTTCTAATCATGGAGTGTAAAACTTCCGGTTTTTGTTTGTTTGATCAACAAGCCATACAGACAGATATTCTTAGTTCAAGTATTGTAGATTATCATCCTCGAACAGCTGAGAATGCTGGTCCCATTGAATTTGTTATTCCTGGTGGTAGTGATGACTACATAGATTTGAGTTATGCGATGCTTGATTTGAGGTTTAGAATTCAGCAAGCAGATGGAACTGCTATTGACGATGCACATAAAGTTGGACTGAACAATTTACCATTGACTACATTACTTCGCGATGTTTCTCTAACGATTGGAGAGCAGCAGGTGGAAGGTGGTCAAAGCGATTATCCCTATAAATCATATTTAAATCATGTATCACAGTTTCATCCAGCAGCACAAAAAAGTCATATGGAAGCCATGGGATGGTACAGAGATGAAGCAGGAAAATTTGATGTTGAAACAAACAGTGGCTTTGTAAAGCGATCTGCTATGATTAAAGATAGTAAAGTATGTCAGCTATATGGTCCGCTGAATTTAGACTTCTTTAGACAGTCAAAGTTTTTACTCTGTAATACCAGCATGCGACTCAAGCTGACATTGAATAAGCCTGAATTTGCGCTGAATGCATTTGCTAAAGTTGACAATTTTAGAATTCATGTGGAAGATATTGCACTTTACATTCGTCGAGTAGTACCGAATCCAAGTGTCATTAGAGGGCATGCTGAAGGCCTTAACCGCCAAAATGCCATTTACCCCGTTCAGCATACAAAGCTTCTCACCTTTACAATTCCGAAAGATCAAAAGTTTCATGAAAGATGGCCTCTTTCCATCGGAAGCACCGAAGCCCCTCATGGTGGCAATGGTTGAAAATGATGCATTTAATGGTAATATAAAGAAGAATCCTTTCAATTTTAAACACAATCAGTTAAGTGAAATTGCTTTACGTGTAAATGGTGTGAGTCATCCTGGTCCACCCTACAAACCAGATTTTGCTGCGGATCAATTTATGCGCAGTTATGTTGATTTTATGGATGTCTTTGGCTTTTACAATACGGATGACACCAACGAACTTACTATGAAAGAGTTTAAGAGTGGATATACTATTTATGCATTTGATTTGACTGCTGACAGCGATATTAGTGCACCCTATCGTCAAGCGAACGTGCCTCATAATATTCGTTTGGATTTGACGTTCAAAAGAACACTACCTGAGACGATCAATGTATTAATTTATGCAGTCTTCGATTCAAATATTGAAATTACAAAGTATCGTGACGTGATTCTTCAGTATAATCGTTAATGAGTTGGTTGACTGCTGACGATATTAAGACTAAAGTGCAGCGTAATGCAGACGAAGCGACGTTGAAAGCTTTCGATAATGTCTATTCGCTCGATACCTTACCACCTGCAGTAAATCACTATCCCATCTTTATTGTGCTAAACACTCATTCGCAGAATTCAGGCGGTGAGCATTGGAAAGCGATCTTTATTGGAGAAGACCGACGTGGTGAGCTATTTGACTCTCTTGCTCAACCTCCAAATATACCAACACAGCAGTGGTTGAGAAAACATACGCGTCAATATCAGCGAAATGAACGCATACTACAACATCCACTTTCATCAACGTGTGGTGCTTTTGTACTGTACTTCATCTTAAAACGTTTACATGTATCTCGATTTGTATCTGTTATTCAAAACTTTTCATGTAATCCATCCTCTAATGAAAAAATGATTTGTAAGTTCTATCATGATTTGAAATAAAAACATCATGTTGGAAAAATTGTTTTTTATTTTACAATCCGCTGGGTGCGTACATACTCAATGAGATAGTCTAGGATCACATTTGCTTGTACATGAGATTTTAGTCCAGTAATGATCACTTTACTATTATGAAAGATTGCCACATGCACAGGTAACCAACAACTAATGAGAGCTGCAGGAAAAAGTTCGGGTTCATAACACAAATTGTAACTGCTGGTACGAATCTTCAAAAATGATAGACTGTCACTCAATTGAGTAGAGATCACCATATTGTCCACAGTCAGATTCGACATCACACAACTCTCCCTCTTCCATATCCGACGTAGTAGTCTTTGTAGCTCTAAGCGCATTGACTGCGCCGATGAATGAGAAAGGGCGCCGAGAATCTGTACAGTCCCATTTGGGAAGAGTTGAAGATTCCGTGAATTGTTCATCTTCACCACTAACATTTGAGGTCGGCCCGGGTAATACTTGCTGTTTGGAAGGTGTTGGTGTAATGTTGTGAGATCGATTTTGGTGTAGAGTCTGAAGCCACGGAGAATGTTGACGATGGTGTAGCGATGGCGCTTCATGATGAAAGAATGAGTAAATTGAGCGGTACCTTCCTTTTATACTTCTCCCAACTACCTTGATGAAATGTGAAGTTAGTATGAAGTTGGGAATGATAGAGTTGAATTCGCCGATTGTTGACGCGCAGCCAGATGCGATTTCCAATACGTGAATGTCTTTTCATATAGAAGTATTTCAAATCCTTCATGATATGATGTAGAGATTGAAAATGACGATAAGATAAAGCAAACTCTCTTCTCACATTTCCAGTTGAATCTTTGAAATAGACGTTTCGATCATGATCCGTTTCAATACGTTGTAGGGAATCTAATTTCCAACTCATGGTGTGTGGTAGTCATGTCTGATTAAGATTTGCATAGTAGGGCGATGAACTCACGACGAATAAATGTCATGATGGAGCGATGTATGTATCTTCTATACTTCTCCCAATTGTATTTGCGAAATGAGAAACAGTTTGTGGAATGAGAATGGCAGATTTGAATTTCATTTCTGTAATGTTGAAGCCAAACTTGATCACCCAAGGAGATGAATCTTAATGTTTCAAAATATTCCAAATCCCTCATAATATCATTGAGGTTGACAAATTGTCGCCATGTTAATGTAATACCTCTTGATGTATGACCATGAGAAGTTTTGAAGTGTACGTTTCCATCACGATCAACTCTGATATATTGTAGAGAGTCCAAAATCTAAGTCTTCATGATGTTATGCAAAGCCGCAGATCAGCAATATAAAAATGTCGTTTTATCATATTTTGCTTAGCAATGCGGCTACAAAGAGATTTGCTAGTAATCGAGCCGCACTCTTTTCTACTCCCATTGATCATGCACAACAGCTAAATGGAAATTGGGAAGTGGGTGTCACTCAACTTGTTTATAGCAACTGTGTCTATACTTTTGATCATGAGGTGATGACTATTAATATGAGACGTACAGCTGCTTACCAATGTGAAAAGGGGTGCCGAGTATACATTCCACAGTGGCCAAAGAAAGATCTCTTATCATGTAAAAAGTTTATATATGATTTCTTGAATAAAGCATGTAAACATATTGCCCAATTTACTCCGCACAATGATGATTATACTTATGTACATCATGTAGTTGAGAAAGATTGGATTGTTGGTTTAAGTCCAAGTTTAAGAAATGATTTAGGTTACCTCGCTAGCGCCTTAACAAGCTATGATAATTTTAACGTTAATTACCACATAAGTGGTCATAAACAGTTAATATATCGAGAGGAAGCTTATTATGTAGATCTTATTCCAAGAAATGAGAAGACGTTGGTGAAGAAGATTGTGATTAAGCCAAGAAAGACAAACATGACTCCTGAAACAATATTGAAGAAATTTAATTATCTCCTTCGAGTTGATGGTAAACAAGTGGCAACATTGACTCATATCAAATCATCTAATCATATTGCAATAAGTAAATTAAATGATGATGATCTAGTATTAGTTTGTTCAAAAGATTTTCATCAGTTCTTACGACATCGTTCTGCAGCTGTTCATGGAAAATCTGATATACAACATTTACCATGTGAAAGGTCAAATCAATTTGATACAGAATGGACCGTATCTTTATACAGAAAGTGTGTAGAGCCTTTAGGTGGTATCTTACATGAAACAAGAGTGTTGATGCCTCGCATTATTACTTCGGTTAAATTGGTTGTAGATTATTTAAATGAAGTGATTAATGAGCAACATATTTCATTTTCTGAAAAAGAAGGTACTTTGTCTCTCACTATAAGTGGAAAAGGTATTGAACTAATTATGGATAAAACTCTAATGGACATTTTGGGTTTTGACCAAAATATCTTTAAAAGTGGTACTGTAACCAAAGCTAGCGCAGACATGTCGCTATCGCGTCGTATTAACTATTTTCAGATATATTCCAATATTGGTGAAGATGTACGTGTGGGAGATGTTGAAGCTCCATTGCTAGCAATGATACCATACCAGCCCAAAAGCTGCAGTATTTTATCTGAGCATACTTTCAAGAAAGTGCATTATACAAAGCTGAAATCAAACTACATCCCACAAATTGATATTGCCATTTATGACGATGCTGGTGCGTTGATTCCTTTTCATAAAGATGCTGTGACAAGTATCACACTCCATTTCCGAATGAAGAGTTAATGCAAAAGTATGCTAATATATTTTTCCAATGTGAATAATATGGAAAGTGAAAATAAGGACTCGTTTCTAATCTATTTACCCAGTAATGCTTCTATGAATAAATTTCCCAAAAATAAACCATCAGACTATCGAGTAGAATTAAATCGCCCACTACATTTAGAAGGTGAATGGGAGGTTGGCGTTTTTAGTATTTGCTATGATAGCAATATTCAGAATGTGAATGATTTGGAAGAAATGATATTGACTCCTCGCACCCATGATGGAATAACGATGAATAATGCATTCCAGTTCCCATACAATTTAACATCAGATGGAAAGTGGAACTATGAATGGATTCAGATAAAATCAGATTCTTATGAACCATTTGGGAATGAGAAAATTATTAAGGCATTCAACAGTGGTAATACTTCCATCATGAAGAATAAAAATCAGAAAGCTTATGAGTTTACTATCTATCATTGGAGTGGGAGACAGTTCCTTCGCTTTCATTCTTTTACTAAAGGTCTTACGCTGAGGTTGGATAATGAATTCTATCCACATCTTGGTTTTGGCCATGGACTACATCTAACGTCAATTGCTACTGCAAATGTTAAAAAAGTTTATTCAAATCGAATCAACAAATTTCATTATAGATTTAAAATATTTGATGAAGATGTTGTAGAATGCGAAGAACGCATCATTTTGAAAAAGCGTGGTGTTCAACCTTCATCACTTATTGAGTTAGTAAAACGATGGGATGAGACTGTGTGTAAGAAGTATGGAGAGAAAATTATGGCGGACAAAAATAAGTTGGTTATTCAGAAATATAATGACAAACTTACAGTTTATTTCTCTCCAACCTTGCGTCATTTTGTAAGACATTATACACCTATTATTGGAAGCGGTCTGGTGTATGCTTCTCATGAATATCACACTAAAGCTGATTCAGTTAATGATGAATGGTGGGTGGACATCTATGGCGATCGCATCAAGAAAATTTACCAGTCTTATGAAGAATCTAAAGTTGCTATCAATATAATGCCGCGTCTATATCATACAGTTGAAAGCTTCATTCATGTAGTAAATCCTTATATACAACAGAAGTTGAAGCATGTGATGAAAAGTAAATATGATGTAAAGACACACCACATTTCGTTTTCAATTGAAAATCAACGCGTTGTTCTGAAACTGGGTGATGACATTCAATGTCAATTGAGTAAAAATTTGAAAAAACTCTTTGGTTTTTCAATGCTACAAACTGTGTTTGCTGCTGCGCATACGATTGGTATAGAAACACCAATGACACTTGATAAACATGAACAGCACCTTTACATTCAAAGTGATTTGATTCTACCTATTTCTGTTGGTGAGAAAAAAGAATACATTTTACGTGATTTCATTCATGATAAAGACGCTTCATATGGAATAGTCGAGAAGATGTTTGAATCTATTTTCTATCATCCCGTCGTCAAACAAACTATACCCTCTATTGCTATCAAAATTACCAATGGTTTACAAGAGTGCATCCATGTGAAAGATACTAAATCCCTCGTAACTTTAGTGTTTCGGAAAACAAAGTGAAGTCATTGTGATATGTTTATTGAAATAAAAATATGTATATGAAAAAGTCTTTTCACAGATATAGGGGGAATGAGCTAACTGTAGGCATATATTCACAAGGAAGAAACGATCTCATGCGATACATAAAACAGCCATGTATATCTACAAAAAGCAACATCAAAATACTGAGTTAAAGTTGATTATGTCAATACATCTCCTGAATGTGGTAGCGTGAGTTTTATTCTTTTGGGTGTTGGTATGTTTGTGTCAGGATGTCCATGTGGAAGAGATGTGTTATGTCCTATCCAACACCTCTTATCCTCCCATGCTGAAAGTGCTCGTTTCTTGAACGTGTACGTTTTCACAGTATGAACTTGAGATTTTAAGATTGTCATATTGACAAACGTAATAGTTTTATTTTTATAGGCCTTCTTATAGGACCGATGTTTCATTTTGTGAACAATGGATTTTGATATACCTTTAGCACGCTTAATACTATCTGCACATTCTTTTAATTTCATGGAATACATTTTAGGACGGAGGAGAATCATTTCAGCTATTTCCTTTCCTGCTGTTTCATCCTTAAAACAACCAAGTTTGGCTTTAGTCTGTATGGAATAGAGTGGATGAGTGGGATTGTAGTTAGATGTGTCGAAATATTTTTCTAATGACTTGCCTACTTCATTAAAATTTAAATCTTTTTGAGTGGTAATTCCTAAAAAGAAACTATCTGTATCACCACCCAGCAAGCGAACCTCTTTTACGAGAGGGCATGGTTTTAATATTTTGTAGAAGAGTTTCAAGCATGGAATAATCTAAAACGGGTTGCCCAATATAGATGGGTTTGCACAACTCAACTTCTGATTTTATCATTTTAACACCTACAAGATCCTCATCGATGATGTCTCTATCAATGAAAAGAGGTGATGAGGTCAATTTGTGATATTTTTGTTCATCGACGACTAGTTTGTAGTTCATACGTTTTCTAACATCCTCCATGGTCTTTCCGAAAAGACTGTTATTCTTATATTTATAAAAATCCTTTTCAAAATTATTTTGGGCGAGTGCACGTTTTTGACTGTTACTATCTATGTAGGGTTTGAGGAAGGCTTTCTGTCTAACTTTGATAATGCGGTGAACTGACTTTAGAAGCATGCCCATTTCTAAATAGAATTTTAGTATGCAGAAGTGTACGAGATAATTTTTCTTATCATATTGGGTGAGTAAAAGTTTGCGGCATGGTTTGTACCTTGATTGTCCACACTCTCTTAAGTTATTATGAAATTGTGACATGAATGGTGAAAACATATCTTCAGTCACTTCACCAGATTCAGGTGCGAGTGGGAAATCAGCAGTTTTATTTTTAATGCTATTTGGATAAATCAAATCCACTTCAAAATAATATCCCTAATCACCTTCATCTGGAATCTTCAGTATGTTTGAAGGGTTGGAGTAATACTCAAGCTCATCTTGATTTAACCAACTAAACTCGGAATGAGGTAGTGGTTTAGACAGTGGACTGCCATATAGATTATTTTGGTCATAGTACTTTAGGTGGATATGATCATCGCCTACTGTTTCAGATTTTATATGATGTTTATTTACAAATGTGAGACCACCGCGTATTCCGCGCTCAAGTATGTTATACATCTCGGGGTCTTGTAAGAAAGAGATGAATGGTCTCACCAGTCATTTTAAAGGCTGATTTAAAGGACATGGCTGGTAGACTGACAAAGTGGACAGGATCTAATTTGTCTTCTTCTAATGCCACTCGTCGAAATTCCTGAAAGACATCAGCCAGCAAAATGACATCTAATTCTAAGTAAGCGATCATATAATCGCCAAACGTTTTACATTCAAATTTTAACCATGCCTCTTGAGCACATTCATAATCTTCTACTGGACAATCTTCACCCGTCAAATCGTTTTGGAATTTGTCAATGGAAGGAAGGGTTGTTTCATTTAGTTTAGACATTGAGCTAAAATACGCATAAGGAAAGACTCCTTTGCGAGTGATTATTTCATCCGTTAAGTTTGGATAGTGTTTCTTCAAAGTTTGACTATGGGGAAGAAACTTGAGATTACGAACGAGAGAAGCTAGTGACGCTGACATGAATTGGAATGAATCTAAAAATTTTATTTCGAAGAAGACTGTCTTATTTTCTGTAGTTTTATCTACTGGTGCTTTTGCTGTCATTGCCATGAATTTTTCTCTCGTTTGTGCTATTACATTAAACTGCCACGATTTCATCTGGCTCAACCCTCCTGTTATGAGCATATGACAGCATATATAGCCCTTAAAGTTATGAAAAATGACGGGTAGTACACGACGTCTCAACCTAAGTGAAAAGTTACATTTGGAGCAGAGTGCGTTTCTAAATTTACCAGTGATGTGATCATGATCACGCACTTTCTTAATTTTATCGTCATCAAACGTTTTATGACATTTAGGACAGGATGTGCAACTTTCAAATTTTTGTTTGTCTTCATCTGACATATGTAGTGACTTACGCTGCAATTGGGAATCATATGATTGTTGAAATTTAGCAGCTTTATCGAGAAATTCTAGAAATTTTGAAATGCAATCTTCACCTTGCCAAGTATGCATTTCGTTTTGTCTATTCCTAAAGTGGTGATGCCATACTTCATAGCAGGATATGGCTGCTGGCTTGTGGATGATATCATCAATGTAGCATTCTATGTCTGCGTAAATGACACGCAGGGGACTTAATTCGTCACCATTATCCCTATGTGAAAATATTTTATCTTTGGGCATGCGTTCCATTTGTAATTTACCTCGCTTGCACCATTCATAGTGAGTTTCAAATTCATCTTTACTCCAAAAGGAGCGGATGCAGCGGTCGCATACAAAATGTTCACCTCTTTTAGAGTGCCCCAAGTGAGTGTACAAGCGAGAGATTTTGGGAATACCACAGTAGTGCCATTCCTCGCTATCATCTTGTTTTACTAATAAGAGGTTGACTACACGTTCATAACAAGTTGAACGTGAATTATAGCGGGCACCCTTCAACCCCATCTCCCACACGTGAACGACAATTTTAATCTTATTATCTTTTTCGAACGTTTCTACATCTTTGATTTTCATGTTGTTAGTATCACAACCTTCAAAGTCTAGTTCATCCTCCCACTGTCTATAGCTATAGGTATGATTTCGATTCGCGTTGATATCATTATAGTGAAGGATGGATAGGACTGCATATTTGAAACACTGTGATTTACAATCGACATTGATGACAGCTTTCTTATTATACAACGTTTTTGGTAGTTTAAATGTACCTCGATCTGCATGACTTTCTAATAGTGAAATTTTGAATATGGCTGAGTCCACACCATCAAAAATGAGAGCGCTGTCGCGTTGATTGAATTTATCTACATTTGATTTTAAACATTGAATGTGAAAATTTAGCCAAGACTCGCAGTCTACAACTTCGGTTGCGGAAGAGGAAGGAACATGAACCTGTATTCTCTCCGTCACTTGACCCGTTTGAAAATCTATCTTAATATATTTTAGTTTAAGGTAGATGAGCGCCTTCATTCTAAAATTGTCTAAATTGTTGAAGAGCGCTTCGATAATGTTAGAATTTTGAAGGAGCCACTCAGGAAAATCTACTATTTGAGTATTGGACTCCATGCAGTAGTCGCGTACTAAATTATTATGTGAAACATTAATGAGGGAGATGGTAGAGGTACCGTTGGTGTAGTGATCATTTGCATGCGTGTGTTGAAGTCTGTGCGAAGATCGCTGAAAGTGACTATCAAAAGAAAGAGGGCACAAATCGCAAGGAAAGGAGATGTCATCGTCAGAATCAACTTCACCTCCGGAGATTGACGCCGCTTTGCGTTGACACACACGTTGTTTGATGTGTCGAAGGAGACTGTGCTTCCTTGTAAACATATGTCCGCAGTCGGCACATTCCCACTCGTTGCCTTGTCGCGAGAGTCCTGAGCTGGAACTCACATCACCTGAAAGAGAAATCATTCTATCATCTCTCTTCAAGTCTCAGTGTATTGTTACAACCTACTTTGACTCAACAACTCTAAACTTTCCTCGAGAAGGGAGGGCGTTGGTGATGAAGTTGATGCCTGAAATTGAGGAAGATGCTATTAGCCACACGTTTGAGGGAGATGAGTGAAGAAATTTTCAACTTACCATTTCAACGAAATCGAGTTTAAGGTTGATACTTCAACAAGATAGAGACTTCACGAGAGAGCAGTTTACTTGTACGCCTCAAATATAGAATTCGTCAGAGAACACTTCACTTATATGTCACAAAGACAGAGTGAAATGACACGAATGTCACTTTACATATATACTTTCGTATTCATCATTGGCTGTTCATTCTGATTGGTTGCTTGTTGATACTTAAGAATTAGAAAACATTTCAAAGTTATTATTCACAGTCAACATGACAAGCCCTCCGACAACACCAAACACAAAATTCTCTTCTCCATCCTCAACACCAAACGCTCCAACGAAGGTAGAGGTGTCATTACCAGCGGACAACGAAGAGAGTGTATGTGAGAAGGAGTGTCCCGACTTAACAGGCGTGAGGTGGAAGTATCTCCAGTACGATACTGACGATGTGATGGAGATCACCAGCACCAAGTTCCTCCACCAATTATGGGAGTGGTACACCCCTAACTCCCAGCCACGAACTATGGCGGAGTGGGAGTATATTGACAAAGTGAGGCTCGCAGTGGAAGAACGATTAAAGCAAGTGAACTGTTTTTGTTATCTATGTGAAGCCCGACTCTGGGACGATATTGACGATGAAGACCTTTTGAAATACATGCCATGATAAATTTTTATTTCGTATTATCTTTGCTTTCATACTGACTTACTTGAATGGGGCTTCAGTGGATGATTTAAGCATGTATACTTTTTCATTTGGAAATAGTAGCACACTTAGTTTAACTTGCAATTCTTATAACATTTCATATGGACGATGATGATAGATGAAATAGTGTCAAATAAAATTAAGATGGCTTACACTTCTGATACAGGGATAGCAATCGACTGCGATCCATGTGTAAAGAGCTTGTTAGACTACGGATGGGCTTAAGTGGATGATTTAACCATGTATACTTTTTCATTTGGAAATAGTAGCACGCTTAGTCTAACTTGTAAATCTTAAAACATTTCATATGGGCGATGATGATAGATGAAATAGTGTCAAATAAAATTAAGATAGCTTACACTTCTGATACAGGGATAGCAATCGACTGCGATCCATGTGTAAAGAGCTTGTTAGACTACGGAAGAGAGAAGTGTGTTATGTTGCGTGTGGCGCGTGAGTGTCCTCCCATTTCATTCCATTCATCAATTCGTCTCATTGATAGAGACAGGTAGAACTCATGGCTCTCATAACGTATGCAATGGAAAGTTTTAGGCAACCTTCGACAGTTGGCTAAATGTCGCCCTGACGCGAATGCACACTACGTTGAGACAGAGGCAATCACTTGCAAACATGACGCAGAGAGGTTAAACAAGATTGACCATTGCCGAATGTCCCTTGCGGTATACATAGCTACGGGTGTCACCGCTGCCCTTTACAGGAACGCCCGTCGAAAGGAAGTATTACACCGAACTTCATTTGCAACGTTGATAGCAGATTCAACTTAATGATAGTATTCGCCAGTCCGAAGACTGCCCAGGGCAAACCGCGTGGAGGTTCTATCATGTCTTGCCCCATGGTGGCCCTTAAGAGAGCCGATGGTTCGTTCTCGGGGGTGTGAATTTAAGTTGACTATTGGCTGGAATAGTCAATGGGTATGACGGTTAGGTTCTCATAGACCCTATACCGCCTAGGTCGTGCTGGTGCATCTGGCACCTTTCGGATGCGAGTGCTATTTGGAGTCCATACCTCATCCGTCCAAATGATCTTCTTGATCTTCCCCTTCTTATCATCCTCTTCATCCCACTCGTCGAGGATGACGAACTCGGGAATGGCGTTGTCTTCATCGATGAAGACGGGAATGTTGTCGGCAGATGTGGCTTCCATCGTGACTTCAAATTGAATGAGAAGCGCTACAATCTTCTGGCTTATATAGGGTTTTCAACAATGAATTGCTCAACAGCGAATCAGAATGCTTCAGGGATAGCAATCGACTGCATAACGTTCAAGTTGACTGATAGAAGATTCAACTTAATGATAGTATTCGCCAGTCCGAAGACTGCCCAGGGCAAACCGCGTGGAGGTTCTATCAAATCTTGCCCCATGGTGGCCCTTAAGAGAGCCGGTGGTTCGTTCTCGGGAGTAACGTCATCTTACACCCTACCAATTCTGCTGAGAGAGTCTTTGACTCTCTCTTTGGTAGCACTGTCGACTTCCACACTAACTGGTACATGGCTAAAAAGTGGAATGTAGCGCCATTCCGTTGGATTGACAGCAGTTGCTGTCATCGGATTGCCAATCCGAGCAAGATTATTATAAACTCTGTCTTGCTCCTCTAGCCTGACAAACTCCTCAAATAAATTTCGCGGCCTTAACTGCGGTCCGCGAGGAGAGCTGACTTGTCTGTTCGGCGTCTGCATGATTGAAATGAAATGAAATGAGAGGCAGTGGTTTATATACCCCTCTAACGCGACGCAACGTTCAAGTTGACTGATAGCAGATTCAACTTAATGATAGTATTCGCCAGTCCGAAGACTGCCCAGGGCAAACCGCGTGGAGGTTCTATCATGTCTTGCCCCTAGGTGGCCCTTAAGAGAGCCGATGGTTCGTTCTCGGGAGTGAATTGATGGGGTGGTGAAGGCAGGCAAAGATCTGCAATGAAAATGATATGTATTAGAATAGGATATACTATCTTATTTGCTTTTCACTTACCAAGTTAGTCATCCCTAGGCAGTCTCGCGGGCTTCCTGACTGAAAATTTTTGTAAATGGCCGCGCATTCTTAGTGTGGCATGTAAGCACTTCTTAGTCGGATGACCATTATAGCAGATTATACTTTCGTCTAGACTTTGGTTGACGAGGACTTGACCGTCCAGATGGTTATCCCGAATAGGGATGTGGAACTCAAACATTCTGTCCTCATTCACACGATTCCACTCATTCCTCATGCGCTCCAACTTCGCAAACGACTCTCTCTTATCACCCTGCCTACTCACACTCCTCTCCAACTCAGCATTCCTCGCTCTCAATACACTCATCTCCTTCATCAACTCCTCATACTTCGACTCTGCCTCTCCCATTCTCCTCTCTGCAGCACTCGTCCTCTTCTCTCGCTCATCATTCTTTTCTTCCAACACTCGCACATTCTCCTTCAACTCTTTCACAACACGCCTCATACGGATATTCTCATCTGCCACCTCCTTACATTTCACCTCCTTCATTTTCAGCTCACTCAACTCACTCAACGTTCTCTCATTCACCTTCTTCAAACTTTCGTACCGATCAACCAACAAAGCATGTGCCGCTTGCTGCGACACATGCTTCTTTTCCATGTCCTCATCCCACCGCGCCGACTGCTTCCGTACCCCACCACCCTTCACTATTGGGGAAGATGAGCTCTGCGGGGGGTCGGTAATGACAATATCGGATACCTCCGACGACGAAGAGCTCAACTTCCTCACAAGCTTCCTCACTCGCTCCCTATCCAAATCCACATCATCCTCATCACTCTCAAACACTCTCTTCCGCCACTTGTCAGCCTTCAAACCGGCCACAGCATTCTCTACCTCATTCTCCACAGCATTCCCACTAGCATTCTCAACAACATTCTCACTAGCATTCTCAACAACATTCCCACTAGCATTTTCAACAACATTCTTGGCCTCTTTCCCCAACATTCGCTCCTTCTCAGCATTCAACTCCACAAATCTCAAATCGGTCACCAACCCTCCTGTGCACTCACCATGCCTCAAATAAAACTCGGCCTCCTGCCCAACAACCAACAGCACCCTGCACTTAACACAGGCAACCCTACTCAGGATAACCATGTGGTCGGCCCCTGCCTTCTTGATGTGGTCCTTGAGACCGTCTCGGCGGTTAATTCGGCCGCATACACACATTTTAATGTGGAACTTTTTATTTTTGTCATTGTTGACCATGGCTGCGATTTTATCGTTAACTGTAAGATAATGAAATTTGTATAAGTTTGGAATCATGTAGTATACAGACTAAAGCATAACACTTAGTGAGGAATGATAGATTTGAGTGTAGTGAGTGGCACTCGATCCCGTCGACAGCCCGAAGGCCTTGTACTGATCACTAGGGAAGTGAGAGATCTTCCCCGATACCCGCTCTTTACAGCTGAAGACATCATTGTCACTGCCCCGAAGTGGTAACAGGAACGCCGAGTCAAAGGTAGTGATCAGTAGCTGGGATCTAACCCCTCAAAGCTGCCTTAGACTTAGTTAAATTTCAAATCTGATAGCAGATTTGAACTCAGCATACTTGAAAACCTTAGTCTACATGTTAAAACTTTGAAAAAACTGAAAATTAAGAATTTTTAAAAAATTCCGTATTTTACTACTCATACTACTTTTAAAAAAATCTATCAGTAGTAAAGACACTATCAAACTCTATCATACAAACTTTGAAGTAAGAAGATAGCTTGCCTACTTCAAAAGATAGAGTCCTTTGAAACACCCGATATCGGGAGCTCAGAGCGACGACCGTCGCTTACCTCGTCTTTCGATGAAGTGATCAGACTTACGTTGTCGGGGGTTTATATATGCTCGGAAGAAAACTTAAAATGGCTCTATCTCCAAAAGTATTCATCGTAGCGACATGCGGTTTGTTGCAAACGATTCGTCTCATCATTCTCTATCATATGACACCTGAACCATTCTCATATGACCACGGGAAGTTGGTCCGTCAGCACATGTCCATGTAACATGCCACAAGTGAAAAAATTCCTAAGTGTGAGAGCTCCAGTGTGGTGAAAATTTTGAAAAATTTAAAACTTCCGAATTTCGACCTGGGACCTTTACCAAAACATTTTTCATCAAATTTCACTGACCTCCCCCCCCTCGTTCAGAGAAATTTGATGAAAAATGTTTTGGTGACGGTCCCAGGTGGAAATGCCACACTTTGGAAAATTTTCAAAATTTTGCCCATACAAAGTCACTCTGACACTTAGGATTTTTTCAGGTGAGCTCCGACCTAAAATCTTAAATGGCGTCTCACATCTAAACGAAGACAGATATGAACAAGCCGTTTCTTTCACTGAATTTGTCTCACTCTTAGCTTTCAAACGAGCTATGGCACGACAAAATCCGTCCACTAGAAGCCAAGATCGAAGCTAGCTGTCCAGAGGGAGGGGGGGAGGTCAGTGAAATTTGATGAAAAATGTTTTGGTGACGGTCCCAGGTCGAAATTCCACACTTTGGAAAATTTTCAAAATTTTACCCATACAAAGCCACTCTAACACTTAGGATTTTTGCAGGTGAGCGAGCTCCGACCTAAAATCTTGTAACCGCTCTAACTTTTGAACGAAGACAGATATGAACAAGCCGTTTCTTTCACTGAATTTGTCTCACTCTTAGCTTTCAAACGAGCTATGGCACGACAAAATCCGTCCACTAGAAGCCAAGATCGAAGCTAGCTGTCCAGAGGGAGGGGGGGAGGTCAGTGAAATTTGATGAAAAATGTTTTGGTGACGGTCCCAGGTCGAAATTCCACACTTTGGAAAATTTTCAAAATTTTACCCATACAAAGCCACTCTGACACTTAGGATTTTTTCAGGTGAGCGAGCTCCGACCTAAAATCTTGTAACCGCTCTAACTTTTGAACGACTGGTCCGATTGACTCGCAACAAAAAAATGTTGTCGAGCAGTTTTTTCTCCTCTTTCCAATGAAACTCGAACGAACAAAATCCGTTCACTAGAACCAAAGTTAGAAGAGGAGGGGGGGAAGTCAGTGAAATTTGATGAAAAATGTTTTGGTGACGGTCCCAGGTCGAAATTCCACACTTTGGAAAATTTTCAAAATTTTACCCATACACAGCCACTCTGACACTTAGGATTTTTTTTTTCAGGTGAGCTACAACAGTCCACCCTCCCAACCTAGCCGGCACACCACGCCAACCTGGCCGGCACAGCACGCCAACCTCGACAGCACATCACCGCGCGCTATACGACGGCCGGCCAGAGGGGGGGGACGTCAGCGAACCGTGCGGACTCACTTGGCCGGTACACCACGACACTCTGTCGTTCCAGGGGGGGGGACGTCAGACTCAAAGCACCACGGCGGCCGACCACGAGACTCTGCCGTTCCAGAGGGGGGGACATCAGCGACGGCGGCCATCTTGCGCTATCCAGAAGTGGAGTTTTACTTACTACTAGTGGCAGCGCATCTGATCGATGCCCGGTTGTCATGTTGCACTCACCTGCAGCTTCCCTCCCGCTATCAAATATTATTTTGTTGAACGTTTGGACAAGGCTGAAAAATAGGCATGGGTCAAGTGATGCTCTCTTAGAAACATTTCCTGAAATCTTTTTGGCGTTGTCCATTGGATTCGCCACGCAGTAGGCCTATTGATTTTCCTGATAGTCAAACTTTTTCTATCGAAGAACTATTGCTGTATGTCTCTCATCGAAACGATGCTATATCAAGCACTTATGTGTTGATTGTGCTAAATTTCGATGCTGCTAGGCGCAGAAAGTTTTCCAAAGTGTGTTATTCTAAATGTTTTAATGACATGCATTTTCTTTATTTCCAAACTAAAGTGGATCTAAATTGAAAGCACTTTTTCATGAATCCAGTTTTAGATACAAATGGAATCATCGGATAAAGCGTGTTCAGGTGATGCATTGTTCCGATCTTTGGTTGATAGCTTGTATTTTGGAGTTTGCTTATCTATACGCCTACAATTTGAGAAGTTTCTGAAGTTCATGAAGTTTACAGTTGATCAATTTTCTTTTGTGACGTTCTTGTTGATGGTAGTGTTCAACCGTTAATCGTTATACATAGAGGCCTACATATTCATCCTAAACCTTTCGAAGAAGTATTAATTAAATTAGCCTTACAAACCATGTGCGGTGTATCAAGTCAACACAGTATAAACATAGAATATCAGAGTGTGAAAAGAGAGGAAAATTTCATTAATGCGCTATTGAAGACAGAGTCACTGTCAGTATGTGAATTTTTCGATGTAAATAACATTAACAGGTTTACATTTTAATTGATAAATCCAAATTAGTAAGAGGCCCAGAGCAAAACAATAGAATTTAATTAACTTGCATATTTAATCAACTTGCATAATCAGCATGCAAATACAAAATCATGTGATTAGTAATCGCGATGCTATATTATTACTTGACACAATTTGTCTGTTCTGATGGACGGAAATACTAAGCTAGGTAATTTCAATATCAATCACTGCTCTGATGATAAGCAATTCCCATTAAAGCATACTTAAGTAAAATCTCACTTTTCAATTGGCTTGATTGCTAAACTTGTTTCACTGATTATTTATGAAATCATAAATGAGGTTTAAGAAATTGAAATACTTGACATATCGCTTCGTGTTTCACTCGCGGAATCAATTGCATGATTTGCTGATTGCATGATTGATTCTGTTTGGCACCTTTCATAGTTTTACGTATCAAGAGTATGTTAAAATGTTGGACGCTGTCCTGGATTGTCAGCTGCTTTAATGCAATGGATTAGTGAATCACGATGCTCTTGTTACTTGACGCAATTTATTTTATTTTTTAGACTTGAAACGCAAGTACATCGGCACACGAGGCGGCTCGTAAAGGTACATGCATTTCAGTGGTTATATCGAATATAATTTTTCTTTCAGCATCACAGAAGACAGAATCGCGTTCCAGAAATGGACGAGAAGCGGTATACCGCAGAACAAAAAGAAAATAGGCTTATTAAAGTTCACTGCTGATTCACATGTTCATGGAAGTTTGAATGGAATTTCATAACATTCATAACAACGAGAATGGAATTTCTTTCAACGAGAACCATCATTCACTATTGATTTTGGCACTCGTAAACAGATGTTGAAACTTTATTTTCAAAATAACGAAAATGTGACTTCTGCTATCCGATCCTATAATCGTCTCCACAGTCAGCTTCATTTTCTTGCAACACCAAGAATTTGATTACTCGATATGATGATGCCGGCTCTGTTATGGACCGCCCAGTTTTTGGGAGACCAACGCATTTTGAAAATCGCAGCAAAGATTTTAATTAATCACTTAAAAGCCGGCATAGCAGTTCTCTTGGTGCTACTTCGACACTCGGAAGAAATTTATCTTCCGGAGTCAGGTGTAAGGGGCATCCTAAGTGATTTTCATTTGTGACATCATTTGTGCTTACACTCATACAAACCTCAGTTATCTGAAGTAAATAGGTATTATCCTATAAAAAAATAGGATCCTGCTAACTTCTCAGTCATTGTACCTGTGATAAAAATAAATTTTGAGTCTCATCCAGACTACTTCGAAGAATAGTAATAAATGTACCGAACCGAAACTCTCAAATGTGTTTTACTTAAAGTATAGGGATGTCGGGTAATTGCAAGTGAATTTGCGGATTCACAATTCCAAAACGGTTCATCGGTAGTCGGTGTTTCGGTATCGGAGTGTAAAGCTCCACTCCAGTGATTCAGGAGTAAGGATACAAACACTGACTATCTGAACACATGCATCTTTCCCGTTAGTACATCGCTAGGGAATATACTTGTAAATCATCCTACCACAGGTGTTCATGGTCAAAATCCGTCTCCGACAAGTGGAAGTTGAGGATTGGTGATGACCGGGTCCTAGGAATTGGTGCGGACCAGGCCCTGGCAGCATCTGTTTAGGCCTATTACACCTTGAAATCATCCTACCACAGATGTTCACGGTCAAAATCCGTCTCCGACAAGTGGAAGTTGAGGATTGGTGATGACCGGGTCCTAGGAATTGGTGCGGACCAGGCCCTGGCAGCATCTGTTTAGGCCTATTACACCTTGAAATCATCCTACCACAGATGTTCACGGTCAAAATCCGTCTCCGACAAGTGGAAGTTGAGGATTGGTGATGACCGGGTCCTAGGAACTGGTGCGGACCAGGCCCTGGCAGCATCTGTTTAGGCCTATTACACCTTGAAATCATCCTACCACAGGTGTTCGCTGTCAAAATCCGTCTCCGACAAGTGGAAGTTGAGGATTGGTGATGACCGGGTCCTAGGAATTGGTGCGGACCAGGCCCTGGCAGCATCTGTTTAGGCCTATTACACCTTGAAATCATCCTACCACAGGTGTTCGCTGTCAAAATCCGTCTCCGACAAGTGGAAGTTGAGGATTGGTGATGACCGGGTCCTAGGAATTGGTGCGGACCAGGCCCTGGCAGCATCTGTTTAGGCCTATTACACCTTGAAATCATCCTACCACAGATGTTCACGGTCAAAATCCGTCTCCGACAAGTGGAAGTTGAGGATTGGTGATGACCGGGTCCTAGGAATTGGTGCGGACCAGGCCCTGGCAGCATCTATTTCGGCCTATTACACCTTGAAATCATCCTACCACAGGTGTTCGCTGTCAAAATCCGTCTCCGACAAGTGGAAGTTGATGATTGGTGATAACCGGGTCCTAGGAATTGGTGGGACGGGCGCAAGTGACAGAATGGGGCCCAAGTTACAGAAGTTGGGGCGCGAGTGACAAGTACATATGTATAGTGGGGCCCAAGTTACACTTATTTATTCGCATTGGGGCGCGAGTGACAGGAAGTGGGGCGCTAGTGACAGCTATTTATACGAGTTTGGGCGCGAGTGACACTTATGGGGCGCGAGTTACACTTAGGGTGGGGCGCGAGTGATTTATTCAACGAAATTGTACAGACATTTCAGATATCATATCTAAATCAAAGAAATCAAACAGCGTTGAGGCAAGGATGAAATAAATTAATGAACATAGCTTCCTTGGACTCACGGTCCAAGCGATTAGCGTCCGGGGACAACTGAAAGAAAGGAATAGCACTAAAATGACCGCCACCACAGCTCGCTATGTGTTTACTGACACTTAGCACACAGTATCTACTGTCTTTGATTTGCTGGCGATGTACCGTCACCCGATGTCGAAATACATCCCCGTTTGGCCGATGGAGAATTTTTTACATCCTCCACAAATCATCTTATAAATTACGTTTGTTGATTTACGATTCATGTTTTTTCGAATGCTAAATGTCTTTATGCCAGATGGGGTTTCGAAATCAACTTTGTTGCCTTCAATTATGATGCTACAACACTTGCATCTTGGCTCGCCACATTTCGACACTCCACTAATTGTCATCCGGTTATTCTGTGACAATATAAATTGAAGAGATCTAGGTTGTTTGTAGGCTCTCATGAAATTACAATTTTGGAATGGAGTTAGAAGATTTAATGTATTTGAAATAGGACGCATAACTTTATTATATATGTCTGGGTTACTCCTGTTGAACTCGTGCACAAATGGAAAAATGTTCTTTTTGTTTTGCTTGTTGTTATTGCTGACATCAGAAGATTTGGCTTTATCAATCGCATCATTAATAAGCGAAACAAACATATATATATATATATATATATATATATATATATATATATATATATATATATATATATATATATGTTGAGATTTGATAAATATATATGTATGTATGTATGTATAAAAATGAAAGGCGATGAAACCAAAAACACGTTTTTGCGTAACCGGTTTCTGTGGTTTATTGGTTACCACTTCATTAGACGCAAATGAATGAAATAAAATGATCTCATAGGCAGTTTAAGGGAGGTTTGAATTTCAATATGAAATATCTCTCTTATGCCTCCCTTTCTACTCTATGAGCTCTGTCTGACAATTGAAATATAGGCGCAGCTTCAAACTTAAAAAAATATAAAACTTAAAGTCAATGGCACCTATATTGACTTCAAAATTCGGCATTATTTCAATTGTAATTCTAGTAACATTATATACATTCTGAAATGCAAAGGTTGTGATGATTTCTGCATTGGGCAAACTGGTGATATCTTTCGGAACCGCTTGACCGTTCACCGCCAACACATAAACAATCCGAATATCTCTATGTTGTATGTTAGCAAGCACATCAGATAGTGTTGCCGACATCAAGAAATCAAGTTTGAAGCTGCGCCTATATTTCAAATGTCAGACAGAGCTCATAGAGTAGAAAGGGAGGCAAAAGAGAGATATTTCATATTGAAATTCAAACCTCCCTTAAACTGCCTATGAGCTCATTTATTTCATTCATTTGCGTCTAATGAAGTGGGAACCAATAAACCACAGAAACCGGTTACGCAAAAACGTGTTTTTGGTTTCATCGCCTTTCATTTTTATACATCTATTTGAGCGTCTCCATTACTTATTTCCCCATATATATATATATATATATATATATATATATATATATATATATGTTTTAAAAAAGAATGATAAATAAGGTCTTATTTCTGGACTATATACACGACTGTCTCTTTTATGAGTCCGATGTTAATATTAATGTTTCTAAAATTAATGTTAACAAAATGTTCTCACCTCTTGAATTTTTTCCTTTCGGGGTCTCGGCATGTATAGATATATATATATTTTTTTTTAGGCAAGTGTTGTTGTATAAAATATCGCAATCGATCTTATTGACTTTTAAATAGTGATGTTTCATTTGTCTATATAGTTTCTTTTCGTCAGTTGTTAAAAAACGCAAAATACACTTTGATAACCATAGTACCATAGTCCGAAGTACCGGTTGTATTATTATAAAATGGTTATCAAAGTGTATTTTGCGTTTTTTAACAACTGACGAAAAGAAAATATATAGACAAATGGAACATCACTATTTAAAAGTCAATAGGATCGATTGCGATATTTTATACAACAACACTTGCCTAAAAAATGATTTGCTGCCAACCTTTACATATATATACATATATGTGCCTAACTACTAAGTTATAATTCCTTTATCATTCCGACTTTTCTTTATTCGCTTTTCTGCTTCTTTGATTTTGATATTCTGCTGAGAGACAATGCTGATGGATGGGCTCATTCTCTTCCAAGCTTAGATTGAAAAAAACTGAGTTTCATTCAAGCGAATGTTTGATGCTTATTGTGATTTCTAAGTGCAATCATTCTCAATTCCAGAAGTTGTATATTCTTTGCCTACAGAACCGCATAATAAAGCCATATGAGCAACAAAACAAAGACATAATAGATAAAGTCAAGACATAAATTTCATAATCTTTATTGACAACTTTGACGACTAGCTCAAATTTTTACTAACTGTGATTAACTAACCTAAACACTTGTCTCGCATAAAATTAAGTAAAGAAATTTCCACGCCCAAATTTCTAAAACTAAGCAAGAGTCGCTGCGCTAGCAATGACGGCTCGCTCGATCACAACAAAAATGCGCACCGGGTGATTCCGCTAGATTGCCCTTACGGTGTAAATTTTCGACTTTTCGCTTCCAATAGCTCTGCGCTGGATCAATGTAAGCTATCAGAATACCGCACGCCGCTATGTCAGCACAGTACCTGCTTCTGTTGCTCATTGCTTTCTAGTCAATTAGTGGCCAGCATTTGCAGTGTACAATAATTTCAGCGGGAAAATCGCAATCATTTTACTTTAATAGCAAAAGTTAGTGCGAGAGCATAAGTTCGATCGAGAAATTTGTCAGTTTTCAAGTTAATTTACTCACTCTAACTAACTCAGTCTTCATGAAACTGTTCCAGGGAAAGTCCAGTAAAATTTAAGCAACAGGAACAATAGAAGCATCTAAAATCCATGAAACTTCAGTCGAAAGATCAGTTGCCTACTACAGTCATGGAAGCAGGCCTAATCTACATTCAAACCGTGAAAGACATTTTCAATTATGAGCCATTGAATTTTATGTCTGGGATGAAGCAAGCAGGCTATGTGATCTTCCGAAACTTTAACCCTGGTTAGACTCATGGGTGGTGTACCTAAGAGCCCAATATTTGCTCTAGGGTAAACTTGCAACAAAACTGCGTAGATCTGGAACTCCTGATCCACGCTCTGAATGTTATGAAACTACTAAACTAGGTAGATGCTGAAATTAATTATTGATAGATCAGAAGACGGATTAGCAGGAATCGCAATTCACTCAAGAAAAAACCGGAAAATCGGGGTTTGAATGCAGTGTGAATTAGAGGTGTGCGTTCGTGACACGAGCACGACCCGATCACGAACAGGATCGTGTTGAGCCATGCCATTCATGTTCGTGTTGACAAGGATTCATTCTAAATTATAAATCGAGATAGAAAGCCTGTTCTAGCTTCAGACAACTCATCTAGTCCACGAAGATAAAGGATAAATAAACAGCATTCTGCTAATGAAGTTACACAGCTAGATCGGATAAATACCAATGCATGTATATATGCATGCAACTGATCAATACTTGGCCGAGCCGCGAGAATTATCCATCTCCCGTGCGAACCCTCAGTTTGGTGGTGGGCCGAGCGCGCTGTCCAGCACCATAATTATAGCAGCGCAGTGCACGCCTTTATTGCCACCTCAGCCACTTCCTCTACAAGCGGAGATGGATTTTCAACAGCGGGACTTGTCACAGTCAATAAACGACGTTTTCATGAGTCTAGAGCAGATTGATAAGCAGCCCTTTATTAAATCATTAACCTGCATAGCCCCTTTTGACATTAGTCACTGAAATCGTAATATGATTCAAATTACTCGTACTTTGTAATTTCTTTAAGCTGCTGAAGTCGCCTCTACCGGTGAACTATTGTTTCCCATTAAATGATATATTTTAAATGAACTATTACTCATAAGACAAATTTCGTATTACTTTTGCGTTAGATGTAGGCGGTTTGAATTTCGTGCTCGTGTCGTGTCGTATTGAGACAGCACAGTCGTGTTTTATTGAGCTAAGTTTCTAAAGA
This sequence comes from Prostheceraeus crozeri, assembly GCA_907163375.1. Classification (NCBI taxonomy): domain Eukaryota; kingdom Metazoa; phylum Platyhelminthes; order Polycladida; family Euryleptidae; genus Prostheceraeus; species Prostheceraeus crozeri. The sequence continues at coordinate 30,009 of CAJQUW010005537.1, read as the reverse complement.
CTACATACCTCTAGTGTGGATATATAGACAGCAGACTCACCACAGTCTGTGTTCAGACCTATCAATAATCATATGAATACTCGGATATGTCAGCTCTTTCAATCTCAAAATGTAAATTTAAACATTCCTGATCGACTCATGTGACTTCCCTATTAATTGTTGATTGAACTGACCTGCCGAACCACTTCCACATCTATCCGAGCTTTCCTAATGCGTTCCCAATGAAGAAAGTGCTTCGTGCATCGCCGTTTGGCCGTCCGACAGAAAGTGTCTGTCTCATGATAAACATCTTTCATCAACGGGAATCCACAAATTGCGTCGGATGGAAACTACAAGAAGATCAAAATATTATTTTCAGTCATTTTGGAATGTAATCAAATCATACTTTGATATCTTTGCAATGCTCCGGGCAAATGATCTTCAGTCGTTTGCAATAAGTCCCCGCCTGCTTGTTGTAAGCATCACAAAAAAGATTCGCACCATCCTTTGATTTATAGACAGTCCCGAATGAGCTCTGGCTTTCAATCTGGAAAGGAAGTTGATCAACTTGGTTATTGCATAATTTGTGCATTATGACATAATTTAATGCAAACGAGAAAACGAAATTTGTTCTGTTGTCTTGGTGGCACAGTAGCCAAGTGCTTGGTCTAGCGATCTTTCAGTTCAATGATCGAGCCCCTAAAGTGTCACTGGAAGTCGGCAGGAAGGGCACCTGGGTTAAAAGATCACACTGCTCCGGATAAAAGGCTATATCTGCAACGTATGCGAGTATAAGACGCTCCAGACTATATCTGCACCGTCCACGCCCCCAGTGCCGGGGACTAGTGACATTAAATCTTCATTTTTTCAACCGAGGAATCAAGATAAACCGACTACTTTTTTGTCATTGGGAGTACAACGACGGTCAGCATTCCCAGAAAATTTAGGATACAATCAACACTTCGGAATGAACGCTTTTAGTTTTAGAGTCGGAGGCCGATGTTGGAGTAGTTGTTCGCCTCATCAGCCGACTGCACAATAAGGAAACTTCAGGTTGGCATAAGACTGGTCAATAACAAAACATGAGCAGGGTTGCCCGGGCATGTTAAAACCGCCCGCCGGGACCCCATCCGCGCATGCAGTATATCGATGTAGGGTAGTGTAAATGAAGGTCTAAACTAAAGCCTATGATATACTAGGAAATTGTATACGTGAGTACGTACTTTTGGGAACATATTCGTTGTTCTTGGAAACCATGTACTGAACAGTGGATTGGCAATTTGTTTCATGGAAATTGTTTACGAAAGGAAAGTTTCATGAAAGCTAGACCAGGCTAGAAAACAAGTTTCTAGCCTGGTCTAGCTTTCATGAATATCCAGCATTCTTGACCGTGTTAAAATATATCGTGTAATTGTGAGCGATTTTAATGACATTTCCGATTTTTATTTTTTTGCAAAGATTTGATTTTAAATACACTGATCAAACTGTGCATTCAAAATAGGTATCAAAACTGCTAAATGTACATGTTATAGAAGTAAAAAGCAAATTTGTTTTAGCAGTTATTTTTATGGATAATATCTTATAAAAAGGACAGTGTGCAAATTACCTAGTATATGCAAGATGAATTTCACGCGCTTCAGAATATATGTGTCAAATAAGATCTCAATACCATAAGTTATGAATAATAAAACGTCTATAATTCTGATACTCTATGCGATGATTAAAGCATAGGAACTGATATAAAACGTCATAACAGTCACATAAGACATCATGAGACATAACAGTAAACATAACAATAACACTAAAATGGAAAAATCAAATTATATACATGAAGTTTTAAATCCGACTTCAATGAAAGGTTGCACGCCCTGGATGCGCTGACAAGGAGTTTTGCGCCATAATATCATTCGACTTCTCTCCTCGAAAAATGAATTGCTTCGTCCCTGAAGCGAAATTGGTTAATACTATGACTTCCTCGCACGTGAGCCAATTTGGAAATAAATCGACCTATTTGTTTCTTTTGATTCTACGAATAACCATTTTATCTCAACCACATCGATAACAGACTTAAACTAAGTTGTTGTTATTACTATCATAAGTAATAAGAAAACACGTTATTTCACCTCAACAAAACATCTCAATCGATTCAATCAATCAAAAATTCGGACATGAAATCAGAGTCACTTTCAGCTACAGGCCAACATACATATTTATCGATCAAATTAATGGCGGCATCTCATACCCCTTCTAAGTCCAACCTGTGACCTCAAAGTGGTGAAGGGGTGCACACGGAGGCGCATCGAGGCTATGTCGTCTGGGACTTCGGTCCCTGGCAGGTCTTACCTTGGCGAACAGGCTCGTTGCCAGCGGTGAAGGGCCGCACTCCGGCTAACCAACAGGCTCTGGTGAAAACGTAGGGTTGATCAGGCTCGTGAGCTTTCCGTAGAAGGTATCTGGTCTAGGCCCACCACCGATAATTGTGGTCGACGTCAGGAAGGGCATCCGGTCGGTAAAACGTATGCTGCATCCTAATCATGAGACTACAACAAAATGAAGCGACCCTTAGTACCTGGCAGCTCTTAGATGGGCAAAGGGTGCGAAGAATCCCCAGGCGAATTTCTAATGTACTTGTAAAGTCACAAAATGTCAAAGTTTGTACAATCAATGTAGGTACACTCCGTGGAAGTAGGGAAGTTGTGGAGATGCTTGCAAGGAGAAAGGTGGACATTTGTTGTATTCAGGAAGTCAGATACCGCAATGAAGGCTGTATGTCAATCGGCAGCAATGAGGAGAAGTACAAGTTATGGTATGTAGGAAATTATGAGTCCACAAATGGGGTTGGAGTGTTGATGAAGAGTGAATTGGCCGAAAATGTCATAGACGTCAAAAGGTACAATGACAGATTCATGTGTGTAAAGCTCATCCTCGGAGAAACCGTATGGCACGTGTTTTCCCTGTATGCACCGCAAGTGGGTGGATCCAGTGAGGAGAAGGTCGAAGACGAGATAGGCAAGGTACCACCAGCAGATGGACTCCTAATTGGAGGTGATGTAAATGCGCATGTGGGCACGAACATCAGCGGCTATGAGGAGGTGCTCGGTCGGTATGGTTTCGGGGAGAGAAATGCAGAAGGTGCAGTAGTGCTCGACCTCTGTAAGAACCGTGGTCTACGAATCCTAAATTCGTTTTTCAAGAAGGAAAAAGAAAAGCTCATTACCTTCAAATCGGGCGAAGCTGGGACACAAATCGATCTCTTGTTGATGCGGAAGAGAGCAGGCGCGACTGTCCTAGACTGTACAGTGATTCCTGGAGAGGCATGTATGACCCAACACAGGTTGGTCAGAGCTGCTTTACGGATCGAAGGACATGTTGCAAGGAAAAGAATTCACAAGAAGAAAATCAAGGTCTGTAGGCTAAAGGATGAGGAAAGGAGAAGAGAATACGAAGAGGAATTTGCCAGAAGTGTCAAACAGGGAGATGGAAGTTGGAATTCACTGGTCGAGTGTGCAACGGAAGCTGGCATCAAGGTGTGTGGAGAAATGAAGGGACAGCGAGGCAGAGAACGCGACACCTGGTGGTGGAATGAAGCGGTTCAGCGTGCAATCAAAGAGAAGAAGGAAGCATACAAAGTCTGGCAGAGATCTGGGAATGAGACTGACCGTCATGCATATTGCAGTAAGAAAAGAGAGGCCAGAAGGTGTGTCGCAATTTCGAAGAAGAACGCATGGTTCAGGTGGAGTGAAGGATTAACAACAAGAGAAGGGCGTAACAAGATGTTCCGAGTTGCGGCACAGATGAAGAAAGATCGTGCAGACATACAGGGAACACGGTATGTCAAGGACGAAAGTGGTGCTACAAGGTGAAAGAGACGGAGGTTAGAGAGACATGGAGAAGGTACTTTGATGGCATATCGAACGATAGCAATGACATCACTCTGCATAACATCCCCCCAGCTGAAGGCCCAATCGCTGACTTCACGCTGGAGGAGGTGAAGGAAGCAGTGATCAGCATGAAGAATGGCAAAGCACCGGGTCCTTCCAACGTAAACGCCGAGATGCTTAAGTTGGCTGGTGAACCTGCAGTTGAGGCATTGCATGCCATTTTCCAGCACATTGCGCTCACCGGAGAATGTCCGAAGAAGTGGAGCAACAGCTTGACGGTCGCACTGTTTAAAGGGAAAGGAGATCCTCTGAGCTGTCACTCGTATCGGGGACTGCGACTACTGGAGCATGGAAATGGAATGAAGATCTTTGAGAAAGTCCTAGAAAAGAGATTGAGAAGTTTGGTCAGCATTGGAGAACAGCAGTTTGCATACAGCCGAGGAAAATCGTGTACGGATGCAATCTTCATCATCAGAAGACTTCAGGAGAGATACATGGAAAAGAAAAAGAAATTGTTTCATATCTTCGTCGACCTCCAAAAAGCTTTTGGTCGCGTCCCACGAGATGTCATCATATGGGCACTACGACGACAGAAAGTGCCAGAACACCTGATAAACCTCGTCATGTCCTTGTACGTAGACACAACATCGAAAGTGTGTGTTGCAGGCGGAATGTCAGAAGATTTCGGCATAGGTGTTGGTGTTCATCAAGGATCTGCCCTCAGCCCCCTTCTCTTCATTCTTGTAATGGAAGAAGCTACGAAAGATCGCAGAAAGGGAGGATTGATGGAGATGTTGTACGCAGAAGACCTGGTCCTTACAGGCGGGAGCAAGGAAGAAGTGGAAGAAATGTTCAAGAAATGGAAGGAGGACATGGAAAGCAAAGGTTTGAAAGTGAACATCCAAAAGACGAAGATGTTGATCAGTGGCAGCGAAGAATCTCCTCCTCTTCAATCAAGAAGGTTTCCTTGTGGTGTATGCGGTCGCGGCGTAGGTGCCAACTCTATTCTCTGCCAAAGCTGTGATAAGTGGTGTCACAAACGCTGCAGTGGACTGAATTCTCTCACAGGCGTCAAAAACTTCCAGTGTTCGATGTGTGTAAACAACGCAAGGAGTACCGACGAAGATGAAAGATGTGTGATAGACGGTGTGGAGATCGACGTAGTGAAAGAGTTTTGTTATCTCGGGGATGTGTTGAGCTGCAAAGGAGGATCAGAGCGAGCGGTGCGAGCGAGAATTGCGTCCGCATGGCGCAAATGGAAAGATCTGGCAAGTCTCCTCAGGAACCGACACGTACCACTCACATGCCGCGGACACGTGTATGGCGCATGCATCAGACCCATGCTGCTCTATGGTGCCGAATCATGGGCCCTCACACAACACCTGGCCCAACAACTGCGTTCGTTTGACAGACGGATGCTGCGGTATATGACCGGTGTCTCATTCTCCGATCGAGTTGATAGCGCTGAAGTAGCAGGCAGGTGCGGCCTCAAACAGCTGTAGGTACTCAGAGAACGCAGGTTGAGGTGGTTCGGGCACGTGAAACGGAGGACAGAGGAGGAGCCGATTCATCGCGTGCTCAACGTGGCTGTCGAAGGTCCCAGGCCACGTGGCAGACCAAGAAGATCATGGCTGCAGACCATCCAGGAAGACATGAAGGAGCTGAGGCTGACAGTGGAAGACACACAGGACCGCGCCCGTTGGAGGAGTCTCATCACGTCCAACCCTCACCAAGGAGGAAAAGCAGACATTAAAAGGAGAAAGTAAAAGTAAGTAAGTATCTCATGATCACTTTCATTTCAGAAAAAAATGTTCGAAAATTGACCTTAATTTTTTGTCTCAGCTCCATAAAATCGAAGTACAAAAAGAAACATGAAAAATCACTTGTTCTTTAATAATCTGGACTGAGAATTAATCCAACCGCATTTTGCAGCTTACAGCGGAATTATTTGGTATACATGCATAAAGCAGCACACACGTGCTTGTCAAGTCAATTTGAATACACCAATGTCGCTTCATTGAGAACTGCTTGTGAAATTTGACGCCTCTGAGTTCTGCTGTAAACAAAACTCAAAATGAACTCGCCTAAAACATCCGGAATTTGTTTTCAGGAATGTCATCCTAGCATCAATTCGCCAAACAACACTTAATGTGCCACAGACAATGGGAGAAAGTTCACTAAAATTGACAAATACCACCGTCATAACTTCTATCTCTTCCTCATACAAACCGGAAACCAGCAAATTTATGGAATTCACACCTTACTCACCAACAACACAGAAATAATCTCTATCATGCCTCGATTAATGTGCATATCATTTTCTTGCGCATTGACATCTTTCATACAGAACAATCTCATATACAATTAGACTAACAACCAACCACATAGAGGCACGGTCAATCAATTGACACTTTTTCTCGTAATTTTTACTTAGTTTTTAGACTGATTTGTTGAAAACTTGATCAGATCTATCAGACTGCTGAACATTAGCAATCTTCAGCCTTCCATTGTAAACAACATTTTTGCTTTATCTAACTATTCACATTAGCGAGCCACATTTAAAAGAAAGAACAGTGAAGGTTATTTTCCTATGAGTAATTTACCGCTCTGTAACGAAATTTTTCTAATTGCCATCGGCATCAAAGTATAGTATTGTTAAAACCAAGTAGCACCAATGCTATCAACGGGTCATCACTAAGATGCTTATGGAAAGGCAGCGAACATTTCAAAATACTGCTCATCAAATCGCATCTCGGTAGCGGACATGAATACACCAATAGGCCTCAATAAGCAAGGTATTGAAAGAAATTCAATTCCTCGACACAAAAAGGTTGCCCTAAAGGCGATCCATAATGTGGGAAATTTCTAAATACAGTTAATTGATTAAAATTTCAACAAAAGCGCAAGTTATACAGATGCATCTGCTTTTCATTTTGCTGTGATAACCGTACTTCAACTGCAAAAATGGAGTAAAAATTCGATGATTTAGAAAAAATTTCTTTTACAATATCAATTTCGACTTTTAGCAGCTGATGCTGTGGTTGTCAACATGGAATTGTCCAAATGTAAGCATTGAACACATGGAAATCAGCTTCATTATCAATTTGCAAGTTTAATCAGTTCACCAATTAATTCTGGAGGAACTTTCCAATAGAGATTTCTACTCGAAAAGGTTTTTTTGATGACAGATACATGGCAAAATATATTGTTGGTCATCATTTTTGATGATGACATTAGATAATAGCTGGTATAACTTAATGGTGACAGAATGTTAACCAACTACGTAGGCTTACACGCAGAATTGAGAAATGACGCATTTTTTGGACGGCTAACGCCGCCTGATTGTAATAAAATGAAGTCTAACATAATATATGCTATAAATGTTGATGTAACACCAGTTGATCTCTGTCGCAAATTTTCACAAGAAGCTTGTGAAACCAGTAACAGTATAATATTGCCGTCTCTGATGTCTAGCCAAGAGTCGACTTCCTTCGACATACACGGTATTCAGTCTGTACTCTTTGTTTTCAAATACTAGGTGATGATAAAGTAATGACCCAATGATTTTCATAATATACATGACGCTAAGATACATGGCTGAGGAAACTCTTTGGGGATAACTTGTTTGATCAACTATCGCAGATTGATTAAATATCAGCGAGAAAATCTTTAAATATACATAATTGAATGCCAAACTTTTAATAATGTTACCTTTGCAAAGCATTTTTCCATATGACGCAGAGCAGCTCGAAGACTGACTTCATTTCCACATGTAACGCAAATGATTTGTTCAACTTGTTCTTCGTCCGACTCATGAGCCTTAAAAAAATATAAATTTTACTTTGATATGCAATCATATTTGCTCCTTGCATGCAACAGATGTGTAAATATTGTAAATTATGCTTCACGCACTTCATCGCATAGCTAGGATTTTGATGGATTATCTCGTTGATAAGCGAACCAATCGCCGGCTTTACCGACCCGAGGCTTGATTTTATAGACCGAATTAGTCTATTCAGGAAAACTTTTCGCGGAGTAAGCTTTTCCTTTCTTCAAAATATCCTTTCATTATTCAAAAACCTATTCATGCTCCGTATTGATTTTTTTCCCAAATAAGGTGAAAAGTTTGATCATGCATAATATCTAGCTGTGTGTTTTAAAAACAACTTCAAAGTTGATAAAGTGAAAGTACATGAAATACTTAAAATGCATTCATGAAAGTTGTCACAGACATGCATAATTCTTTATACGCGTTATTGTCACAGACATAATAATTCTGAAATGCCGTCAATTATAAATTTTAAATCAAGCTAGAAATGTATCATCGCATGAAATAGGCCCATGTGATTTTATTCCAACAAAACTATTTTCACATTTGCACATTCTGCAGTATCATGCTTTAGTTTTGAAACTGTATAGAAATCTAAACAAGAATGTCCAGATTTTACAGAATACATTTTTGTGAAAGCATGGTTGTTAGAATGAAATCACATATTCCATGCGATAACATACTTCCAACTTGTTCAGAAATGAAGAATTGACAGTATTTTTAAAATCATTAGAGACATGTGCAATTAGTGAGTGTTCACTGGTATCTAACGCCCAAGCATCCCCCGGCGGCAGTGCCGCGACATTCAGTCGATCTCAATAGAGTAAACTTCAGTTAAACAATTAATTTCTATTTAGGTACTATGAATATGTCATAAATAGGCTCACGATTATTCATTAGTTGCCACGCTGGTGTACCTCTCCCAACGCATTTTCCCTCATTTATCTGGTCACGAATGACCTATTAACTAGATGAGAAATCTTATTGAAATGTGTTGCTCAGAAGTCAGTGTCGCACGATATGGAGTCTAATATCCATTACGCAGGCCTGTGATTAGCCTATGAAAAAAATTGAGGATTTTTTGTGAAAAATTTGAGGAATGGAAACGGAGCCTAATATGATAATTGCAAGAAAAACTACAAATTTTAGCACGGATTTTGGGCCAAACTTCAAATCATGAAAGTCACAACGAAGAAGGTATCCCAAGGGTTGACAACACCCCACTTTTTGAAGTTGTGTATATTGCAAAGGAATACTGACTTGGTCATAATCACTTCCCGCGTTGTTACGAAATCAATTTGTTGCCTCAAGTATTATCTGCTTAGAATGTGTCGAACAGAGGATGTCAGATCAAGCTGCTGATATCGGTCTGTTTCACGTTATCGTCTCCAATTCAATGATGCTTGTCAGATTTGTATACTGCAATTTTTTGAATGTAGGATATATCCTCAACCACATGCATCTGGGGCTTTGCAACGATTAATTTTTACGGACTTTAGACAAATTTGGGAGGAGAGTAACCCATAAGTATAGAAAGCTTAAAATCGTTGACGGAATGCTTGTGACAAAAAAAAAGTCAGTAATTTATCATGAAGGATACGCTACATTACACACTAATTTATTAATTTTACTTTATGCTACATAAGTTTTGGTGGGTTTTATTTACTTGTTAGCGTTTGATCATATCGCTCCGATCTACATTCAAATGAACATGAATTCTCTCATACAACACAAAACAAGTGTCGGGAACAGGCTTGCTAGTTGAATTGTTGGTCTCATACAGGCAAAGAGTGAAAGATTATCACCTCTATTCGCATGAAGTTGCGCCGAGATATTGACGTCCACATCTTGCAGTAGACCCCGGTTGAAAATCTACCAACCCAGTACTATGTGGTTCAATGTCTTAATTAATCTAAGTTCACATACAACGATAAGCAATGTGTGCACTAATTTCACACCAACCTCTGTTCAGCAAATTATGAAAACGATCTATACGTGAATAATTCATCCAGGATAAATGTCGGTCGGTAGACCCTGGAAAATGTAGCTGCAAAAAGACTCATGAGATAGCAGAGCTTCATACGCTTCCAACCCCCGCACGCTAGTGACCAGGAGGCATGTAGACACTAAATTTAGGGACCATCCGCTTTACCCCGTCGGATGTGTTCATGTTCAGCGGAAATAAAATGGAAAAGAGTGAGTGAAACAAACGCTTCAGTTGATAAGAGCACTGAAATCCAAGTGTGCTGGGCTACCTATATGTCATCATATAATGGATATGGAAGATCGATATCCTTAAGTTCTTTAAGAAGTACAGGCATGCATTTAGCAGCCACATAGTCGCAGAAACATATAAAGAAGGTTGCGACAAAGGTCAAGATAATTAATGAAAATAATTGAATGTGCATTTTATTGTTCGAATTCTAAGCAATATTATGAAGTTAGAAGTAAAAAATTGCAGTGTTCAAATATACAATTTCTGTAGGTTGATCGCAGTGTTTCACTTATTAAATACGTGAAAGCATTTAATGAGTGAGTTCGACAGACAATAACTTCGGACAACTTCTCTGCTTAGCACGATAAGTCCAGACGAACCGGAACATCTGCAGCCCTGTAGCTTGCAGAAATGAAAACGACATTCAACGTATTCGACGTAACAAAATGCGTCAAGGTAACAAAATTAAAAAAACAAGCTAACGACTGGTTAATTTTTGATGTGCTAAATATGACATGGCTAAAAGAAAATCAGTATATCCTAAAATGTCTAGAAATTCAAAAATACTTGCTAGAAGGACAAGCAACGTTCCCCTCTCCTCATTTGGAATTAATTGGTGAGTAAGTCGCTCTTTTCAAAATTATGTCTATCACTTATACAGGGTGAATACCATACCTTGTCCGATACATTTCAATAAAATTTTCAATCATATTATTGTCTATAAAGTGCATTTATCTGGCCTATCAGTGGATAAGATATCTATGAATGCATTTCTGTTCAAAATTTTGAGGTGATAGTTGATGATTCATTATTTGGCATAGATATCTATCAACCTACTCTTTTTCAAATTTTCAAACCATCTGACATGAATCTTAACCATTGATTACTTCACTTACTGTGATATATGTGTACAATGGATCGTTGCCTACTGGAAGGCGTTACTACGAGGAGTATGGAGAAGAAGCACCCGATGGAAGAACAATACGACGATGGACTGATAAGTTTCTCAGCACGGACTCCATCTTACCGCGTTCAAGCTCCGGGAATCGTTCCCAACGAGTGCTGAATGAGAAGAAAGATTCAATTGTGAACGCAGTTGTGGAGAATCCGCGCACATCACAGCGAGTGATCGCAAGGGAAGTCGGTGTTTCACAAAGGACCGTTGGCAAAACCCTTAAAAAGAATGGATACAAGCCGTACAAAGTTCATCAAATGCAACAACTTGATAAACAGTCAAGACTGGATTTTTGTCGTGCTATCTTACAAAGTGATGAAAGCTCATGGTCCGACAGGATAATCTTCTCGGATGAGTGCACTTTCCACTCGTGTCAATCACACAATGACTTTTATACGCAAACAGCAATCCTCATGTTTATGACGAGGTATCCGTTCAAAAGGCTTCGTTATTGTGACATTTTGAATGAGAAGTATTCCCAGCACTTTCTCGAAGACCTCACCGTTCTGCTTGGCGCTCCACCCCACTTCAGCAACAGGACGAGAAGTTTGCTAAACCAGCGATTGGCCAATCGATGGATTGGAAGAGGTGGTCCCATTCCTTGGCCCGCCAGATCCCCCGATCTCACGATCTGTGATTTCTTTCTTTGGGGTCACATCCAAAATAAGGTATATGCATCTAGCTTTGAGAGCAATGAAGACCTCAAGCGTCGAATCCATCAATCACAGGATGGTGGTCCTACTTTCTGATATCCATACATCCACTGATAAAAGATCGAAGTTTTTATTAAAATGTATCGGACAAGGTATGGTATTCACCCTGTATATTGAAAAGATTCAATTTAACAGTCTACCCATTTAGATGATAAAAGGACAGGTCTGTTTCCAATCAGATCTAGCTAGCACAGCGGGATTACGCTATCTAAAATCTACCAAGTGTGTGAGAGAAAAATCATTAAGTTATAAATCATGAGAGAAGAAAAAGAAAAGAAATAAATCATGAGTGATTCATGATTAGCAGCATGGATGTAGGGTACATGTTACAGGATTCTATCTTAGCTTCTTGTTTGGAAGTTTACATATCATCGCCATTCGCCAAAAAAACAATACATTATCCGACATTTAGTCTGTAGTGTGTCGTATTTGAGGAATTTCTCATAGTTAAGCTATATTTGAGGAATTTTTGAGGATTTGAGGAGTAATAAACAAATTTGAGGAGTAATCACAGGCCTGCATTACGTAATATAGGGCACATTCAACCGTTCGATGAAAAACATCAGTAAGGCCTCAGCTACACTGCGAGCTTTTCCAAGCGTTTCCGAGCAAAGTGTTTTGCAGCAAATATAAAGTCATCATTGCAGCAGTTGTAGACTGCCAAACAGCGAGCAAAGCAAACCAGAGCGATTGATAGCTTGCGGCCATACGTTTGCTCGGGACGCTCGTTTGCTTCGATTTTAGTGGGGCTGAGGCGTAAGACATGTTCGGTTCCGGAATTGATATCGATTTTCGAACTAGTTTAAGAACAATGTAGGATCATACATGCTACGTGTGCAAATAAACTTGTAATCTCGTACATTATATTGTGGTGTCAGAGAATAACACGAACTTGAGGTGCAATTAGACCCATGTCAACGAGGAAATAGCTCATGTATGTCTATGTAGAAATATTAGCCTACTATTGATGGGAGATGCATGAATAATGACAACAATATGATGATGAAGAACAAAACAAATGTCATAAATGTTCACAAAACTGTCATGATGTCATAAACACCCGAGCAGTTAATCGACCTGAAGGCTCAATATATGCCCATTACTTGCAATTACTTCGATACGTATTATTAAATACCTAATCACATCCGTCATGATCAGAAAAGTAAGTCAAAACTGCAAATAGAATCTTACAAACAGATTTGTTTTGAAAACTGACTATTTCATCACTTTTTTAGGAGTTTCCATTTTTCAACATAGCCACAACTCAAAAGGCATCCCCTCAAACATGTAAATATGCAAATATGCACTTAGGTATGACTCAAACTTCCATTTCTTTCGTTTGACTAATTTATTATTGACATCGCAGCACCTACGATTATCGGGCACAATATGGCTTTCACTGAATCTCTAAGTAGTGAACCAACGATAAATTTCGTCACCTATTCGCCACTGTAAGCGCACCTCAATAAAAATGATTCTCACCTCGGAGGATTTGTCAACTTTGATCGCACGAATACGCTCTTTTAGACGATCTAATGCTTGCGATTCTCTTTCCATTTGGACACATTTTTCACGACATCGTTGCAGATCACCTCTGATCCGTTCGAGCTGACGCTTATTCTTTTCATTGGCGGCACAAGGAGCGCTGTTCCATTGTTGGATTCGAGGAGGCAGGATCTCATGAAGGCGCCTGAAAGTACATTTATTCCCATAATTGTCACATTAACATCATACTCTGTTGATCTGCATAAATAACTGACAATCCCGGAATGTTGTTTGAAAAAATCCGATAATACCAGAGAGAACTGACACTACTAATATTATGTATCAATCCTTTTCAAAAAATAAGAGATTGTGGTGGATCCAGTTTTTACTTGATCCATGGAATTAATCGGTTGGTATATAGGCTATCAATTCAGAAAGGATGTATTCTTTAACCGAGAGTTATATTGTAAAATAAGAAATAAATATCACAAAACGTTTCGCCCTTGGCTTGATCACTTGTGTGACTAAAAATTCGAGTGCTGTACATTTATGTCTGGGCGTTGTGAACAAATCTCTTTTTTTTAAAAGGTAGTTTCCCCTCTATTGGTTCTTCCATCGTGAAAGAAATGTCTGAATGTATCTCATTGCACCATTGGAATAATTCTGCAGCTCCAGCTCCTTTGAAAATGACAAAAACATCGTCAATATATCGGCACCATAAAATAATGTGATTTCCATGATTCTCCAGAATTTGATTCTCTATGAAATTCATAAAAATTTTGGCACAAGCTGGCGATATACTATTGCCCATTTGAATACCATATTTCTGCTTGTATACTTTGTCTTGTATTGCTATAGTATCCGACGTAAGACACAATCTAAGCATCTCACGAAAATCTTCCATCTGCATATCTCGCATGTTGCAATCATCCTTATGCCTTTCATAAAAAACGGAGTATGAATTTCATAGAGAATCAAATTCTGGAGAAGCATGGAAATCACATTATTTTATGGTGCCGATATATTGACGATGTTTTTGTCATTTTCAAAGGAGCTGGAGCTGCAGAATTATTCCAATGGTGCAATGAGATACATTCAGACATTTCTTTCACGATGGAGGAACCAATAGAGGGGAAACTACCTTTTCTTGATGTCTGTCTTAAAGTGGAGGATGATAAGTTCAGTCATAGCCTATATACCAAACCTTGCTTCTCAAATTGCGTAATTCCGTGGACCTCACATCAACCTACATTTATGAAACTAAATATTTTCAAGAATGAAATAAGAAGAGCAACTCGGAACGGATCAGACGAGGCAGGAATAGAGATCGGTGTACAAACTATAACGGAGCGATATAGGGCAAATGGGTATCCAGCACATATTTTGCGGAGTATACTAAGAAACCTACGTCGACAACAATTGACAGGTGATCAAGAAGAGAAGAAGGACAAATTGTTTCTGACATTACCGTACTCCAGTGACAATCAAGTGAGAGAAGTGAGAAGACAATTACATAAATGCAAACTTAATGATCATATCACAGTGTCATTCAAATCCAGAAACATTTCTTCTATACTGAATACAGGTCAGAAAAGTATATGTAAATGTATTTATTGTGTAAATTGTGAAGGGCCAGGTAGTTGCATGTCCAAAAACGTAGTTTATCGCATTCAATGTAAATCATGCCCTTCATTTTATGTAGGGAAAACCACGTCCACAAGAACAATGAAATCACGTTTATGAGAATATTGTAAAATTTCATCATCTTTAGTGTATTTGCATCTGTGTCAACATTCCGCGATTCCAGACCCAAACAATATTCAGTGGTCTATAGTGCACTTTGGTCTGCGTAATACTGATGTCAGACGTGCGGTAGAATTTAAAGAGATTTGTTCACAACGCCCAGACATAAATGTACAGCACTCGAATTTTTAGTCACACAAGTGATCAAGCCAAGGGCGAAACGTTTTGTGATATTTATTTCTTATTTTACAATATAACTCGCGGTTGAAGAATGCATCCTTTTTGAATTGATAGCCTATATACCAACCGATTAATTCCATGGATCAAATTTATTTGATGATGATGATGTTACGTGGGAATAACATTTTTTATTACATCTAAAAAAATTATTTTATTACATCTAAAATTTATATATAAAAAATTTATATCTAAAATTTATATCTAAAAATTTATATCTAAAATTTATATCTAAAAAATTTATATCTAAACAATTTATATCTCAAATTTATATCTGAAAAATTTATATCTAAAATTTATATCTAATATTTATATCTGAAAATATAATTAATTATAGCCACTACAACCGCCGTTCCTTGATTTCATGGCGTTTTTTGATCTTTCCAATTGGTTTATGGGTGTGTGTGTGTGTGGTGTTTTTGGGGGTGTGTGTGGGGGGGGGGGGGGGGGGGGTTTCTTCCATCCATAAGTTGGAGCTGCGACCGTTTGTCAAAATAATGTGGGAATTTGAACAATCCACGAACGGCAGTTGCTTCCATGTGCCACGCTTGTTTCATATCCTCTTGTGGCATGGTACAACAAGTGGACAATGTTCTAGACACGCGAAAAAGAGATAAATACAACTCTGTACGTAGTTCGATATCACGACAGTCACACAAAATGCTTGATCACGTCAGGCATTTAGCGCTTAAAGCGTTGGGATGGACACATAGAAATGGACGGTCTTAACACTACTAACAAATCAGATACATAAAGTTAAATGCGTTAATAAAATAGATAAAGAGAATAAATCAACAAGAATTAAAAATCTAACTTAAAAAAATTATTCCTTGTTGACTTGTTATTTTTAGTATTGATTTTTTAATTCTTTTGATTTCTATTCTCTTTTATCTATTTATTAACGCATTTAACGTTAGCTGTCATCTATTTGTTAGTAGTGTCTAAGACGCCGTCCATTTTTTTTTTTTTTTCTCTATGCTGTCATCCAAGCTTAAAGCGCTAAATGACACTGACGTCGATCAAAGCAAGTGGGTGACTGCGGTCGTATATCGAACCTACGTACGGAGCAGATGTGTATTTATCTCTTTTAGCGTCTAGAAATTGTCCACTTGTTGTACATGCCAAGAGAACAAGCGTGGCCACATGGAAGCAACTGCCGTTTTGATTTTCAAATTTGTTTTTCTTCAGTTAATGTAGATTTGGCATCAGATATTGTTGGTGTTGTTTTTTTTTCAAGGCATTTCTTTCATCATCAATTCCAGATTTTAAACATTTTAATGTATCTTTATTTGTTAATCTATTAGGTATTGCTATACCAAATATTGTAATTGTTGAATTTCTTGAACAGATTGCATATTTTGTTGAGCTTTTTCTATAAGTTGACCACATGGTGTATATTTCATATGTGAATATAAGAACGCTTGATTTGTAAAACGCATATTACAAACTTGACAAATTTGAGTCATTTCCATTTTATTTAATCTAGATTATGTGTAGAAAAGATTTATTTTATTTTTCAGGAAAGACCAAGTTTTATTTTATGTCCCAATTCTTCATAACATCTTTTATTGTTAAAAAATGATGTTACCAAATGTTGGTAGAGGTGCATATATCCCGAATAATCGTGAATCAGAAATAAAAATAGAAAATTATATCATGAAAACTGGAGACGTTTTATCTGGTCCATTGCATCTTTCTATTCTTTCGCAACAAAATACAGAGTTAACAAATAAACAATATGTTGATACACAAATCAATGACTTAGAAGAAAAATATATAATAATGATGAATGATTTAAAGTTGCTTAAACTTAATGACAAATCATTAAACGAAACATTATTTAAACTTGATAAAAAGAGTAGAGAGCTAGAAGCAGACATAGCAGAATATTAGCAGAAAAATTAAGAACAATCAAAAATTTTAGTATTACATTCTATAAATTTAAAATCTGCAGTTATTAAAAATAATCAACAGATAAAATTATTGAAAGAACAATTAGAAAATGAATTAGAAAAACTTCCTGAAAGAATTTTAAAAAATTTAAATAAGTTTCAAACTACATTCCAAAAAAGTGTTGATGAATTGAGTTCTAAAATTACTCAACAAATGAAAAAGATGAATAGAATAATAAATGAAGTAAACTCACTTAATCAAAAAGTTGAACAAATAAAAAATATGAAAATCAATTTAGAAAATGAAGTAAAAGTACAAATTATACAAGTGAATTAAAGAACAGTTTTAATGCTGTTATCAAAAATCAGTTAGATTGGTACTCCAAAATTAAGTTAAATGCTCCTTAAAAGCGGCTTGAAAGATGAATCAGACAGAAAAGCAAGTTAAGACAGAAACAGGAAGAGAAATTAAAAATACATCACACACGCTGCTTGACGCCCCCCTCCCCCCCCCCCCAATAGATAAGAGTGCATACAGAATATTAATAAAGTTATCACGCAGTTCTATGTTGTCCATGATCATAAACTAAATCTTAACGTAAATATTTTTTGTCCTAAACAGTCAAATTTAATCGCTAAAAAAAAAATGCCGATAATTTATAAACTCAATCTGACAATCCAGATTTTGCTTCGAACATAAAAAAATAGCACATAAACCCATGCTATGAACAAAAATCGTGCTTAACCCATTATAACAATGTAAAAACTAATCAAAAAGAAGGAGCTCTGGAAATATTACTTCTGTGTATCGATCGGAAGTAATCGGTACACTTGAATTAAAACATAATAAAAGATTTGAGATTCTCTGGCTGCCAAAAAGTGCAAGCTAGCAATAAGGTAGTACAGCTAGTTCAATACCATAATAGCTGTCTAAGGTCCTCAAAAAGAATTATAACACCTAAGCGATTACACTGATACGTACAACATCAAGAAATGATCTCGGAAGAACTAAACAAATTAAAAAAACTTTCAGAGGAGACAAAAAAAATTGCTTACATAGCTGCTGATAGTAAACACGAGAAGAAATCAATTGAAGAAATAAGAGGTAATGGTTTAGCAAAATTCTAAAATATATTCGAAAACGAAACCTAAGAAAAATTTTTTATCTGTGTGAGAAATTTTTCTGTGTGTGAGAAATTTTTTTTCTGTGTGTGAGAAATTTTTGTTTGTGTGAGAAAAACAAAAAAGTCAAATTATTTTATATAAAAATGTTTTCTCTTATCGAAAATAAATTTTGATTAGACGATGATCCGTTCGTTAGTTACAATCAAAAAAAGAATGATTATATAAGAATTGCTATGAATCCCGGATCTTCTAGTAGAGTAAATACTGGAGGTGATTTAATCTTTGAAGTTGATAATCAACAAAGTTATTTTTACCTGATTCCTTTTTACACTGTGAATATTCTTTATATAGTGATGCCAATTTTACAACACCATTACCAGATAGCGATAATATTGCATTAAGAATAATATTTTTCCAAAATTATTTACACAAATGCGTTTAGATGCTGCAACTCAAAATATAGAAACAATAAGTGATTCTCAAGGTGTAATTGATACAATGTTTAGATTTGTAACAATTGGTGAAAATAATAATAAGCATCAAATCGAAGGTTGGTTTCCTGATACTAATGATGGTATAATTGTTGATGATTTAACTCACGCTGGAACAGATGCAGCAGGAATTGCGAAAGATGTAGAAAATATTGCAAATCATTTAAATAAAACAAACAGTAGTGCATATAAAGAAAGACGTGAATTTAACAAGAAAAGTAAACAGACAGTAAATTGGTCATTGTCTCCATTATTCGGATATTTAGATTATGACAAAATATCATATCAATTAAAACTAAGCAAATAATGAATTAATCTTTTATGGTAAGACTGGGAAAAAAGCATATTTAAAAATTGATAGACTTGAATGGTGGATAAAACATATTACTCCTAGTTTAGAGGTTGAAACAGCTATTGCAAAAAGATTAAATACTAACAAACCAATTCCAGTAAATTTTCTAAAGCGTACTGCTAGTTCTGTAACTTTTTCTGAACAAAGATTTAACTGGCATTTTACTAGAACTTCGAATACTCCAAGATATTTATTACTAACATTTCAAAGAACTAATTCTCCAAGTTTTGATAAGAACAACAATCTTTTTCATATTAATACAATTCGAAGTTTACAAGTTTCATTAAATCAAACCCGATATCCAATTGATCCATTAAGATTCGATGATACCAATAATCAATTTATGGAAGGATATGATTCTTATCGAAATCTTTGTATAGAATTTGGAGTTGAACCACAATTAAATCCTGGAGATTGGAGACATTTATATCCTGTTTTCTGTTTCGATTTAAGTGCACAATCTGAAGATATTATCAAGACTGGTTGTGATGTAACAATTAATATTGAAAAGAAAGATTCCACAACTTCATTGATGGCTTATGGTTTACTGCTAGAAGATGTAAAATATTCTATTGAAACTCTTAATGGAAAGATGGTTAGGATTGGTTAATTTTTTTAGTAATAAAATTTTTTTAGTAATTAGTAATGAAATTTTTTAGTAATTAGTAATAGAATTTTTTCATAACTAGAATAGATTAAAATTTTTCCTAACTTCAAATTTGTCATAACTACAATAGATTAAAATTATTTAATTAAAAGTTCTTAACTTAAAATTTTTTTATTAAAGATGTCGCAAGCGAAAAGTAATAGTAATAAAACTGTTGAATTAAAATTACGTAACATTGGTGACAAAAATACACCTAAAACTATTACGATTAACAAAAAAAAGTATTACATAAGTAAACCAATGATAGAGAATACTAAATTACAAGAAGAAAAGAATGGTGGAATACTCCCATTAATTCCACTAATAATAGATGGCATAGCAGCAGCAGGAAGTGTTGCAGGTGGGACAGCTGGTATTGTCCAAGCAGTAAATAAAAATACATCGGAGAAGGCAGCATTAGAAGAACAAAAGCGTCATAATAGAGAGTTAGAGAAAGTTCTTAAGGGAGAAGGAGTAGTAGATAATTTTATTAGTAAATTAAATTTAGTTGCTGAAGGAAAACGAGTTCTCAAATACATTCTACATAATGTTGATAATTTATTAGAAATTAAAGAAACTAAAGATGGTTCTGGAATATATCTAAGTCCAAGTATGATTAGGTAAAACATTTATTTTATATTATCTTTGGAAATGTATTCTACAAATTCTACAAATTCTACAAATTCCGAAAATTTAATTAAATTAAAAATTTGTAATTTAGATTTATTGAATTATCTGTTAAAAGTACATAAAACTTCAAATTGTCAGTATATTGGAGGTGACATACAAAAAACATTAGAAAACTTTCCTGGTTTTATTTGGAGTAAATATTCAAAAGAGAAACATCTTCCTGGTCATTCACATACCGGCCCAGGAACTCGATTAGATATAAGAATAGATGAGAATAATAATCCAAAACCAGGTGAAGAACCAATAAACTGTGTAGATGCAGCAGGTTATAGACACGATCTAGCATACAGAGAACATGATGATATAGCTTCTAGCTTGTAGCTGATAAGAAAATGATACAAGAATTAGATAATATTCAAAATCCTACATTTAGAGAAAAAATTGAAAGAATGTTTGTTAAGAAAGCTGTACAAGCTAAAATGTTATTCAGTTAGGGTTTAGACAAAACTCATAACTCTGAAACCTACGCCTCCGAAATTCACAAGGAATATAGAAAGCAGAAATATCTATTGAAGGTAAAAGTCTTTAATAAAGATGATATTTGGAGTGCTGATCTTATTCATATGCCGAATGAAAGAGACTACAAATACGCATTGACCGTTATAGATTTACATGCACGATGCGCTTGGGCAAAGCCTTTAAAAAACAAAAGTGGTCTGTCAATTAAATATGCGTTTGAAGAAATCTTTAAAGAAAGTAATAGAAAAACAAAAAATTGGTTATTGACAAAGGATCTGAGTTTTACAATAGAAATGTTAAGCCACTATTTGATTTAGTTTATTCCACAGAAAATGCCAGCAAAGCTGTAGTAATAGAGAGGTTCAATAGAACTTTAAAAAAAATATTCAAGAAATTTACAGAACAAGGTAATCAGAAATGGTTAAAAATATTACCAGGAATTGTTAGGGATTATAACAATAAAATTCATTCAAGTATTGAAGAAACTTCGAAGAATGCTTCTGACGATCCTGATTTGATGCGAAAGAAAATATTCGAAAATAATTATTCGAATGAGAATAATCCGAATTTACAAAAGCGTAAATCAAAATTTAAGATTGGAGATAGAGTTAGAATATTTACATATAAAAATAAATTTGAAAATGGTTTTGTTGGCTATTGGACTAAAGAAATATTTGAAGTTTGTAAAATAAATAAAACTTCTCCGATTACTTTTGAAATTAGAGATTTAGATGATGATAAAATCACTGGCAGATTTTATGAAAACGAATTACAAATAACTGATTTTTAATTTTTGGAACTAACGTTTCGGGAAGGAAATTCCCTTATTCAATTCTAACATAATATCAAGAAATGGTACTCCTTCCTGTAATTTAAATAAAACACAAGGACATCATTGACCGCAACAAGTTGTTCCTGGTTTTTGAATTTGAAATGTATTATAAATTCCATTTCCAAGTAATTTTCTTACTTCATTTGTTGGAGGCAATCCATATGAGTCAAAATAATAATAAGAACCGTATTTATTTCTTTGCTCCGCAGACCAATGTACTCCTTTTTGATCTGACGTGTGGAGATTTGTTGCAAAATTCACTTTATGTACATTTTTTATCAATAGTAATTCATTTCTCATCAATATGCGAAAATTCTATAATTCCAATTGATTAGCAATTTTCTTTAGATCAAAATACGTAGTGGTTTGCTTCCCATATAATTTTAAGAACTCGGTGAAACCAAAGACTCTGGGATATAGTCCACTTATGTGACATTGTGTACCAGTCGGGTTTTTACCATTCATTTTGAATGAAATAAATTCTAATAACTGCAATAGTGTCTACTTCTTGTACAGAAAAATAAAAACAGCGGCAGTGTATTTTGCATCAAGCATAATAATACAACAATCTACCTTATCACACAATTGTACAATTTGAGTCTACATGCAGAAGACTCGAGAACAAAAGGAAATTTAATTACATTTCAAAATATTCTAAAATACCGTACTACTAAGTTCCTTGTATCATGCTTACATACTGAAATATAGATCTATACAATTTGAGTCTACTGGCAGAAGACTCAAGAACAAAAGGAAATTTAATTACATTTCAAAATATTCTAAAATACGGTTATACTAAGTTCCATGTATCATGCTTACATACTAAAATGCAGATCTATACATTTTGAGTCTACTAGCAGAAGCTCGAGAACAAAAGGAAATTTAATTACATTTCAAAATATTCTAAAATGCGTTACTACTTATCAAAAAGTGTTCATAAATAATGTATGTACGTTGTATATATCTTAAAAAAGTGAAACAACACAGTTAATGTTCATCTTGGGAACCAAACCTCATTTCTTCTATAGTTGTCGGTTCATTTAATTTTTCTATATAAATTTTGATTTCTTTAAAACGTTTTCTAGCAAAACTAATGGACATTGATGAATTTAAAAATAATACGTGTGGTAGAATTAGATCCGATAAGTTCATCAAGAATTAACAATAACTTACGTTATAGGAAATTCTAAATAGTTCCAAGTTTGCCACAAATCTCTTTTTTTATTGTCACTCAATTCCAGAATTTTTTTAAACCCATAACCTTGATAGGCAGCACTTCTCAGCAACGACCCATGGTGTACTTTATCACTTGCAATAAGTTTTGAAATCATAATAGCACTATCCTCGATGGTAATGAAGTGTTCTTTTGTAACATTTAACTGAGGAATTGTAGTAGTGGTAAGATACTGTTCTTTTTTTACTGTAATTTCCTCCACTTGTTTTTGAGAGTCCGCAATTTTGTTCTTCTTTCTCGATTGGATTTCCACCTTACACTCTTCAAAATATTTCTTCGCAGTTTCCTTGTGCTCTTCTTTAATCAAGTTTAGTAAAATCGGCATGTAAAACGAAAAAGCTTCCGCGGCAGTATGTTTTGGCATTTTGTAATGAAGAAAGAAAACAGTCACTAGTTATGATTAATGAAATTAGAAAACGAAGTCTTACTTCCTACATAGTGCAGTATATTCCACGTCGTTTTAATTTTTAAGTGCGGGTAACAGCTGCTTGTTCTGAAATGCAATGGTTCAGGAATGCGAGAAGCAACTGCATTGTTTCATGTATGCGGGAGCAGCTGTTCCCTACCATTGGGTGGTTCATCAGAGTGCAAAGCAGTAGCAATAACAGGAATTGAAAGAGATTGTGTTACATTCTTTACTTTAGACCATCTCTTTCTTAATTTATCATAATACTCTAATCTTAATAATAATTGAGATTCCCTATCTTTCATATACCTAACTCTATCCTTGTGTTTTTCTTTATTCAATTCAGTTATTTTTAATTGTGATAACGAAGGATATATTCTCGAAGTTTCTTCCATTTTCGTCTCGCCGTCCCCGTTGAGGATTCTTCCATTTTTAAAGAAATATTTTGAATACAATCTTCTGGTATATTGAGACTATGTGCAATTCTTAGACAACTTAAATTTTCAGCTGCCTAAATTTTCGACCGAGCGATATTTTTTCGATTACGTGATATTTTGAGACAATTTAAATTTTCGACCACGTGATATTTTTCGACTGCCTAAATTTTCGATTGCGTGATATTTTGAGACAACTTAAATTTTCGATTCCGTGATATTTTTCGACTGCCTAAATTTTCGATTACGTGATATTTTGAGACAACTTAAATTTTCGATTACGTGATATTTTGAGACAACTTAAATTTTCGATTACGTGATATCTTGAGACAACTTAAATTTTCGACCACGTGATAGTTTTCGATTGCCTAAATTTTCCAAATTTGGAGACTACCTAAATTTTTGAAAAATTGATTTTTTGAAAATTTGTCACTACCTAAATTTTAGGCCATGTGAAATTTGGAGTCTACCTAAATTTTTGAAACTTATAAACTACGTAAATTTTTGAAATCTCGCAAGGTGTGACATCCGGTGCGAGCGATGCGAAGCGATGCGCCGGATGTCATACCCGATACTACTCACATTTATTATTCCAATCACTAAGATACATACAATGTATTCAACTCTTCTATTGAACATGCATCAATCACCTTTCAGTTGACTACATCAAATGTAAAGTGTATAACATAATGAGCATGTAACTATCTCTCATCAATTATATAAAATCTGTCTTTTATTAATGAAATAGAGTCTTGCGTTCAAAGTCATTTTATAAAGCGAACATATGCATCACGTATTCTGCACTAAAAGAGATTGTTAATTTGTGTTATCCAAAACCCTAAATCCCTAAATCCAACGGTAGGTAACCCTACCCCTTAGATTATGGACTTTAGCAATTTAGCTATGTCATTAACGAATGGTTAAGTTAGTAAATGCATGTATACATTCTACAACAACAGTTATCATTGATGTATGTTATATAAAACGCTAAATCTCTAAATCCAATCGTGACTGTCATTGCCTGCATTACTATAGAACATGTTGCTCTGATGATACTTTCACCACCCTTACTATTTCCATTTCATGGGTGGTGAAGAAATAAAATTCCTGACTTCACGTCTAATTCTCTCTCTACACACGTTTATATTTTACACCATGTAGCTGCAATAGATCCTTGCTACTTATCATATGGACTTTAAAACTTTAAACATGATGATTTCATGGCAGTTAGACCTTTGAAGATGTGGGTTGGACAAGTTTAACACTTGTCATGAAGTTGCTTTCTCATCAGATGAATTTTATAAGAGCTTCTTCATTTTCTAAGAAAGATAGATATCCTTGAATCTAGTGTTTGTGTGTGGCACAGTCTGTAACTTTTCTTTGTTAATATGGTGGCCATCAACGAATTGGTGACCGGGCCCTTGGAAGGACCGATGAAATTCTTCGATTACTCGAAGTATTCCGGACGCTGAGTTCTCAGCAACTCCAGATGCTCTAGCGACATATCCCTGAACAAAGGGTCTTCCACAAGCTCATGTGGAATGGGGTGGACAGGGCAGCAAATTGCTTCGCCTTTCTCTGCCTGCAAGGCAGCCAGAAGAAAGACTTTCCCCATCTTCACTCTGCATTCATAGCGGAGCTCAAGTTTTCGGCTCATATCAAAGAAAGATATATCGAACGACATTGCATCAAACGACTTGTATTTGATGAATGAGCGTGAACGTCTCCCTTATATTTCTCCAACATTTTTGTAACTGGCTAGTAAGGCATTGAAGCCTTGAACAAATCGACAGTCTTCATGCTTTAGCAGCAAACGGTTTCTTGCGCGCGCGGAGTGCACAATAACGAATTGTCAACGTGGGAATCCTTTCAGTCTCCAACGATGATCTCTCCGGTGCGACAGCAATGAGCTGTGTGGGAATCAGCTAGGTGGGAGGTCTGAGATGACGATATGTTCCTGCATCCCTGGTCGTTGGACAGATGCGATAGAAAATTCAATGTGTACAGGGGGCAATGCGACAGACGGGTGTCAGAGAGAGAGCGTTATCATTTATCTATGTATTCTACTCTGTCTGCTGAGGGGGCAGCGCGACAAACAGGCGACAGACTGCGCTCGTGAACCTTTGTGTGCAGATGAGGGTTGGAAGAGTTATGACATCTGTTTCACTGATAGGTTTTATGATAAACGTTTTAGCTGCTTTTGAATGGCAGCGTGTTGAATATTGCAAGCATTGTTAAATGTCAATCAGTGTGTCATTTTCACATCGTCTGCATTCGCACAGAAAATCACTTGTTACAGGTTTCAATGTTGATTCTATTATCAACTTACAAGCAACGCACGATTCGCTTAGAAATGAGACACATGTTGATTCTCTTCATTTGTCATGCACATGAAAAGCAAACTGACGCATTTGATTCTAACCTTTAATACTCATGGGCAGTCGGAATGTAATGTTCACTGTTTCATACACAGGAAATAGTTTCATTCTCGTCAACACAGACTTGTCACTCAGTCTTGATAATTCAATGACATTACATGCCTTGCTGTTTCCTACTGATGAGCGTGTTATGGTCCTCTACACAGACTTGTTCATTTTGTCAGTTCAATGTACGAGTCACAACGTTGAACTGCATCTCAGACGCATGCGTTTCTACAGATTTTTATATCAACTTTAAACGCGGCTGTTGTCATCAACCTATGAAAGTTTTACCAACATAAAGTTGTTGTCACTCGTCATGTAGTTTTACACCGCGGAGTCTAGAGCTTCATGTTTACAAATTTCATTTGAACGTCAGAAAGTTGAAGTTAGAATATATGTTCATCTGTCTGTGATGAGTGTAAACGTTCTCGATACACAGTTCTCCTTTACAAGTTTCCCGTAAAATAGTTGTGACACTTTTGTGAGGGACTCACTTAATCTAGCAGGTTGGTTTTTATCTCAGACATGTTTTGAGTGCTCCCTAACTCATATGCATTCGACTCTTTTAAGAAACGTTACATGTTGTTATGTGTATACTTGTATGCTGTCGATGCAGACTGCAAAAACGTTTAAGACTATCTTTATTTACAAAACAGTCTACACACGCATTCAATTTGATAAAGGCAAACAACACATTTAGTAAAGCTGTACGCTAACGAGTGTGACTGCAGAAACATTTCATAAAACTTTTTTTAACGTTCACTAAGTTTCACAGCACCATGTCCATGTTTTAACTTCTTACAAAACTTGTTTCAACGTTTGCGTTTAGACTTTTAAGCGAACATGTGCTTCACGTATTCTATACTAGCGATTAACGCATGTGATATAAAACCCTAAATCCCTAAATCCAACCGTAGATGACCCTACCCTTGAATGATGGACTTTAGGACTTGTGCTATGACCCACGCGATTCAAAGTCATGGAAGTAGCCCTCACACACTCAACGTTTGTGACAAGACTTTACCTGGTTTTATAAAACATTCAACACTGCAGTACATACTATAAGACTTTTTAACACTGTGAAACAATCTGCACAGTGCAGTAAAACTTTCTAGTGCTGTGGTGAACACTGTTTTCATATAACATTCCAAACTCTAAGTCTACTGCAGTAGAACACTGCTTTTAGTAAACCTGATGAAGTATTCAGCAATCTAACAGTCAGTCATGGAGTTTGAATTTTCTAATAGGGGAACATTTAGCAACTGTCTCCACTCAACATAGAACTTTCCAACACTGTCAAAGTAAGTTACAGACAATCTACACTGTGCAGTAAAACCTTTTCGATAAAACTTTCTAGTGCTGTGGTGAGTTCGGTCAGTCATAAAACTTCGATGATCAAACTTTACTTTCACAAACGTGTGTCACGGTAAAACTATTTGACTACACTAAACTTTGCTTTTGCAAGCCATGATACACTTTCTGACTACACTCACGAATAAAACGTCATGATCAAACTTTCTAACTATACATCAACCTGTGTTGCAGTAAAACTTTTGTACACATGATAAAATTTATGACTACGTTCACAACAGCTTGTTCACTAGCGAAGAGAGAAATGAAATTGTGGTTGCGTGTGGCGCATGAATGTCCCATCCAATTCATTCCATTCATCATTTTGTCTCCGTGATAGAGACAGTTCTTAAAAGAAATCATGGTTCATTCTCGCATGTATGGCCAACTATCGGGAGACAAGTGCAATGGAAATTTTATGAGGCAACCTGTGGCAGATAGCTAAATGTCGCCCTGGCGGTCAGAGTACAACGTTCAGACGAAAGGCAACCACTTGGAAACATGACGCGGAGAGGTTTCACAAGGATTACAATTGCTGAATATCCCGTGCAGTACTCAGGACTTCACCGCTGTCAAGAAAGAACGCCCACCAACAGGAAGCGTTACACCGAAAATCTCCATGACTTGCACCGTCAATGACTTGATAGTCAGACATGAAAACCGGTGGAGTTATTTACAAGAAGTTGGCAAGTCGTTGCTTTGATCAGCTTGAAAGGCAAGCCATGATTCACAAGCGTTTTGCAATGGAGATGTTTAGGTGCCACCCATGACAAGATAGCTAAGACTCAACCGATTGGCGTTCACAGTGCTACGTTGAGAACTGTGTCAAATGCTTAACATGAGTTACCCAAGTGGTTTCGGTCTAAAATATGACACACTCCCTTGCCACATTTATCACTACGGCATCATCCGCCGTTCCGAAGGAACACCCTGTTGGAATATTACAGCAAAACTCTCCGTGTCATGCTCGCTTTCAGTGAAAAGCCGCTTGTATCATAGAAAGACTGCCTCGTACACACTCATAGATGCCTTCATTGACTTCAGCAGGGTCGAAAACCCCAGAAAACCTCCAAAATAATGAATTGAAATTTTTCAGCATTTAGTACTACTTATGAAATTTTACAAGTAGTCTGTAAATATAGGTCTGATCAATAGCGATTGAATCTTTTTTGAATCAAGTCAAAAAGACTTGTAGAAGCAAAGTTACAAGCCTTTAAAGTTTTGGAGTCTTTTATGGCCTGAAGACTAAGGCCATCTCCTGGCTAACCTTTAAGTCTGACAACTTAGCTGATATCAGCAATGGAATTTTCTAAGTCGGTTTCTTTCGGAAACCTGAAAGTTGGAATTTCCGATGCTATCATCGGAGCTTCGGAGTTCACCACCCTCGACCCAGTCGGGAGTCTAAGCTGATTTCCACAAGTACAGACTCCACTTATATAGTTTGTGGCGATCAGCTGATGACGTAATCTCCCATCATCCAAAAATTAAGAACACGTCTATCTCCGGTTCTAGTGCTCCGATTGACTTCAAATTTATTGACAGTCACATTTTCTCGCTCTCACATTTCATTTAAGCCGATCCCTCGACTCTCCACGATGACCAGAAGCCGAGTTTTTCCAAAGGTTCCAAAATCTTGGAAAATGCGCAAAAGTTCGATTTTAAACATGCTCTCATTTGGAAACGAAACCTTCCACAGATCTGAAACGATAGGATCCTAGACAACAAAGTGGCGGTCTTTTTCTCTAAAAGAAACCCGACCTCTTCATTTCCACTATCATTCCTTGAGTGAGTCGTCACCAAAGTAGGCACCACAATTTAAATTTTCACGAAAAAATCCCGTGTGGAAGACACAGTGTGGAAGAAAATTTTTCAACTTTTCTCTCTCCGATTTACTTGAAACTCACCCACTAGATGCAGAATCGCACGCTGATTACCAAATCTGGTCTCAGTTTTCTCATATGATGCTTCGTTCACACCGCTAGAGCAATTTTCGTGAACCGCTCTAACTCAGTCGTTTTTTTGTGATGGGCAAAAATCATTAAGTCACTCTCACACCTCAACGCATTAGCGTAGAGACACGCCGTTTCTTCCACTGAATTTGTCTCACTCTTAGCTTTCAAACGAGCTATTGCACGACTTTCTACCCTCTCTAGAACTAAAGTTGGAAGTCTCGTTCCAGAGGGGGGTCAGAACGTTTTCTCTCCGATTGAGCTGGAAACAACCTTTCTAACCCAAAATTTCACGTAGACTCCGAATCTGCCCTCCGTTTTTCCATCCGAGCACTCCTTCATACCGAAAATCATCCTTGGCCACCTCCCATATTCATTCCTTCCAGAGGGGGGGGCTGAGTCAGCATGATGAGTCATCGTTGAACATTTTGGCCTTGATTTTGGCATGGGCTTACTACTATTTGCAATGCACACTCGAATGAAAACATCTCACTTCTGTCACAACCCTAACGCATAACGATCTTAGTTTACTCATATTCAAGACAGGTGATGATCAATGCTTTACTGTGTGATAGTATGAGACATTAACGCACACTCGAAGGAAAACAACTAGCTCGATATATATTTAGATTCACAAGTATATTCCATCAATTCAATGCAAGTTTTGACTTACAATACACACTTCTCAGTGC